>KE370963.1:843510-860156 GCA_000418225.1 Zizania latifolia
CACATGGCTCATTTTATATACATAATAAGTTAATTATATGGATAGCTCCTAATTATGGATTTTGATGTAGTGGCTTTGTGTAGACTCCCTGCTATCCATTTCTTGCAGCTGTGGTGAGAATGGATTTCAGTTTAATAGATTGTATCCTTTAGTTTCATAATCAACCCTCCGATTCATTTTTCTTGATATTATTAAAAGGTGAGTACATCTGTTAGAATTTCTCTTCATAGTTTCTTTTATTCACACTATAACGTGTAAACCAAAGGAAATAAGCAGCAGTGGAATCCGTAATTGCCCCCTGCTGTTCATTGTTGAATTCTCAAATATTCTAAGATATTTTGCTGCAATGAATTTTTAAGTTCTAAATTCTAAACAAGCCAATGCTGTTAACAGAGAGTTAGAGACCAATGTTGAAGTGCAGATTATAACAATCGAGTAATCTGGTTCAATCCAGTTTTTTTCTATAAGTTGGATTGTTATACTCCCAAACTGAAACAAACAGGCTCTTAGGCTGCTACACTCGTTTCAGACTGGGGAATGCTCTATGGTTGGCATAGACTACAGTAGATAAATCAAACAATGTGTGGCTGTAGTCTTTGCCTAAAACTTCGTTGTCGAAAATTTCCACAAGTGATGGCGTAAGGATTGTTTGATTTAGATGGTTTTAAAATATACAATAAATATAATATGGTGTTATTTTCCATGCTATTTTTTAAAGTATATTTGCTATGAATTTAATAATATAATAACTTATTGCCAACCTCTTTTGACGTGAATATTAATTTATCTCATTATTCGTTTTAAGTTTAAGATGTTTATTGTTTTTTGATTTTACGTAGCGTTAACATAGATACACTACTAGTTATCCTATACAACAATAAGAAATGAGAGTCAGATGTTGGTATCAGCTTTACCTCCACTTTCCCTCTTCCAGATGCAGCAGCAGCAGCATCTCTGACAGCTGCAAGAGCACTTGCTGCAAGTTTTTTGGTGTCCTCACCTGTTTCATGTTGTGTCTCTTTTGGCCCATTTTTGGAGACTTGATCATTTGTCGAAGTCTTATTTGGTGAAAGGCCCAGAACACTCATCCAATTCTACAGAAAGTTAATTAAAAAGATTAGTCTGATTGCTGAAACCATAAAAAAATTATACATCATATGCGAAAATCAACTTGCTGCTAAGGTTAATAGCATAAATATTACTCACATTTTCCACCTTACTTTTCTTTTCTTTAGCAGGTGCGTTGAGCTTATTCATTACAGGCTTGGGCATCTTAGCTGGCAATCCACTGTTCATTTTCTTCCAAATATCCTCAACACGTGATTTTGCATCTGACAAAAAATGAAGCCTCAGGCCATGTGTTTTAACCTTTAGGCAGTTGTCAAGTAACAGGAATTACCAGTTGCTTTAAGCAGGCACATGTAATAGTAATACTACATTACATGTTACACTATGTTAAACACTCCACATGTACAATCTACATCGCAAGATCGTATATGGATAAACTGAGGTGGAATATAAAAATGAAATGCGTATCACAGGGACCAGCTGAGCGTTGTCTTCATAAGAATACTACCTTGTAAAGCTTGGTAGGGGTTGCATAAAGAAATCCAATAATATAGGCAACAAGGGCACAACTGCTGAATGCTGATACTAGATTCTATTGCTTTGTCTGGCTGAACACAGTTTAGTTCCATGACTTGAATTCTTGAACTTGAGTAGGCACCGGCCACGCTCAACAATTTGATGAACATGGTATTCAAATCACTGCTGAAAAGGTTTGCAATGGTATTCTTCGATGATATCCTGGAGTACAGTGAAGAGTTAGAATCACGTGGCGACCACCTCAGGCAAGTGCTCCCTCTTCTACTTGAATTATGATATATCTTGCCTCCTTGCTTTCATGCATAGCAGACTAACACGTTCAGGCTGACAAGTGACATTGATAGAAATCTGGTTTGCAGCATTGGCCAAACAGCTGTGTCACGTGCGCGGCATATCGATCGAATTGGGTATAAGTGGAAGGTGGGAGATCTGATGGAACTAGGTATCTGCCCATGGTCAAGGAGAATGATGCCGGGTGTCATCGGCTTGGAGATGAGAACAAAACAGAAACAGGGGTGAGGAAACAGAGTTTATTCTTCTTTCCTTTAAGAATGCTGCCATGCTCCTTTAGATAAAGTCAGCGCCTAACAATTGGATCATACAAATTTTAAGCTAATAACTAAGCTAATTATTCAACTAACCAATAAGTCAATAACAGATAATAACCAACTTCCTAGACTATAGCTACAGCTTGTGCCTGCGCACCAGGCTTCGGTTGCCAGCGGTATGTGATCCAGATCATAACAAAGCTGACTCTTCTTTTTTCGTATAAGATTTTTCAACTATTCACTCATAGCGGACAACCCACCTTGGGTTTGTTATTTTCCTTCCAAGCCTCCAGTGTGCTATCTACCAACAAATCGCATAATAGAAGATCCTGGAAACCCAGGAAGAGCGAATTCATTTTTCAGAAATATGTTCATTCGAAAGTGAACATGAAAAATAGGATTGGGGTTATAAATTGCTCTCTTTATGAAAGACCTCCATCTGTTTACTTTTGTGGTTGGTCACTGGCGATATTATGAGCATTTATCTCATTCTGCTGAGTAGACTACTTTTCTTCTATATATAAGAAGTAATCGAATGGGTGGGGAAAGACCATCAAGTTCTTCGATATGATATGTTTTTTTATAAACCCACAAAGAAGTATTTGGATCTTTTAAGGCCAATCTTTTTCTTGCCCTTGTGCAGTTGTACTTAGTGGTGGTGCCAGGCATTGGTTGGCCATTAAGGATTAAGCTTCGACCTGACACATCTACTGCATGATCCTTTGAAGCCTGGGATTAGATAAAACACAGAACTAAATCAACTGCCTTACCAACATGTCTGAAATTCTTGTTGTTCTTATTGCCCCAGTGGATGTGTATGAATGACTATCAAAGAAAGTGAGACCTATAGGTTGGATTTGACTCCCTAGTCCCTAGTTGTATCTTTTAGCAGGTTTACTTTGGTCTTCTTTGTTGCCATAGACCAGATTGAGCTAGGATTGGGTTCTCATTTCATTCTCCCACATGTCACTCTAGCACATGCTGTATGGATGTATGCTATGATGGATAATCCGCACAATGAGATTCTACTTTTATGGATTCCACTGTAGGGAAGGGTCCAATTACCGGCTACTAAAAAGGTTTATGTCCCATGGGAATAGTTTAGGCTTGTCCTCTTTGTTGCGTTCGGACTCTTGCTACATTGTACCATGTTCTGAGTTATCCATGAATGTACATTAACATATATGCACACACGCAGAACACCAATATTAATTCAAAAAGCATTCTCTGTTCATTTATCTTGGGTTATCCTTAACCTGTCTTTAAAAAAAACATAAGTATTTGAGATAGTCAGTAACAGAACAAAGTTTTCAACTAGAAATTCTTCATCAGTCAATATGTACATTACTTTAAAATGGGACAAAAACCACAAGGAGTCTGCATAGTTTTGCATGAATAACAAACACGCAGAAAAAATTAACACATACAACTTAACTATGGACTGTGTACTGTTATAGTCTTATAGATAACAGCTTAATGTTCTTACCATGAATATCTAAAAGGTGACTTCTGATTTGGAACATAGGGAAGGGCCAACAAAACATGGGGCTGAAAGAACTGCATACGTACCAACATCAGTGGACTTCCGTTGTGAACTTTCAGCACTCCCTGAAGCTGGAAGTGCTTCATCCGCTATCACTACTTTGGCCCCTGTCATTGGCATGGATCAGACTTCAATTCAGAAAAATAATGATAGTCAAACAGGCAACAGCCACAGTGCATGGGAATAAAATGCATTTTGATTAGGGCTGGCATGTAGCATTTAGCCCGAATAGGGACCAGGAAATTAAAATAAATGAAAGAAAATGATTATTTAAAAGCCCATCCAACCTATCATCCTCGTCAACACGCTCAACTTAAATGGTGAATAAAGTACAGATCCAAGTGACTCTAATGATCCTGTTAAGATAAAAGAAAACTACAATCACAGAAATAGGATTAAAGGAGGGTTCTCTCTGGTCTTCAGTGTAGAACATAAAAACAGGCAACACCTCTACACTGAAAAGTTCAACAGTTGAGGAAATGCATGCTTAGAAAATAGTTGAAGGGTTCATGCATATGCATGAGTGGTATACAAGGTCAGAGACTATAAGTGAACTGGGTTCCAAAGCAAGGATCGAAATACATTAAAAAAACCCTAACATTCAAACTACTACATCTTCCTACTCAACAGCCAATAATCCAAACGTGTTCTGGAATCCGACTAAGTAAACTGAAACATATACTACGAATGCTCCTCAACCTATATCCAAGCTCAGGTAGTCAGGTATCAACAACAAGATGATTAGTACGAAATTGCTAAAATGGGAATGTAATCTGTTCCTTCAAAATTCAGGATCCAACACGCATGCTTCAGCAAACAGTTTCTTCCATCAACGGCTCAATCTCAAAAGTCTCACCGCGCAGCTTATCAAATGCCACCGCCCAAACCAAGATAAAAAAAATCAAGCACAGTAACCTTATCAGGAACTGCCACATCACAGCGCGAAGATACCATTTCGAGCTACACGAAAACGCTCATACTCGGTAAGCTCATCAAGATCTCCACACTAACAGAGGAATAGGACGCCCAAATCTCCCAACGAACACGCCTACTCTCACATTGACTTTAATCCCATGTAACCAAAGTAAACCGTCCCCAAGATTTGAGGTTGATACCGGAGCGCCATACCTGAGCCGCCCATCTCGCCGGAGGAACTTCCCGACTCCATCCTCTACGTGGGTCTATCGCGCCCGCGCCCGCGGTGGTTGGTTGTCGGCTGCGAGCTGCGGCTGCGGCGCGGCGGCGGAGGCGGAGGCGGAGACGGAGGGAGGCGTCGGCGCAAGGAGAGAGAGAAAGCCAATTGGGGAAGGTAAACACGTGAAGCCCATCGAAGAAAGCCCATAAGGCCCAACTCACACTAGACGGATGATCTCCACCGTCGGATCCAAGCACTGGAGAATCCAACGACATAGGACGCCCTGCCGCAGATATAAAAGACTCGTCTCTCTCATTGACTCATTGCGACTAAACCCTAGCTACCTGCACACCATACAACCCCCACCCAGCCGCCGCGGAGGAGCGCCGCCTCCGTCTGAGGTAAGGTAAGGTAAGGCGCCGCTGCTGCGGCCGCCGGAGGAGGAGGCTGCCAAGATGCAGATCTTCGTGAAGACCCTGACGGGGAAGACCATCACGCTGGAGGTGGAGTCCTCGGACACCATCGACAACGTGAAGGCCAAGATCCAGGACAAGGAGGGCATCCCGCCGGACCAGCAGCGTCTCATCTTCGCCGGCAAGCAGCTGGAGGATGGACGAACGCTCGCCGACTATAACATCCAGAAGGAGTCGACCCTGCACCTGGTGCTCCGCCTGCGCGGTGGCGCCAAGAAGCGCAAGAAGAAGACGTACACCAAGCCGAAAAAGCAAAAGCATAAGCACAAGAAGGTGAAGCTCGCCGTGCTCCAGTTCTACAAGGTCGACGACGCCACCGGTAAGGTCACCCGCCTCCGCAAGGAGTGCCCCAACGCCGACTGCGGCGCCGGCACCTTCATGGCCAACCACTTCGACCGCCACTACTGCGGTAAGTGCGGCCTTACCTACGTCTACAACCAGCAGGCGTAGGCTTAGGCTCCTGTTGAATGGAAGAAATCGAATGTTGCTCTCTCGTTAGATGATAATCCTGTCATATTAAAGTAGCCTGCTTGGGACAGAACACCTGCATCACATCTGTGATGGTGATGCGTACTTTTGGCTTTGATATCATGTGGATCATAACAAGAACTGTTGAATTCAAGTTATGTTTGGCTTAAATCATCTTGTTTCTGTTGATGTGATCTCGATTATATGGGCAATTCCTTTGTTGCGGGGAGTAAATTGGTATTTTATTGTTATCCTTTTTTTGAAGGAATGCTGTTTGAAATGCTTATATGCATGCATAGCTTGTTTTATTGTTTGAGCTATGGCTATTTGTAGGTCTAGATGTTCCATTTGGATTGACGATGCAGGGTCCATTTTTTAGTCCCAGAGGATGTCATGACAATTGTTTTCTGACTAAGTAGATGTTCTTAGACTCATGGGATGTAGATAGATTGTGATGATGTTGTATTAATTTAGTTTCTGTTTGGATTGAGTATGCAGAATCCATTTTTTTGGTCCTGGAGGATGTCATGACAATTGTTTTTTGAGTAAGTACATGTTCTTAGATTCATGGGATGTAGATTGTGATGATGTCATATTAATTTAGTTTCCATTTGGATTGAGGGTGCAAGATTGTTTTTTTTGCACCCGCTTATGTGATAGCAATTGTTCGGACTATACCAATCTGCTAGGGAGATAAGCCAGAACGATATTTATTTCATCTAAGAAATAAAATGCTCGTAGATCTATTCCAAGCTATGTAATGACGTAAGTAGTTGCAAACAAATGTTGTTGACAAATGTTCTCAACTTATTTTCACAAAAAATAGTTTTTCAAGCAGCTGTAGTTGCCGTTTATCTGCACATACATGAATTTTACAAATATTAGCTTCATTAACAACCAGGTTGGTTTTAATAACTCCAAGGGCTGGGGGAATACTTCTAGTTCATTTTGTTTTGCACTTCTATATTTCCATTCTATGTTCTTATAATAATGTAACATGCGATACTTTTATACTAACTTTGTGATGACACAAGATGAACTTCATTAGTTTTCATTAGTTTTGGCTGTGTAGTATGGTTGAGGAGAGATTACACTGCTTTGTGATTGGTTAATCTCTAGTTGCTTACACTGCAATATGCATCGGGGTTATTTGCATCCTTATCATTATCAGTTGATGAAATTCTCATCGACCTATACCCAAAATAAGGCACATTTTGCAGATGCTTGCTTTATTGTGTTCCTGGTTTGTTTGAATTTGTTGGGTGGGTTTATACATACATGTTTCCATGGTATTGTGCACCAATGAATTGCGTGAGTTTTGGTCGTACTGTTTTGTGATACTGTGTTTTGGAAAACTAAAAAAAATGTAAATACGAATTATGATGCAATTAGGTACGCATCATTTGGTCATACTTCTGGAGAGCAACCTTGAATAAGCTTGTCATTGGGCATAAGGCATGGCCGGCATGGTTTAACCGACAGGTTAGTTCCTGAGCCGGTAAAGACGTTTTTGTTAACCCTGGTAATATCTTGACTTGTTGATTTGTTCTCGAGCTGATAACGACGATTGTTAACCCACGTGATATCTTGAACATGAGCACTGTTCTGAGCCGATTCTGGAGATAATGTGTGATTTTGTTAGGATGAGAACCAATATATCATGAAGGCGATTGGTGAAATGCGTTTAGCGATTGTATTCCGGGTCTTGGCAATATATGGAGCATAGGGAAATTATTGATTACATGCCGGAAGCAACGGTCCTAACGAATGTACATTACGTGCGTATTAACAAATGCTCTTCTAACGATGGAATCGACAAACTTTATCTAGTTTCAGTTCATATCGAACTTGACTGAAAATATAAGATTGCTGTTTCAGATCAGACTGGTACAGGTTATGAAGTATGAATTATCCAAAATTGGTGCACAGATTTGTTTGCTGGACACGAAGATGAAGACACACACTCGTGAATCAAAACTCTCGTCATGAAACGAAAAAAACAATTCCTTCCCGTGGGGTTAAGCTTTCTCATCCCATCACCTAACGTTCCTTGCCGAGAACATAAATCAAGGACTCTAGTGCCCTCGAGCAGCTGGTCCAATTCTCTTCACTAGTTAGCGCGCACTAAATACAAAATCCGGAGCTAATAATTCCATGCCTCATTTCGAACTAATTGTGGCTAAAGTAAAGACTATAACAACCTGCACAGATCTGAAATGGTAGAGTTCACCGGATGCTGCTGTCCAGCAGCCACATCCATCCTTGTAGAGCTGCCTACTGTCATGAAGAATAGCAGGAATAAGAAGAAAAAATAAAGATAAAGGAAACAACTTTTTTCTGTTGGACTCAGGTTTCCCTTTTCTTTTTCTTGCCATATCCTCTCCTGTCTGCCACATAAAAATGAGCCGGCAATAAAAAAGGCCATAAATATTTTTCATTTAAATCAACTGCCATGGATCTTTTCAACTGCATTAAAAAAAAACTTGAGGTCCATGATTTATGTCTGCAGCTAGACTTTGATGTTGTAAACAAATGAAAGGTGTAAATATGGTAAGAAAAATGTGCAAAAAATATGAAAATTTGAGCATTGATGTTGATATTACATGATGCCTCGTTAATTTCTTGTTTTATCCTGTATGAGGGGTGCATTGTTAGGAATATTTGATGATTTCACGCTTGAAAAAGGCATGTTTGATTATTTGTCACTTTGATCTATAGCCCTAGAATTAGATAATCCTATATACATTTATATAAATGATAAATAATCGAATAGCCCAAAAAATTTGGTCATCTCTTATTACCTATTTGTGCAATGCTAACTATCCACACCATTGTATTTTACAAGAGCTTTGTGTTCAGCTCTATGATGAGCAACACTTTCTGAGGGAAGAATTTTGTGAATAGGGTACATGATGATGTAAACGACAGACAATGAGATCAAATTGGCATTTTGAAGATAATAAATCATATTTTACTCCACAAATTACATCTTTAATATGTCTCCAACATTTTTTTGCCATGTACTAATGGTTGTGAAGTTTGATACACAATGCTTACTTTCAAAGTCAGAGATGAAAACAAACCATTATTGACATAAATTTGTGGTGACAATATTTCAAATAGTTTACTTTATTTACTAAGATAGTGGTATAGTACATGTTCCAGTTTTTACGGTGTAGGATCACGAACAGATAACTAACCTCGAAAGAGACCAAGATAACTAGCTGCAATATTATTTATCCTTAAAACAGTGTAGACAATTCTTGCTCTATCTTAACTTGTTGATTGTGTATAACCCTTACTTGGTTAGACTTAGCAGGCTAGGCCCGTGCTATAACAGACCAGCTCGTTACAAAAACGGACCGTACTTTGCCGATCCGATGGTGTGCCATAGCCTCAACACAAGCATGACATGGCATGCCAGGCTATGCCAGCATGACCCACTAGGAAACATATCTGGGTCGTGTCGGGCCGACCCATCCTATTTGGTCATAACTACTGGTTCACGGGTTTATTTCCCAATTACTAATATTAAATCCACCAGTCCTTTGCTCGCATAAGAGCGTTTTGGGTTGGTGTGTTCGCTTCCCATTGGCTTCTTCGCCCGACACCTCTCGCTGGATCGCATGCACTGGCTCGCGTGTGTGGCCAGTGATCCCTCTAGGTCATTCTAGCTATCTGGTGCGGTGGTTGGGTGTGTCGGTTGCTGCTCGTAGGATGGGCTCCGTCACTATCATGTTAGCTTCTCGTGGTGTCCGTGTTGCTATCTCTGTCGGAGCCATCACCCTGGGCTACGTTCATGTCCTCGCTCCTTTGGCCGTTGGGCCATTTTAGTTGTCCTTCGTGTGTGGCGTGGTGGACCTGGTGCATGCGATATTTCTCGCGTGAGGGGTTTTTTTCGTCGTCGTGTTAGTTTCCCGCGGTGTCCACGTTGCTATCTCTATCGGAGTCATAGCCCTAGGCTGCGTTCATGTCCTCATGCCTCTGGCCATTGGGGCTTTCAATTGTTCTGTGCATGGTGTGGAGGACCTGGTGTATGCGATATTTCTCGCGTGATGGGGTTTTTCATCGTCGTGTTCGCGACGCCTTCTTTGCAAGGCGACTCACCCTGGGCTACGTCTAGGGACTTCTACCTATGGCTAGTGGGCCCTCTTGGTCGTGCTACTTGCGTGCCGTGGTTCACCGGGTGTACATGGGGATGTGGCTCGGATGGAGTGCTTGACTGGGCTAGGGCTTCGTGTGCGCAAAGGTGCTCAAGCTACCATCGGCTGCGCTGATCGGTGCGCACCGATGGACGCTGCGCCCCGTCGGCTGCTTTATTTTTGTTTGTGCTGCTTGTGTGGTGTGGTGGGCTTGGTGCGTGGGGCATTTCTCATGTGAGGAAGTTTTGTGTTATGCCTCGCCTTGGGCTGCGTTAAGGGACCTATGCTTGTGATTGGTAGGTTCTCTTGGTTGTTCTTCTTGCGTGCTGTGCTTGATTGGGTGTATCGGGGTTTGACTAGAATGGAGTGGCTGGTTGGACTGGGTTTGGGTGCGTGCGATTGTGTTGAGACTGTCGTCAGCTGCACCACATCGGCTGCTTTCTCTTTCGTTGTTTTGCTTGTGTGGTGTGTTGGACTTGGTGCGTACGATATCGCTCGTATGAGAGAGTTTTGTGCTGTTCTCTACACTCCTCATGTTTGCGCCATTTTTTGTCCTCCGCTTCGCTCTAGGTTGTGTCCATAGACTTGTGCTTGTGATCAGTGAATCATCTCGACCGTTCTTCTTGCGTATTGTGCTTCACCGGGTATGTCGGGATGTGGCTCAAATGGAGTAGCTGGTTGGACTAGGGTTGGGTACATGTGGTGGTGCATACGCTGTCGTCAGCTGCATCTATTGGTGTGCGTCTTTGGAATGTGCTTTTCTCTGTCTAGTGTTGTGTGCTTGGTGTATGGGGATGACACGTAGCCTGACTTGCCCATAGGAGAGCAGAGCATATCGGTTGGATGAGTCCTTCGCAGTATCGATGATGGTGTGTATCGGATGTGGCTTGGGTTTGGCTAGAGACGGCTGAGGTGCTCTCTGAAAGGACTGTACCGATGGCCGATAGGACTTTGCACGATTGTGTTGTTGGTTCAGTTAGCACATGTCCGTCGATTGTTTTCTCTATCTGGTGTTGTGGGCCTGCTGTTTGGGGATGGCACAGAGATCAATTAGGACCGTTGTCTGTCTATGCCATCGGTCGATGTGTTCTAGCATTAGGACTGATGGTCTACTGTATGTTTAGTTGCTTGTCAGCTATAGAAGCGTTGCTACATATTGCTCTCCTAGTGTTTAGTTCCCACTGCTTACGATTTAGGGTTATGCATGGCTGCTGTGTAGCAGTTGTGGGCGTTTTTTGTCTGAAAATCGAAAAATCAGCAATAGTAGTTAGAACTGATGTTTGTTTATGCCATCGGTTGATGCTGTTAAGATTTGGGTGGATAGTCTGCTACAGGATAAGACGTATGTTAGCTCACACAAAAACATCACTGTCTATTGTTATCGTGTTGTTTGCTACCTATGATGTAAGGTTTAAATGTTAAAGTTATCTGTATTTATTCTACAATTGTAGTGATTTATGAGTCTTCGTCATGGACCTCCTATGCTGTTATAGAAATCAAAAAGTTAAGATATTGATCTTATGACGAAATCAAGAGATACGAATCATCTAAATATTTATCAGTGTCAAGTGGCGTGATATGTAGAGACGTGTCAGTGTGACTAGTGCTACTCAATTTTGGTTGTCGTTTCCGAGATTTGCCTTGCGTAAATTACTCATTTGTCCCTTGCCCTCATTCCATCGAGGCCTCGGCGGCTGCGGCGGCGATGGTCTGCTCGCCGGAGAACGCACCGGAGGCGGCAGCGGCGTGCCCGGAGTGCCTGGAGCGACGAATCCTGTCAGACCTCCCCGGCTCCTGCTTCTCCTTCGTGCACGGCCTCTCCGAGTCCCCGCTCCCCTTCGCCTCCTCCGCCGTCGTCCAGGTCCTCCGTCCTGCTATTTCTTGGTTTCTGTGTGTGTGTGTTCACGCTGGTGCCTGGTCCCAAAAGGTTGCTGCTTTGCTCGGCCTCTGAAGCTTTTGTACTCTGGTGTTTTCATGCGGGTGCCTGGTCCCAAAGGGTGGCTGCTTTGCTCGGCCTTCGGAGCTTCGTACTCTTGCGAGGCTGATTTTAGTCTTCTTCTATTTGCTCCCCTATATGGGGATAATACCATCGAAATCTAGCAATGTGTTGTTTTAGTTGGTTGAGCAGCCTTTTGTTGTAGTTCGAATGACTAAATTTTTATCTCCTGTGTATTGCAGATAGTGTCCGATGGAGCCGAGGAATGTAATGGGAGGTAGGACTAGGCATTCTTTGGTTATTTTCGTATATACTCGTGTGGTGGATATTTGGATACAATAACTCTGCGTGTTGATTACTTCTTGTGATAAGATGGAAATGTAGCTGCATATGTTGTTACCTTGCAACAAGATCACAACATTATACTTCAGTTTTGTTAAGTAATGGAAACAATTGACTGATTGAGTAAATCACCAACTGAACTGTAGCTTTTTTAGCAGTGATAGACTCAATGCTCTGCAAATTTTCTGATTTTCATTTGGAATATCATTGAAGCACATGCTGAGACTTTACTTTGGATACTTGGAATATGACAAGGTTCCACACAAGAAAATTTGACATTTTTAACAAGCACAACAGTTTTTGAATCAAGACACATGAGAACTAGTAACCATATGCAAAACAACACAAAAACCATTAGTACCTCTATGCAGTTTTGGTTATTAGAGCTGGTTGCATGCTGACCCACTGATCTATGTTCTTTATTTTTTTTAACTAACTGGATTACCCTGTTCCCTTTGTTTGTTTAATCCTTATTCAAGTTATGTTGTATATGTTGCAGCCCGCAGACCTCTGGTTATTTTGTATTAGTGGGATTACTTGGTGGTAAGGCATTTTCAGATATCCAAGAATGGTAAAGTTTGTTTTTAACTTATTAAGTAGTATCATTATATCCAAAAGACCCCAAGTTGACCATCGACTTTTAATATTCTCCCCACAGTGAGACTAATTCCTTGGAGAATGGAAGCCTGATAGATCTACAGAGAAAGGAAAGCATACATGCTGATGACAACCAATATACTGTGCAGGCAGATTTCCCTTGTGGTAAAGAATGCATTGAAGATAATAAAAATTCTTCCATTCCCCACAAGCAGCAATCAATCATAAACACAATTACCAAGTTAACTCCCACTACTTATCTTACCAGAGCCTCCACTTCTGAAATTAGAGAGCTTATCTCAAGTTACTTGAATTTGTCAACTGAAGAGAATGTGATTAATTCATTAAATCTATTGTCTGAAAACAAAATTGATGGCTCCGGAGGTTTAGATTTTCTCAATTTTATTGGATTTTCAGCATTCAATGATATACATCCTTCTGGCCATGTCAGGCATCCCAACATCTTACCTGTTTTAGGTGTTGTAGAAACAACTGATTATTGCTACATGTTGCATCCAAAGTCTCCATATACCTTGGAAAATATCATGCATTACAGTCCAGAGGCATTGTGCTCAGATTGGCACATTAGATTTCTCATCTACCAGATAATATCTGCTTTGGCATATCTCCATGATTTTGGAGTTCATCATGGTAATCTGAAACCCTCAACCATCTTATTGTCAGATTCTTTATGGCCTTACCTGAGCATAAGTGATATCTGTTGTGTAAAACACAACTGTGGTTTTGCTGAGTCTATGTGTCCAGCAGTTAATGTATGCTGTTTTGAGGAGGATTGCTCTTCAAGAGCCATCTATAGTGGTTTGAGTTTGACATCATCCATAGATTGGCAGTTTCACTTCAAACAATGGTGGATGGGTGAATTGAGCAACTATGAATATATTCTTGTCTTAAACAAGTTAGCTGGTAGAAGGTGGGGCGATCCATCTTTTCACACAGTAATGCCTTGGGTAATAGATTTCACAGTGAGACCTGATGAAAATTCTGATGTTGGTTGGAGGGACCTCACCAAAAGTAAGTGGCGGTTGGCAAAAGGTGATGAACAACTTGATTTTACTTATTCGTCATCTGAGGTTCCACACCATGTTTCTGATGAGTGTCTCTCAGAGCTAGCAGTTTGCAGTTATAAAGCAAGGAGGCTACCAAAGAATATCTTGAGAACTGCTGTGCGCTCTGTCTATGAGCCCAATGAATACCCATCTAACATGCAAAGGCTATACCAATGGACTCCCGATGAATGCATTCCAGAATTTTATAGTGATCCTCGGATATTTGTCTCTCTTCATTCTGAAATGAGCAATTTGGCTTTGCCTTTCTGGGTGACTTCTGCAGAGGAATTTATTTGTCTGCACAGGGATGCTTTAGAGAGTGATCAAGTCTCACAACAACTGCATCATTGGATTGACATAACCTTTGGCTATAAACTTTCTGGGGAGGCATCTGTTGAAGCCAAGAATGTAATGCTGCCTCCTGGTGATCCAGCAAAGCCTAAGTCAACTGGTCGACACCAACTTTTCACAAAACCACATCCTAAGAGACTTATTAGCACACCTCACTCTACCTACCATAATAAAATGGAATGTTGTGCTAGATGCCAACGGGAAGCAAGTAGCATGACTACAAATGTACTATTAAATGGCCACATCCCTCCAACTTTGTCATCACAAATTGATTATCTGGAAGAATTTGAGCAAGCAAACTTGTTTGTCGAGCTTGAACATCATTTGTGTCCAATATACAATTATGCTGACAATTCTGCTTGTTGTTCTTCAGTCAAATATCGTAAGAGCCCTTGTTCTAATCAGGCGATCTTGCAACCTGAGAGCGTGTTATCAGTGGCACCTGATTTTGATTTTGGTTCTTTTCTTGAATGCTTTGAATCTGATGATAGTTATCCTATGGGTTATCAAGAGCTATTGCGTTGGAAGCAAAAGTCTTGTTCAGTTATTGAGCATCACGCAAATGATATATTTTCTATTGGATGCATGTTGGCTGAAATCTATCTGCACAAACCACTTTTTGATGCTGACTTGCTATCTGCATATAAAGAAACTGGCAAACTGCCTGGAGCAATTCAAGAATTGCCTATTCATGTTGCTGTTCTTGTTGAGTCATGCATCCAGAGGGAATGGAAAAGGTAACACAATGATGTATGTTGTTTGTAATCTATATTTTGTATCCCATATGAATATAAGATGTATGTTTTTCTTAACTCTTTAAAAAGGAACTATTAGACCTTTTTTTGAACTTGTGATATTTTTTTCAGGAGGCCACTGGCAAAGCACCTTTTGGAATCACAATACTTTCCTCCATCAGTTCGATCTGCATACATGTTTCTTGCTCCACTTCAACTTCTGTGTACATCTAGAGATCGCCTTAAGTATGTTGCTAAGCTTGCAAGTGAAGGGACACTTAAAGCTATGGGAGAATTTGCTACCGAGATGTGTGCACCCTACTGCCTACCTCTTATTTCACCAACTCTGTCAGATGTTGACACCGAATTTGCCTTGGCTCTGCTCAAAGAGTTTGTAAAGTGCTTGAGTGTCCAAGCAACTAAGGATCTTATACTGCACATCATTCAGAAGATCTTACAGGCCGGTTAAAATATCACTAGGAAATATTCTCATGTAGCTTTCTTCCATTTCTAAGTCTTGATGTGTAGAATATAATTTTCTTTATTCCAACAAGTCATTTCTACTTGTTTTACAGGCACCAGAATATTCACATCTGAAGGTTTCCCTACTTCAAGATTCATTTGTGAGAGAATTGTGGAAAAAAATGGGAAAACAAACTTATATTGAGAAGGTGCATCCTTTGGTAATCATGAACTTATACAATTCACCAAACAAGATTACTGCCTCTGCTGCGTCTGTCGTTTTAATTGGTTCAAGTGAGGAACTAGGAATACCAATAACTGTTAATCAGGCAAGTCTTATTAGAAATTTTTATTTTTGTGTATTGCACTAATCCTATGCATTACTGATTTATTCTTCATTTTATCCAGACAGTTCTATCACTAATCCAGTGTTTCGGCAAAGGTTTATGTGCTGATGGAATCGATACGTTGGTCAGGATAGGTATTCCAATTAGCGTTTTTTCCTTGTGATGAAACTGTCAGTTCTTTGACCAGTACTTGACCGTAGTCATTACAGGTGGACTTCTTGGAGAAAGTTTTACTGTCAAGCAAATTCTTCCTTTGCTAAGGAATGTTATACTCTCATGTATTGATTCCTCAAAGATGAATAAGCCTGAGCCACAACATAGTTGGAACTCTTTTGCCCTGGTGGATAGCTTATCTGCATTGGAAGGCCTTGTATCAGTTCTTCCAGTCAAGACAGTTCTCAGAGAGCTTCTTCAGGTATTTTGGTGGCAGACACTAATTGAATTAATAACAATAAGGTGGGAGAAAATGGACTGATTTTGGACTCTCTTGAATCACAACTAAACTGAAATCGGTATTTTAAAATATGATATAATATCATACTCCACTTACTTGAGAACTGTTATATGATTAGGAGATACCAATCAAATCTTACTTAATTTGTACTGTTGTACTTGTACCAGATATTGGACAACTCTCTCTACCTTTCACTTTACTCCCCTTGAGGTCATTCCACCAAGGTTTTCAACTCATATGACTAAAATGTGACAGCGATTTTGACATGTGGTGTGTATTTTTACTGAGATGTAGCATAGTTGTTATGGCGTCACCATATCATCGCCATAGCGACACCATATCGTCGTGGCGGAAAATCGCAGTTCACCACAAGTTGCCATAGCGCTGGAGGGTGTGTGGCGGGTGCCACAGACGCGTGGCGCCGCTGTGGCGTCGCGTGGCG
>KE370963.1:862558-881036 GCA_000418225.1 Zizania latifolia
AGGTACAAGGAGGATATACACGTATTCTCTCACTTTTGTGGACCCTAATTATAAAGGCAATAGGACACCGCCCGTGGGATTGAACCTAGGTGACTGGGAGTGACTCCCTTACTCTGACCACTAGGCCCCTTGGCCATCCTTCCTGTTAGTGCTCATATATTATATGTGGCTTCATATTTTAACCATCATTGCTTTCTTTCAGTGGGAGCATTTCAGTAACCGTCCTGTCAGTACTGAAAACATGAAAGGTCTAAAGTTTCATCCTGGGAACTATACCTCATCTGAGCCTGTTCCTACAGAACTTGCAGAAGTCGCTAAAAATGGTTGGAATATGGCATCCTCCAATCAAGGATCTAGGCTTGAGCATGGGGCATCTAGTGACAATTTGTGTGCCTCAACTTCTGGAAATCAACCATGGTTTTGGTTCCCAAGTCCTGACCGTAGTTCCTGGGCACCTGATTTTCTTGGGCGTAGTGGTGGTGTGAAGGATGATCTTCCATGGAAGATCAAAGCTTCAGTCCTTTACTCTGCCCGTGCCCACCCTGGGGCTTTGCGGTCCTTAGCTGTCCATGAGGATGAGTGCATAATTTTTACTGGTGGAGTTGGTCCTGGTTTTAAAGGAAGTATCCAGAAGTGGGAGTTGCCAAGCATGAGCTGCACATCTGGATATTATGGGCATGAAGAGGTCAGTATGTTCATTTCCTCCATATGGCATTTTTCTTGTTTTTTCTTTGCTGTTGTGATAGGATGGTTGTCTTTTCCGAGAAAACTGCATACACTGTGTACTGAGGCCTGAGGAATGTAGTATGTGATGCTGGTGTTTTGTGGGGTTGGTACTTGGTAGTATTATGTCCAGATAAAAGCAGGATTGACAAGGATATGAAATATGTACTCTCCATCATGTTCTGCATATGAAATCTAGAGGCATGATTTGCATGATACTGTGATTGTGATCATGTGGTCCTGGTGCTTAAGTTTTAATCTCAATAACCAAAAAATGCATTAAAATTGCGTAATTGAATATAAGTAACTATTATTCACCGTCGTGAAGCCACAACAAGAAATGCAACAATAGACATAATGTATGTAGTAACAAGTAACATGACAATAGAATTTTAGTACAACATATAAGCCTAAAAAGTCCAAACATATCTTTAATATTCGGAGGTGTGAAGAGAGGACGCAAACCTGTGTGGGGTGTGGGTAGGTCATGACCTGATTCTGCATTAGGAGATGCCTAACCATAGAAGATAAACAACCAAAAGGAAAGGTGAAGTGCACTGTCTTGAGTTAATCCTGCTTGTACCCAACTTAAACTCTTATATGAACCACAGAAAAATATTTGGTAAACTACTGCTGCGCAAAGTACTAATTGATCATATATTAGATTGCTTGCTCTCACTTCCATTTATTATGTCTGTCTCATTGATATACCCAATAAATTTAATCTATACCTTAAATATAGAGCCTTTTCTTTATGTTCAAACATTTTCATGTCTAATTATTCTTATCAATTCAACATTATTTGAATAGGTTGTCAATTCTATCTGCATCCTGTCAATTACCGGGAAAGTAGCATCTTGTGATGGCACTATTCATATATGGAATGCACAGACAGGAAAGCTTATAGCAGTTCATACTGAGTCCTCTGTAAGCTTTCCTCAGCAAACTGCATCCATTGAGCAGGCAAACATGCTTAATCAGGATGCACTCGCAGGTGGAATATTGTCGAATGCATTTCGTGGTAGTTTGTATACGACTATGCATTACATGGAATATGAAAATAAACTTGTTGCTGGTATGGGAAATGGTTCAATCAGGTATTGCACTTTTGTCTCAATTTTTTGGAATTAGATCTCTTGATTATGTTCAATAAACACATGTTGAAGATATCTTTCCTGCTTTCGACTGGGTGGAGTGCACGCATGGACAAAAAGTGCCACGTGTGCAATTGCACAATTTTGATGATGTTTGATAGACGGGAAAATTAACTATTTGCCATTAAATCAATGTGTATTTAGCTATTTGCCACTCAATAGAGCTCAATTAATTATTTGCCATACAATAGTTAACTGCATCTAATAATACACCATTTTGTCCAATTAAGTTACAATCCACCACTAATTGTTGGGTCCACCATTATATGTTCCTATTTTGCCCTCTGGCGACCTAGACTAACTACAGATCGATCCGGCATCTCTGCTCTGAGCAGAGGAGCATCACTCCTTCCAAAGCTTCCAGTTGATGCCCATGGCAAGCAAAGAAATCACGATGACCAAAATTAGAAAAGTGAATCCAATTTGATGAAAATGGGAGCAACAGATGGTTCTAGACTACCAGGACACATTGGCACTGGGCTTCCCTTCTACTGCACTTTTCGCTGATGCACCCGCCTGTGGGAGCCTACGCCTGTGTCATCATTCTGTCACACAACAAGAAGTCACGATGCAATTATCTTGGCTAAGAGAATAGGGGCAAAACTGGTATAAATTAAGGTGAATCTGGTGATTAGGTGGTGAAGCGTAAAGAAAATGGTTAAAGTGGCATTTTATTTGGTGCACTTAACTATTAAATGATAAATAATTAACGAGCATATATTAAGTGGTAAATGGTTAAATCCACATCTACTAACTGGCAAATTGTTTATTTTCCCATGATAGATGCTACCATAGCAAAATATAGAAGACAAACTTAGTCTGGACGATATTATTTAACATGAGTTTTAAGCATAGCATACTTTTATTTTGGCAAAGGATTATTCGTGCAAAGTTGAGAGCATGTTTTTTCCTTTTTTACTACTCTAGAATTGTTTCTAATTATTGTATTGCACATTGATTGTGTCATACAGATTTATTGACATTTCTCGAGATCATAAGCTGCATTTATGGAAGAGTGAATCGGATGAAATCTCTTTTTCATCACTTGTATCAGCTATTTGTTCATGTGGCTCAGACAAGCAAAAGAAAGGTAGCATTGCAGCTTCATCATCCTGGATAGCAGCGGGTTTAAGCTCTGGTTATTGTCGATTGCTCGATGAGCGTAGTGGAAATATTGTTGCAGTTTGGCGAGCACATGATGGTCACATTACAAAGGCATGTCAATATCCCAACTAGGCTACTACCAGATGTCCAAATATATGTAGAAAAACATGAGACCTCCTATTCTGCTATCTGATTGTTTTCTATTTGCACATACAGTTAGCAGCACCAGAGGATCACTTGATTGTGTCAAGCTCCCTTGACAAGACACTTCGAGTTTGGGACTTAAGAGGGTATTACTCGGTTAATCCAACAAATTCACTGATTCAGTTTACCTAGTCTTATTTGAATGGTCCTTCTTTGCTGACTAAATTTCTGTAATAATATATGCAATATATCTAACCATAAGACATAAAATATGCACATTTTTTCTAGTACTTTTTTTTGAATTTTTTCTTGACCAAGGCAATTACTGTCTAATTAAGACCATATATCACTGGTAAGATCTATTAGTCATTACACTTGTTACACTCACAACAGAAGCAATGTAAGTTTGGATTACAGAATACTTTGATATGCCATGGCTTGTAGCTTGTAAGTTATTTTCACTTTGAACTTTCATGGTTTCTTAAAGATGTTTGTGGGAAATGTAACAGGAATCTAGCAGCCCAGTCCAACATTTTCAGAAGTCATTCAGATGGTATCATTAACTTTTCTGTGTGGGGTCAGGATGTAGTGTCGGTTTCAAGAAACAAAATCGCATTAACTTCCCTTTCAAGGCCAGCAAATGAGGTATGTCCTTTCTTATATTCACATATGTGCAATGTTATATGACCGTGAAAAAACTATGCCATTTGGAACAGTAATGTAGATCCCTTAGCAAGTGTTTGCATATGTTGTAAGTTGGAATTCGATTTGGTTCCCACAGAAGTAATTGTTGATGTGGTCAATTTATCGTGCAGATTGGACATCAGCAGCTCGTACTTCAGAACCTCTATTCGGCTGACAGAGGAGTGAAATACAAAAACATGTCTGTTCTTTCGACTATTGGTGTGCTTCCTTTGTCAAGATTGTTTGTTGTTGGAACAGAAGATGGTTTTCTCAGAATCTGCCATTAGCTGCTTCTAGTAGTGTTAATGGTCTCTCTTCTTATTGGGTTAATTTTATTTTAAGACATGTTTGTTTCAGCTGGAAATTCTTAGTAGCTAGCTAGTTTGACTATCTAGCTGGTGAGAATCTGAAGAAGCTAGTGTTTTTTGGTTTTTGGATTCTAATTTATTTCTAGATTCTGCAGCTACCGATTCTTACAATTTAGGTCTAGAATCTAACAAAGAAACTGAAACAAACAGGCCCTTAATGTTGCTTCTCTCCCTTGTGTTCAGTTAACCTTATTTTTGGTGGTGCATTGCTCATATACCTCACCTTAATGGCTTAATTTCAGTAGCTGTCATTGGTAGAGTACATAGTAGAATACTGGCAAAGCAATGTAACGTTCTGTAAATTTTATGTGAGTAAAAGCTTCAATCTTGTCTAATCTTCTCTCTTGCAATATCTTATTGTTGTATACGACTATCTTTTTCTGTTCCAACAAAGCTGAAACTTTCCTGTACCCCACAAAAAAAGATAAGCTTCTTTCTCTATTCTCAGTACCTTCTTAAGTTTGTGCATTTGCGTTCCTTCAGTGATTGTTATAGTGGGAAGACATCATATAGTTGCAAGTTACTATCGAAAATGTCATGGATATATTTGGTTGAAATTTGTTTGATTTGGCCAATTGTCTTACAGTTCAGCAATAAAACTTTTATAAGAAGCGTGCTCCAGTATAGTAGTGTATGAGATATGTTCTGTTTGTAGAGGCATATCACAAATATGCTAAATCTTTTGTAGTGTTGATCAGAGTTGCTCTACGTGTATCTGGACACAGACCAAAATTTTGGTAAAATGCTATCCAGATTGGCATTATACTACGTAGTACTCTGCACTCTGCATCCATCTCTTTTGAAGACTACATATAGTGAGTGATCTCTTCGGGACAGTAATAGCCTCCTTAAATTTCAGTCTGTCCTGAAAACTTGGTCTCTATGAGATTATAAGCAGTGCTACCTAAACTTGGTAATTCTATTTTGGAGTGTATTTCCGTGCGGCTGTTGTACCAGCCAATACCAATATATCATTCTAGGATTTAATAAAATAAAATAAATTTATTTTATATAATTTTTTATTTAAAATATATATTAATATGATTAAATATCACATACTTAAATATGTTGATATCCTAAATATGGAGTATAATCTATGACTTGAATATAATACAATATAATATATATCTTGTACTATGTAATACATATCTAAAATAAAATTTTGATTGATATAGATGATATTGACTGGAATGATCAATCAATATGAAATTGGTTTGACCAATATTCTGATATTAAGACGTGTGAATGAAAATAGCGTGCCACTTAGTATATAATGTGCCAAAAATGGTACATTTCGGCAATTGCAAGGAATACCAAATAGAATTGATAATCTTGTGCTATCCACTTGTGGTTCTCCCCTGAGCAAGCAGCCCTGTCGATTTCCTATTGGCTTGTTCTGCTTCAGGACTTCCTGATTTTCTGCAGAGCTGACAAGATTATCATGGTAGATGTAAATGTGGGTAGTTGGGTAGATAAGGTGATAAGTAATAAATTGGAGCTTACTGCCTGTTACTGCCCTGACATGAATGCCCATTTACTGCTCCCTGCAAATCTGCCACTCCCATTTCCTCTCATTTTTTACAACGCTTGGTATGTGCACCCAGGCCAATATTCACCCACCATCTAATTACTCCCTTCTAAGTTCTAACCCCAGCATAGTACTATAGGGTCCCATAAATTTTTTGATTTTGAAGCTTTTTTTTATTTAAAGTATGCACAGTTATTATAATATAGTTAACCAAGTGATACCAGTTAATTAGTTTGCTTAAAAATTAGATCTAATATGAAGAGAGGCACCTAAATTTTTTTCTACACTACTAATATCTCCAAGAATTGTTAAAAATAAAGTATTTCGGATCAAGTAGTATAAGGGATATTTAGAGTACTACTTGTCATATTAACCACCTATTTTCAATTTTATTAACATCTCATCTCAATTATCTTCACACTCTTAACTAATAAGGGGATCTTAAATATTTTTTCCTTAGCATCTCTTATTTTATTGAACAAGAGGGTAACTCGTTTTAAGTAAGGCCAACAATTTGCATATTTGCATTTTGGGTATACAGCTGCGCAACTTGTTAAGCGATATCAATATACTTCATCTATTTTTTAACGGTCATTTTAGACTTATACACATCAATTAAAAAATCAACTCAAATGACTTTGTTACACTTATTAATTCTGTTTTAGAAAATGTGAGTTATTTATTTATAAGAGGTATTATTTATTTGACAAGGACAAACATAAAAAGTAAAAATACATAGAAATTTTAAAATGACTTGTATTTAATAAAAAGTTGATAAGGCTAATGCTGTTTGAAGAGTTTCTAACCGATACAATTATTCTCATAATCAGTGGCTATATAATTTATAAATGAATTAATATTAAGAAACTAAAAATCAACTTGTTTATATTGTCACCTATATAAATATTTACATGCTGATTTTAAGAATAACTCCATACACAAGGAGGGATTATCAATGGAGCTCAATGTTTCTGTAGCTTTTGTAGACTGTGTCATTTGTCACTGACAGGTGGGCGCTGAGACGTGCACTGCTGCAAGGTGGACGCACCCACCAGTGCGCGGCTTCTGCTGCTGCTGCTGCATATAAGCGATGGTCCCAAGGTCTCGGCACAACACAACACAAGCCGAGCCTTGTAGAATTGAAGTAGATCGAGCAGGCAGCAATGGCGGGGGTGAGCAGCAGCGGCAGCGCCGCCGTCCTCCGCGCCGGCCTCGTCCTCAGCCTCATGCTCGCCGCCGGCGCCGTCGCGTGCCACGGCGCGAGAGCCATGCCCGGCGAGCCGGAGACCTACCGGCCGCAGAACGTGTTCGGGTTCGGCGGCTTCTACCCGGGCCCGTCCGTCAACTGGGTCTTCCCCGGCCCCAACGGCGTCACGCCGCAGGTCGGCTTCGGCGGGATGCCGGGCTCCAGCTCCTCCGTCTTCCCAGGCGGCGGCGGCGTGATCGGCATTCACGGCGACGCGAAGCCGTGATTGGCTGTCTCTTTAAGTATTAAGGCATGCTTAGCTTAGCTAGCATGTCGGTTGGTGTTTAACCTTGCTTCTGCGTCCTCCATCTGTGTTTAACTGTGTGATGTGTGTGGTGTTTAGCTTGCTGTTGTTAATCTCATTTCTATCTACGTTTCCACTTGACCAACGTTAATCTAGCATCGGAGTGGTTTGTTATTTTCAAGTTTTATTATCCTTTAAACGAAACTACTATCTCATAATATAATATATATATTAATCGAACGATATATTTTATAATAAAAATAAATCTAGATAACAATACTGTCTATGAAATGTTTTATCCGATTTTATTCTAGATTATTGTATTATATATTATGAGATAGATGAATTAGGGAAGAAGTTAGAAGATTTCAAATTTTCAATATTCACACTACAGAAGTGCACATAGAAGGCCCGGACGTGGTTGGGCTGGGCCAAAAGGGCTGGAACAGGGTTGTGTCGTACATGCACCCCATGTTTGTTGGGTCAGAATGGGATTCTGTTTTACCCTCAGGGCCAGATTTATAGTACCCTGCAGCTATTGAATTGAATTTTACAGTCGTGGGTTTAGAATTTAGAATTTAGAATTTAAATCGTTTAGAACAATTTCCGAAGAACTTCAAATTATAAAAATAGCTGCAGCAGTTACAAACTCTCTAAATAGACACTATGGCTAAATTGTGAATATATATCTTATATATGTAACATGACGTCGTATATTGCAGATTTATACTACTATATACTGTGAAGATGAATTAAGCGTGCCACCGAAGAAAGTTATCAAAATACAAATCTCATGGAAAACGGCACACATTTCGGTAGTGCACGCCATATCTTCAAACACAATCTAAATTCGCCATAAAAAAACCGTGTAAGTACGGATGTCACGACAAAATCAGCTAATTAGGCAGCAAGGTCAACATAGACAGAAATTAATCTAGTTTGTCAATAACACGATCACGCATGACCCCTCTGTCCGATTAATCTAGTTTGTCAATAATTGAGTACTTATTCGATAAGACAGATTTCATCGTATACTTTTTTAGATGAAAAATTGAGAAATTAACACCTCATCTTAGGTCACTGATATATAAGGCTATATCAAGTCATGTCAGCCTATATCAAGTCATGTCATGTGAGAGGAAGAAGAATAAATCTTTGATTTTTATATAAATAGAGGACATGCGATCAAACTTTCCATTTTATAAACAGCACAACTGCACGTATGACGTATGCACACAATTAATCGAGTTTATAAGCAAATGTGTGTTCATATACTGAATTTAAGAAAAAAAGCCCTCTTAATCCTCCGGATATATATCGGTTTTCATCTCAATTAAATTTGAACGAAAACTGTGCGGAAACAAGTGTATTACACCCCTTAAAAAGAGTGTTTCCGCTGTGTGTATATGTGTGTCGGAGATATGACCCCGGTACCTCACGATTAGACTTATCAGTCTAGATCAGGAGTAGGTCAAGTTTAACATTACAGTCCGGTATGATCTATGGAAGGAGGTTCGGTTCCAATAAAGAAGGTTAAATCCTTATCGGGTAACCGAATTCTGGATATGATACGTGGATATATGTTTATACCAGAATCCATGTAATTAGAGAATTAGCACCTAAGTTCTCGGACAGATGGCCACTATGCTTCCTGACGGAGTGTCTTTCGAAGACACCTTTGCCTATCGACAAGAGTTGGAGGGTCTTGCCGCGTCCATGGTCGAGGACCTCAAGCTCCTACCACATGCTGAAGACCTTGAGCAGCCAATGGCGTCTCCTGAGAGTGATCGGCTTCTGCAAAAATTAGGAGTAGTAAGTTGGTGTAAATTTTTGTGATGAACTTTGTTTATCTAGGGATGAAGATCTTTAATGTCTTGCAAATTTTCGTGTACCAAAGTCGCTAGCGTCTCGGAAAACCTAGGCTAAGCCATACAGTACTCAGCGTAGGGATCTCATACCACGTACACGTCTACCGACATCAGGCAGCGTGAGTCCCCGAGAGCTTTGGAGCTTTGGATTTTGTTAACTCCTTTGCACAGCCGGGGTAGGGACCCAAGCCCCCGATATAGCCATATAGTCTTAGGCACAGGGAACTGATGTCGCTTATGCGCTAACCCGATATCAGGCGTTATGAGTTTTCGGGCCCTTCAGAGCTTTAAAAAGTTAAGGCTAAGTACTCGAGCCCTGAGGATCTTAGCAAGTGAGCGTGTACTGAGAGAGGCGTTAACGCCAGCTCTTTTTCACCCACACGGTTGTCAACGCCAAACCCAGAGTTGCTTCACAGGGGCACAACCGATGAGCTAGGTGTACGACATTTCGCACCAACTCAAGAGGGGTTGAACCTAACGGGTCGACGATAAAGCGTATGATGCGGAGTGCGCGAAAATAAAGTCCAACTTTATTTACTTAAGGATAAGGGTATAAGAGTACTTAGCTGAGCGAAACAGCGAGGTGATGCTATCGGATCCTGGTGAAAGTCACCGTGAACCCCTACCTGGCACGCCAACTGTCGGTGAATCATTGAGCAGTCCACCCAAGGGGATACCCGAGGTGGTGATTAGATGTGTAAGGGAAACACAGTGCCTTCGAACCCGATGGTCGACTCTAGTAAACAAGAGCTAAAGTTTATATTGGTTCGGGTCTTCCAGAGGATAATAACCCTATGTCCAGTGTTTTGGTATATAATATGGTGGATGGGCTTACAATACGACACAATTAAGCTATGAAGACTTAAGGCGTCGAAAATAAGAAAAATATGATGATATTGGATGCTAGATGATTAGATGCCTCTAGGGAGTGCCTTGCATCCTTTATATACTCAAGAGGTGAGCCTAATAATCCAGGACTCTATCCCGAGTCGATATAATATTGTTTACCGAACTCGGATGCTAATTCTCTAATTACATAGATTCTGGTATAAGCATATCTCCACATATCATATCTAGGATTCAATTACTCGATAAGGATTCAACATTTCTTATCGGAACCAAACCCCCCTCCACATGTCATACCAGACTGTAATGCTGGACTTGACCTGCTCCTGGTCCGGACTGATAAGCCTAATCGTAGAGTATCCAATGATCATATCCCCGACAGTGTGTGTATATACACACACATACATACTCACGCGTGCTCCATAAAATGTAGAGCTTTTGTGAAATTATTTCGAATTCGTTAATTGTACACAAGTATCCGTAGGACACTTGTTAGAGCATCTCCAACGGTGCTCTTATCTAGATTTCTAAAATTAAATTTAGATATTTTAGAAAAAATCACGCGGCAATAATATTTCTAAATGATTATCTATCATAAGTGATCTGATCCCCTAAATCACCTCTCTTTTCTCTAAAAAGTAAAAACTCCCTTTCTAGTCCCCTTTAAAATATAGGAATTAAGATTATAGGGATATTGTTGTGGACTGATTGATTTTTAGGAATCAACAAAGTTTAGAATAATTTCTATATAAGGTTTTAGGAAAAAAATAGCAACTTTCTTGGAGACCTCTTGTGAACATTAGCTTTGTATTTTCCTTATTTGTATATCATTTTCAATAATATTTGTCTTTTCTCTCTCGCAATGATTCTTCGTGGAATGCACGCATCTAGATGGCTGCACAATGAATTGTAGGAAACTTGGATTTGTGGATTGAGGGGAATTTCAACGAAAAATGAGCTATAGCATAAATATATGTATTCATGACATATTGGCTTACTGTGCATGCATTCATGGCACATTGGCTTGCTGGCACACTACACACCCATCATGTACTCATGCAAATTTGTAATGATACATCAAATCAAGTAATTGTAGCAAATGTATGTATGCATGTATCCATGCCACATCAAATTAAGATTAATTAATACGTCAAATCAAGTAAATATTACATACTTATGCTTGCAGACACCTATGCAATGATACGTCAAATCAAACAATATTAAGAGAGAAATCTAGAGACATGCATGATAAGTTCTGAAGTCGAGGACAAAATACATCGGAACCATTTAAATCATATCCATCGGTTAAAACAAAATCTACTGATGCGGACATAGTAGGAGGCCGCGAAAATGGGGCGCGGCCTCATATTCTTGATGTTGTTGACGACGAGGCTGCCGCTGAGCACGTCCTCGCTCGATCGATGTTGCCCATCTTCAGCACGGCCGGCACAAACCGCTGCTTCCACAGCGTCTCGTTCGCCGGCGGCGAAGATGTCCACCGACGGGCTCGGCGTCGCGTTGGTCGTTTGCTTCCGCCGATCGCCAGCAAGCTTAAGCTGTATAGCTACCGTTTGACTACTTGTTCCACGTACGCAGCAGCGACCGAGGAGATCTGGGGATTGGCACGTCGACCTGGGCTGGGATCATCTGCACATGCGCTTCTTCGCCTTGTCTGGCATCGTGTATATCAATCTCCTACCAAAAGTCCATATCACTCACATTAATTTCCACTTTGCTGCACCCTAACTTATCTGTAAAAATGTGGTCCACCAGACCAAAAAATTTTAAAAAAAAGTCATAAAAAGCAAACAGAACTCAACTAAGTCCTATTTTGACACTACGATATTTCTGTCTATTTTAGTGGATATGGTATAAAAATTCCAGACTATATCACAAGTTGTAACGACACCTGAGACATTATCGGTAACTACGAGTCGAACGATATGATGAGGTAATAAAGGCTCTTTTATGTTACGTCCTTTACCTCTCCAAAGTGTAAAAGATAGTATAATTAATTCCAGCCATGGGTAATAAAAAAAGCATTATTACGAAATGGTAATTTGATATTTTTAATTGATTATTAAATCAAAAACTTATGTATTTTTTCTACTCAGCGCTTCAGAAATATAAGTAAAAAATTATACATAAGAAGCCAACGATATTATTTGATTTTAGGTGGTTTAACAAAATGTATGGCAAATTACCATTTTATTCATCCACATCATTTTTTGACGATTTTATGCTCTATACATTCTACTACACCTTATCAGAGTAGTAGTAGAAATTAATCTGAACCATTAAATAAAAAAAGATCAACGATTAGGATACATTCTACTGTCAGTAGAATGCACCGTAAAATCTCTCATAAAGAAATAAGGTGATTTATTATCTATTAGAAGATAATGCATTGATTTCTTTTAATCGTGGCCATTAGATCATTGTGATCTATTATCTCCTAAGAGATAAAACGTCAACTTATTTTAATCGCAGTCGTTAGTTCTATAAAAGTGAATAATTCATATTAATTCAATAATCTTAACATTTGCCGATAAAACGGTACAATAGTTAGAATATGAGCAATGATAATATATGTCATACATGGTGCACTACATAGGTAAAGCCAATTTATTACTTGTGGGTGCAAATATACTTATTTAAAAATATTCATATATATTATATATGTACGCACTCTTTAGTTCGATACAATGAGCTCATTATAGCCTTACCAGCAGTTCAGTTAAGAAAGTCAGCCCATATCAACTCAATTTCACACTCTCTATTTTACTTTACTTCGTAAATACCGATAAACTCCACAATAGTTTATGAGGGGATAAATGTAAAAACACAGGAGAAAGAATGAAAGATAGCTAAAGATGACTCCACACGAACTTAAGACACACCGACACCGACAAAACATAAGCTATTATTCGTCGGTAGACTCAACCTAAGTAAACCACTCTTTCCTCGATAAGATTAGGGCTTCCTCACGGCTCCTTAGCCCCGCCGCCAAATCTGAATTTCTCCAGATAAATCTGCAGAGGATCGAACGTCAACGTCGACGACAGGAGAGCAAACAGAACAAACAATTGCAGGAAAGGGAAGAAACACAGAGTGAGCCAGAGAGAAACAGAGAAACAGCTCGCTCCAGGAAACTCGCAGTCTCGCACCAGCAAGCAAAAAAAGATTAGCAGAGTCCTAGGCTAGTATCTTCTATTCAACGAGGCAAAATATTAATGTTCCAAAAAAATGTGACATGGACAATCAGTAAGGCAGAATAAACAGAGGTCGGTATTACTAAATCCGTTTAAGAATCTAATAGATTTTGAATTTATTTTAAATATAGCAAACTATTATTTATAAAAATTATTTTTTTAAATAGCTATACTATCATCGAGCTTAATTACTTATTATTACACTCAACCACTTTTTGGATCTACACTTAGTATAATTTTCTTACTTATCTTCTGAATATATATAGTTAAGCCTAAAACTTTATATTTTAGGATGGATGAAATAGTATTTTTAAGACAATAAGAGGTATAGCATTTAGTTTTCATTTTCATAATTCAGAAGTGAGCAATAGTCTAGTCCTTGAAAAAATATATCCTAGAAGGTGCGTGAAAAATAAGACCAGGATTCCCAACTTCATTGGCTATCTGATAAGAATTAAGAACACATAACCGGTACAATATAGCTTCAAAATATCCACAGGTGATAGATTTCCTACCACGCGTGGTGGGAACGCGTGCGGCGCCCTCTTCCGAGCCATGCCTATCATGTCCGTACCATATTTTCTTAATTTATCTGGCTGTTATAATTTTTAATACATACCAAAAAATGAGTCGTCAGGGTTTCTCTAGAAACTTGGAATTTATCGCATGTAATTAAATTTTTTTTCACCATTAGACCATGGTAGATAAATTAGATCATAACGATACATATTTAATTAGATACATATTGTAACGAGATAAAAGTTATTTAATAAATATATGTGTGTATTTTTAGAAGAGTATACGAAGCTACAGAGTAAATACAACTCTGTTTTAATTTGGATTAAACGATGACATCTGACTGCACGCAAATGAAGGAGAAAACCAGCCAATTTTTTGATTATTTTAAGCGGCCAGCTCAGCTAGCTAACTACCCTCCCTGTCTCATCAAACACTTTTCAACAACAAAAATAATTAGGATATTTAATTAAATGCAGTTAATTAACAGAAAGAGTTTTAGAAAACCTGCTCGCCTCTCTGTATAAATACCGGCAGCTTTTGGCTATCATTTCTCAAAGCAGCACAAGTGTAGAGTTAATTTTGCCGTGAGCACACTGTCTAGTAGTATGGCGAACAGCAGCCGGCTGGCCGGGCTGGTGCTGCTTGCGGCGGCGCTGGCGTTCGCGCTGCCGGCGGCGAGCCGAGCGCAGCTGCAGACGGGGTTCTACGACGCCAGCTGCCCCAACGCCGAGGCGCTCGTCCGGCAGGCCGTCGCGTCCGCCCTCGCCAGCAACCCCGGGCTCGCCGGTGGGCTCATCCGCCTCCATTTCCACGACTGCTTCGTCAGGGTACGTGCGCTCTCGTGACGTCTTAGGCGTAGAGCAGCTGAAGCTTACCAGCAATTTACTTGGCTTGATATACAAATTAAAGGAGATGACAAACTTAATTAAGAAAACATGCGTGCATATATTCTTGGATGATCGAGATACAAGATACAAATACCTCTCAATACCTCCAAGGTTGTACAGTTTCTTCTAGTGTTAATTATTTTTTTGTCACCCAAACATCCGTAACAACATAAAAAAGCTCGTAATCTTTAAACGCGTGTTAAGTTGCATGTCGATCGGCAGCTATCTAGCTAGTATTAGGGCTGGGTAATCGGTTTCATCGATTTTATCAGTTCAGTTTTTTGGTTTTTAAAAAGTTCGGTTTTTAGAGATCAGGAACCGAATAAGTTGCTAAATTTATTAAAACTGAACCGAAAAAATCGAAAAAATTCTGTTCGGTTTTTCCAGTTAACCGAACTCGGGCGGGCGGGCATTGTGGCCAGGCGCGAGAGGCACAGCGCGGCGTCAAGATCTGGTGCGCGGCGATTTGGTGGAAGGCCGACGCACAACGCGAACCCTGGCGATAGGCTGAGGCCTTTGTGCGGCTTGTGCCTGGCATTGGAGATGGGCTGAGGCCTGTCTGGGCTGAGACATGTTGGCCTGAGGCAAGTGGCAATGGGCTGAGGCTTGAGGCCTGGGCGCTGAGGCCTTTTCGGCTGGCCGAATCGGTTTTGCGCCTGGCTGAAGCCTGAACCGTTCCTGTACTTAGCGAATTCGGTTCGGTAATGCGGTTGGTTCGGTTTTACGAGATCAAAAACCGAACCGAATATCAAACACTAAACTTTTCTAAAATAAAAACCGTTTTTTTTAAAAAAACCAAAATTAGCTGTTTTTCGGTTCGGTTTTTGGTTTTCGGTTATTTTTTGCCCACCCCTAGCTAGTATTAAGCAGCTTAATTTTATCGTAGTACATGTATGATATCGATCTAGACCTATTTGTTTCAGCTTATGATTATAATAATCTAGATTATTTTTATAACCTGAAACAAATAAGCTAGTTTATTATGTCAGTTTATTATAATATAGAGTGTAGACTATAGTAATTCGATAAGCTGGTCTAACTCACATTTTTCCTATAAGCTGAATCCAGAAAGAAGAAAAATATATCTTAATTAAGTCAAAGTATGCGTTTGTCATCTTCCCGTCTGAACATATTTTCCAAGGCCGTGAGGGTTAGGTAGGCAATTCGTCAAACAAACTTGTAGAAGAAAAATTGGAAGGACATAGTGAAAGAACTACACATACCTCCTAAAGTTTGACTAAAAGTCTATATAATAGATTCAAACTTTAAAATCGAATATTTACTAATTCCCTGAGCTTTGACTAACTAACACAAAACATTTGCGCTTCCTTAATTAGTTCTCAGTCCTCAATTTATACTCTATTACGTACGCGATGACACATTCTGGAATTTTGTTAGGTCCTCACTGATCGGTGGGCCGGTGGGGGACATAAATCGTGATATGAAAAGAGAGAATTAAGTGGAGATTTTGACGTAAATATTCAATATACAAAAGAACATTAGAGGGTAATAAATAGAAGGTACAGGTTGGGGGGCTAGATGTCCGATTTCAAAGTTCAAGGTGTTATGGGCTTCAATTCAAAGTTTGAAGGGGGAGGGGATAATGGAAAATTTTCCTAATTAACATAATTAATTTATCAGGTCAAGCCAATAGATTTCATTACACAACTTTACTTCGTCAAACTATTTTTCTGGATCATCGAACTCCTAAACTATTTTTGACTCACTTTGCATGCACCCCGGCCCGGATTAATGAAACAGCTCACTCTACTCTTTGATGGCCGCAGTTCCTTTTATCTCATACAAAACATATTTTTAAGTTCAGATTCTGTAGAATCATAAATGACAACATTAATTATGTTATAAAATATTGTCCACGTTTTTGTATATTTAAATCAATCTTAAACGTTTCTACCTTATGAAAAAAGAAGATGAGACATATGGTGCTTACAATCCTCTGTATCATCCGACACTATTTCAACTGTAAATATGACATATTAGTAAAATAAACAAGAAAGGAAAAACACTTTTAGGGCTTGTCGGGAGACTCTAATCCTAGTCCATTCTACAGGATGGGTCAGGATTTTAAATTAAAATCTTAATCCATCCGCATAAAATAAGTCGGGATTAGAGTCTTCCAAGCAAGTTTTTAGTGATTAAAGTGAGCTGTTTTAGGATGTAAACTGAGAAAAAATTGTATAAGGACTAGATTATATCCATCTGCAAGTTAGTTAAAGGAAGTAAAATAATCTCTTATTTCATATGGTTAGAACTATATGCATACTTGTTTATGGGGTATTTACTCGTTTGTTTTACATTCTTTAATTTATTTATCTATTTATGTCGTCATGCAGGGTTGTGATGCCTCGGTGCTGATCTTTTCGCCCAACGGCACGGCGGAGCGCGACTCGCCGCCGAACAACCCCAGCCTCCGCGGCTTCGAGGTGATCGACGCCGCGAAGGCTGCCATCGAGCAGATATGCCCGCGCACGGTCTCCTGCGCCGACATCCTCGCCTTCGCCGCCCGCGACAGCGTCAACCTCACCGGCAACGTCTTCTACCAGGTCCCCGCCGGCCGCCGCGACGGCAACGTCTCCCTCTTCGCGGATGCCTTCACCCTCCCTGGACCGAACCTGACGGCGACGGAGCTCGTCGAGGGCTTCCGGAACAGGAGCTTGACCGCCGAGGAGATGGTCATCCTCTCCGGCGCCCACACCATCGGCCGCTCCCACTGCGACTCCTTCCTCTTCAAAAACCGTGAACGTCTGGTACGTACGTGCGCAAAAAAGCATCGTTTTTTCTCTATGTCGATCGTTCGATCACCTGGAAATCTGGAATTTTCTCATGCTTAATTAGGTTTTTGTATGTGTATGAATGTTGTAGGCGAACGGCACGATTAGTCCGGCGTACCAGGCGCTGCTGGAGGCGCTGTGTCCGCCGACCACGGGGCAGTTCACGCTGGTGACGACGGAGATCGACCTGAGCACGCCGACGGTGCTGGACAACAACTACTACAAGTTGCTGCCGCTCAACCTGGGCCTCCACTTCTCCGACGACCAGCTCATCCGCAACGCCACGCTCGCGCCGTTCGTCGACGCCTTCGCCGCCAACGAGACGCTGTGGAAGGAGCGGTTCGTCGCCGCCATGATCAAGATGGGCAACATCGACGTGCTCACCGGCACCCAGGGGGAGATCAGGCTCAACTGCAGCGCCGTCAACACCCCGTCGTCGTCGTCCGACGGGATGATCGAGACGATCCTCCCGGACGCCGCCGCCGGTGAGGTCGCCGCGAGCTAGGTAACTCACGCAATGCTGTCCACGCATGATCGACGCGCGTACGCGTATATATACAGGCACAACTGCACAAGTATAACGTGCGTGTACCCGTACGTAGTGTGGTTGTAATAAACACGTGCTTGTATTGTGGGTTGTTTGGTGAGAGGCTGGTTTTGATTTGTTCGTACTTGACTCGTGTACTGCCTGCTGGATGCAGATAATAAGCTGGCCACCAAGAACAATTATCATATCCATGAATAAAATTTGAAGAGACTATCTACACAACATTTACATTCGACATAAAATTAATAGGTGTAAAAACAGTCAAATTTTTGAACCAACGACGGGTAATTGAGTAAATCTGGCGTCCGAACTGGCCCATTTTCGTTTATCTTTTACTCCTTCCATTCTTAGTTCGGACTTCGGACCTGATTATTCCTGAACTAGCTAGCCGATGGGCACAAACTAACCAAATAGATTGATATCGATGCCGAATTCGTACTAAATTAGAATCAAAATTAAAATCCATGTGTGATTTTTACATCACATATGTATTGAACTTACATAGACAAATTAAGTGTATAAGTGTATGATTTAGGCGTCTAACCGCTGGAAACAATTTTACAACACATATGCCCTGGAATTACACACTACCACAGAACCAGTTAAAAGTAG
>KE370963.1:936681-949101 GCA_000418225.1 Zizania latifolia
TACAAATATGTATTGGGAATCATATCTGATATCTATCAGAGATTATCTACATTTTCGTTAATTCATTTGTTTGGTTGTTGGGCAATCATTTTAATCGATTTTTGTCGGTTTCTAACAAATTCGAGGAAATAGAAACCAAACAGTAGTCTAAAATGGTAAAAATAAAAATAAAAACCAAAATAATTTGGCTCGGTTTTTGGTTTTAGACGAATATGTTATGACACTCTTTAAATTATCATTTTAATAAATTAGATAAACTTAAAATTACATCACAATTCAATATACCGACTTATAAAAACATGAACATTAGATATTGTAAAGTTTATTGTTTTTAAATAAAATTAAAATTAAATCATAATTTAATATATTAACTTATCAAGATATGAACATTAGAAATTCTAATTTTTTGGTTGTTTGGCTTTAAAGTCTGAAAACTAAACCAAAAACCGAATTCCCTTAAAATAAAAACCCTTTTTTTTAAAAAAAAAGGAACAATCTTAGAGCGTGGCTTGGTTCGATTTTCGGTTTATTTTTGTCCACCTCTATTATTAGTGGACATGAACGGGCCCTAATTCTCTGTCTTAGCTCCCGCTAATTCTCATCAAACTACCAAACAAGGGATTGAGACTAATCAAACTCCTAATCTGATCTCATCACTAACTCCTTCCTCTAAACTTGTAATCCTCCTCGTAATTATTACGAGACAAGCTGTTAGGATATATTTTAAAATATTGTTTTAAAAAGGTTGCAATATAAAAAATTGAGCAGCTCCTTCATCTTCCAACGGGCCTAGAAACATGGTTTTTCTTGTTTAAAAAGTATCCTTTAAAACAAAGGATTATGGGGAATTTAAATCGAAGCCTCAATATATGGGAGTTTCAGAGAAAATTTAGCATGAGAGCTAACCTAATGGAAATTTCGGAATTTTACTTTGAGGATTTAACTCTCTTTAAGTATCTATATTTTTCTGAGGTCTATCCAAACAGTTATTCCTCTCTTTTTTTCCCAGAATTTTGCAATGCCAAAAGAATTGTTGGCAGCCTCCATGACTGCTATCAGGCGGGTTTACAAATTCGTTTAGCCATAAAAACCCTAACGAATCGACGAAATTTTCGAAATTCGTACAAAGTTGGATACAAGCCAAGCGGATTATGGACCTCCATAGTTTGGGCGACAAAATCCGGCCGAATTTGTGGTGACTATCCATCCCAATCAAATTAACCTATCTCATTCCTCTAATAGTGTTTTTTAAGATATTACTTTGAAAACTACTGCCCCCTTCGATTTTTTTGCAAGTCGTTTTAGTATTCAAAACTTTTTTAAATATAAATTGTTTTAGAACTATTATAAATTTTTTGGCCTTTTGTACTTTTGTTATTGTTAAATAAATATTATTACACTTAAAAATACAGATCACTCACTAGTCCCAACGCGTGAGGATTTTTGTGAGCGGGTGGAAGCTGTGTGTGGCCGCCCACGGTGAGCAGACAGAAGAGGCACGCCATGTGACACGGTGAGCGCCGAGCACATAGAGCGGTTGGCGCGCAAAATCCACTGTCTTCCAGCTTGTGCCACCTTCGGGCGTCGGCGAGCAGAAATGACGAGCAGCCATGCTCATCTTGTCGGTGATCCGTCGCCGCCGGATCCCCTACGTCTGAATTCGATCTACCTCTCGGACAGCCGCACGGTGGTACCTTCTTGTCTGAGATACAATCCCCCGTATCTTTTATCAATCTAGATCGATAGTAGGTTTAGCTAGTTTTAGATTCGGTATGGTTTATGAACAAGAGTTTAAGTCTGATAAAAAATATTTATGTCATATCTGAAAACCGAATACCAATATTTAATATAAAAGATAAATATGTACATATATCATTTTAAATAAAAAATAGACCAGAGTCCGTTATATAATTCCTGATATTTAAAAAACCGATTCGGATCATAACCCTAGTTTTATACGACTCGTCCCTTAACTACATAAAGGGGGCGAGGCATGCTTAGAGAGGCATACTTTCATATGTTTTCAAGTTGTTTAACATATATCTAATCTATTATCCACAAGTACATATAATGTAGGGCTATTATTCTTTAGGAGGTCTAAATCTGTCTAAACCCCTTGCTCATAATTTCTTGAGTTGACCTTAGAGCTTAGAATACAACACTTTACTGTCGTCTTAAATATCATCTCGGGTACCCCTACAGGTGGATTGCTCAATAAAATACCGACACTTCTCCAAAAATTCTAAAAATAATTCAACAACTACATTAAAATTTAAACATTGGGAAGATCAGATTTAAGATAATATTTTAGTCATGGTGTCGAGTGATCTTAATAACGATGATTAGTAACCTAAGTATCAAATATATATCAGATTCTTTATATAATTGAACAACTCAATACGTGCAGATCTATGGCTACAGCTATAAGTTCCGTATCTAAAAATCTTACTTTCTTTTCTGCATTTAATCTAGCTACAATCTGCATACCAAAATTAAAATGTACTATCATTAAATTCAACTTGTTGACCTGGTGCCCTGGAAACAGCAAATTAAACTTTTTAGTTCTCTTACCACTATAACTACTTTGTTCCACTTGAGCATACTCGCTAGACATAAACAAGCATGCTCAGAACATTGAATTAGAGTTGCATGGCAGTGGCTTTCAACCAAATATATTTTTCAACTACTATATTATATAAATGCTACTGAAGAAACACTTCGGTCATGCACCATGCATTATTGCTTACAAAACGACTACCTTTATCTTCGTAGTGCTATTAAGACAGAAGTCAATTAGTCAAAGACATGAGTACATTTTGCATATATCAAATCGTGCTTATACATAACAATTAAAAAAATCAATTCAAATAATATTTTTATCACTCATTTATTCTATTTTAATTAAAAAATATAAGTTTTTTATTTATGAAAGTAGTAATATTTATTTAACAGTACAAACATAGAAGAATAAAATAAAAACATTCAAAAGTTATGAAACAACACATATTTAGAAAAAGAGTTAAAATGCTAAAACAACTTATATACAGAATTTGAGTGAGCATGTAAGAGCGGCCTAAACTAAATTGACACAACTCTAACTCTAAGATTTGTTAAAGCTAGTTAAATCTAACTTAAAGAAATTTTTGATCTAGAGCTATATAGTTGTATAAGGTTGTTTATTTGAGATATCTAGTTTTTATTTTTGACTAAAAATAGAAATTATTTTATTTTATTTTATTATGTACAAACTTCATATCCATTATAAATCTCGAAACTACGAAACGTGACATGTAACACTCAAGTAGGTGTTCGGTCAAGGCATTAACTCGTCTGTTGGCAACAAAACCCGGGGGTGGTGGCGTGTTGATTCCATGAGCTGTGGCGCCCCCGGACCGGCCATTACCAAACCCATAATCTCTCTCGCTTGCAGCTGTAGAATACATGCAGTAGGTCCATGTCCATCTCTCAACCTCATAGCTGCTGTGCATTGTTGGCCATTTCGGTTTGGTCAAGATGCAAACACTTGCTCACATGCCCTCTTGCATGATGGAGTGAGACCAACCTAAATTATCTCAGAAAAGATTTCTTGTACCAAAGGAAATCTTTATTTAGAAACGACTTTGATTTCAGGATATCCTTTTATGGCGATTTGTTTGTCTTGCATATTGTTTTGAATTTCTTTATTGTTTTTCAAGCTCATGACTTGATGTAATGGTTGCGCGTGTCTATACTTGGTATTGAGGTTGGAAGTTAATTATTTCTATCATCTTGGAAACAAACGACTTGATAAAATTAAGAAAGATACACCATGTTATTTCTTAAACCTCCTTTAGAACGTGGGAAAATATTCATAATCCTAAAAATGTAAAACTTGTTTGTGTTAAAAATCTATAAAATTTACTTAAATTCTTACGTCTCAAAGGAGTTCCATTTCGTGCTATATATGTTACATATATTTGCTTTGGGATATTAAAAGTCTCGTTTAAATCTTGTGCTTCTTTCAGAACCAGCACCTTCCAAAACTATTTCTCCAGAGATGATAAGACACCTCAAACTCTCAAAGCTAAAATTTTTAGTAGAACCTGGTGCTCCTTCCTCCTCGAGTCGTCAACCTTGGCAGAAAGATGCTTACACTATTCTCAACACGCCGGCCATGGACGTGTGAGGCAGGCAGCAGCTTCCCAAGCGATGGTCGCCACGAACAGGAAGAAAAACGCACGCAGAGCCAATTAATCATAGGCTAGGCAGGTAGCTCGCTCACTTACGTAGTCAGCATGAACGAGGACGGGAACGTGGCTACATGCGAAGCGGCCAGCGCGAGAGCTGATCCGGTTTGGCTGCAGCAACTGCATGGCAGCTTCAGTCGTCTAGTCTATCAGTCTGAATTTAGCAGAGCGTACACTTCTCTCTTGTTCTTTTCTGGGGAACATGCAACACGTGACAGAGGAAAACAGGAACGAACCAAGAGCACACCTCTTCACTTGTAGAGACTTTTTTTTTTTCGGTTTGATCTTTGCAGCTGACTCGTGCCATCATCTCATGCTTATCTTTCCTGTTTCTGGGTCATATGGCAGGGAGAAAATCTCATTGGCAAAAGCGAAATGTGAAACTTCTGCTTTTATACAACTTTGTCAGGCATGCAAAGAACGGTCTTACAGCATGTAAGATTGTTTGACAATTTCGCCATTGCTTTTGCTCCCAGTTATATGTTGCAAAATTATTAAAGGTGATTTTTCTCTTTATTATGATAGTGAAGAGGTCCATATCAAAAGTAGACTTGCACCATTTCCTACCAAAATACTGTGAAAGTCATGTGTTGCAGCCCCTAGACTAGGGATGGATACGGATGTGAAAATATCCGAATTATCCGTATCCGTATCGGATAAATTGTAAATATGGATATCCGTATTCATATCCGAATTAAATGTGGACGATAAACGGAAACATCCGAATTCGTTTGACAAATATGGATATGAAAACGGATTTCTGAATTTCTGCTGAACGTGGATATGAAAATGGATACATCCGTATCCGTTTTAGGATTTTACACAGATTAGACTTTTAGAGACTCAGGATGACATGGCATCACTATATTAATATGTATGGTTTATTTATTCTTTATGTAATTATAAAATACTAAAGTTAATGGGGTTTTCTAGCAGTTCAAGGCAATAAGATATTTGTAACTTTGTTTGAGCTTAAAAAATTTTCTACACTCAATATACAACATAACTTATTCTATGTAAAAAATTTGTATTTTTCTAGGTCTGTTTGCTATTTTAATTCATTAGTTGTGTTTCTAGGATTTAAATTAAAATAGGTGAAATTTGAACTGCAAGTGCCTAAAATAATGCACCAAAATTTATAGAAAAATCATATTAATATTTTTTTAGTTTATTTTTAGTTCTTATCCACTAAATTGAAAGAATTTTTAAAAATATCTAGGTTGCGACACTTGATCGGCAATGTAGAGCTTAATGGTTTTTTAATTCTAAAAAAACCAAATAAAGTTTAAAAAACACGAGACATATCATGGTATTATAATATGATACGTAGATGCTGTGATAAAAATTTAAAAATGTTTCAAGAAAGTTATCACGTAGGATATTAAGAAACCAGAAATTCTCCGAGGAGGAATTAAGGTTTAGAGAAGGAATGGATTAGATTTGAAAGCAAATCGATAGTTAAATCTTTGTTTTAACTTAAAAAAAATTTTACAATTAAAATACAACATACCTTATTCCATGTAAAAATTTGGTATTTTTCTCGGTCAGTTTACTATTTTTAATTCATTAAGTGTGTTTTTAGTATTTAAATTGAAATAGGTGAAATTTGAACTGCAAGTGCCTGAAATAATGAACCAAAATTTATAGAAAAATTATATTCATATTTTTGAGTCCATTTGTAGGCCTTACCAACTAAATTTAAAGAAATTTTAAAAATTCTAGGTTGCGACACTCGATCGGCAATGTGAAGCTTAATGGTTTTTTAATTCTAAATATACCAAATAAAGTCTGAAAAACACAAGACTTGTTATGGTGTTATGATATGATATTTAGATACTGTGATAAAAATTAAAAAATATTTCAAGAAAGTTGTCACGTAGAATGTTAAGAAACCGAAGATTCTCTAAGGAGGAATTAGGATTTAGAGAAGAAATGGATTAGGTTTGAAAGCAAATCGATGATTAAATATTTTTTTGAACTTAAAACTTTTTTTAAATCAAAATACAACATACCTTATTCCATTTAAAAATTTGGTATTTTTCTGGATCAGTTTACTATTTTTAATTCATTAAATGTGTTTCTAGGATTTAAATTGAAATAGGTGAAATTTGAACTGCAAGTGCCTGAAATAATGAACCAAAATTTATAGAAAAATTATATTCATATTTTTTAGTCCATTTGTAGGCCTTACCCACTAAATTGAATGAAATTTTGAAAAATCTAGATTGCGACACTCGATCGGCAATACGAAGCTTAATGATTTTTTAATTCTAAAAAAATAAAAAAAGTCTGAAAAACACAAGATTTGTCATGTTATTACGAGATGATACGTAGATGATGTGATAAAAATTTAAAAACATTTCGAGAAAGTTATCCATAATTTATAGTCAAGAATTCTTGTATTAACTGCTAATTTGGTATACTCGGCACTTTGGACTTTTGGAAAATTTATGAAACGATACATCCGAACGTAAACATCCGAATGCAGATTCGTATTCGAATTATCCGTTTTGTATTTATATCCAAAAACATCCAGATTCGTATTCGTATTCGAAATAAAATGTGGTAAACAGTGCTATCCAAATTCGTTTCCATACGTATTCGATTCGAATCCATCCCTACCCTAGACAGGCATGCCAGTGCAGGAATCAGGATGACAGGTAAATTAAGTTCCAGCATCAAGGACACTCTGGATTGACCATGGTTGTTTTTTATATTTCTTTTTTTCTTTACATTATTCCGAATACGAATCCTCAAATTCCTTCAGCATTACAAATTGCGTGCGGTCTCTTTCACTACAGCTGCAGACTTGATGTTTGAGATCTCCCCAGCACCCAACCTTGTTCAATGCCAACGTGCAATAGTGACTTCCAACTTCCAAGCATTTTGAAATCGCACATGCATTCTATGTAGTACGTACGACAGCAGCAGCAACCACATACTGCCATCTATTGATGCCTGAAGGATTGGATCTGTTCTGTCTGCACAAGGATGCGTTCTGCAGACTACAGTATCCAGTCCCTTTACATGATGTTTTGTTGCAGATTGCTGATGATCCTCAGATATTGTGATTGATCAGACTAGATGAAGGTGGAAAATGGGTATAGACTTGCGAGCATGCAATCTGGGGGTTATAATGTGATTGCAGGTGGCCTGAACCCTGCAACTCCTGATTATATGATTCACTCATCGTTCAGTTGTTTTACCACGGTGTCGATTGGTAGTGATCCCAATGGGGCCGACAGCTCCAAACGCTCAAGCATGTCATGTTCAAAATGATCATCTTCGCTGTTATCAGGAGATACTCTAAAGCCATTTTCTTGGGTTTCAACTCTACCTGTTTCAGGCTCATCTTCAGTGTGTTCGGCATTTAGCACATCTGGGATTGCCTCATCATTGGCCACAAGCAATGCTGGAAATGAATGCTCGACAGCCTGAGATGTAACACTGAAGTCCTCCACCCTCGTAAGAAGCAAATCAGGTGTAAGAGCATCCACTTCTGCATCATCCAGCAAAAGTGCCACAGATGACTCAATTGCATTCGTCCATAGTTTAAACATTCTAGGTCTCAATACTTCTCTTACTGCTAAATGATCATCAGCATCAGTGGATTCATCTGTACAGAAAACACCATGTTAATCCAGAGAGTACAAAGTTCTTGAGAAGAAAACTACAAAAAAATACTAGAGAAGGGGATTTTATTCATGCAGAACAAAAAGGCAAGCATGTGGTTTGCAAGAACATATGGGCACGACAGAGTGTTACTAAATTCATAGTGAAATGCACGAAATGTAAACAGCTGATAAATCATTTGCGGAAATAGATCTATAATGCAGACATTGAATAAAAAAGGTGGAGCATGCATGCTATTCTAAATAAAATTTTCATGAAATTTAAAGCAATAAGACCAATATTACAGTAACAGTTGGATCTTATATGGTTTTTAATTATGAGAGCTTCAAAATTTTCTCCTGTCTTATTTGTGATAATGACAGAAAGTTACAGATACACCCACCTGAACTACTCTCATCAGGTGATGTTGCCAGATAATTCTTTCGAATTTTTGGAATGAGAGTCAGAGGCTTTGAGTATCTAGACTTCCATTCTTTGCCTCTGAACATTAGTATATGCTCATTGTCAAATGACAAAAGAACACAAGGAACAAGATCCTGCATGTGCAGAAACAATGGATTTTAGCTGTGGGGGTCAGAGTATATACATGATTCATTTCAACTATCTGTAGTGACATGGAAACAGAGCAAATGCATGTGGATGAGCTGGACCCTTAGTTTTGCTCCTATCTTTTTGTAGTCACTTGGATTCAACCCCTCGCAGTTGATTTTCACCAGATCATGTCCCTCAAAAGCATCTCGAACATCCTTGACAAGACTGATATATATACCATTTTTTGCTGCAAGATGAAGGAACAAAAAGGATGTCATCAACAGTACCCTGTTTATTTCCATATTCTGTTCAACAGACTTGCAGAGTAAAAAGTGCATAATATATTCCATTTAATACTTTATTTTACATGCCAGTAACTCTAGTTGATCCAGAATATATTCCCATCAACAGATGGACATGTATAATACAAATCATAGCGTTAGCTGTCAGATGGGGGCGCACCTACCGCCGCTGGCAGCGGGTTGCGCCAGCCCAGCCGGTGGGTGCGCCGGCCCAACCAGATCCCCTAAAGGTTGCAATCAGCATGCTATCTTTTGTTTCCTAAATACCAGGATTATTTCCATAGACAGAGTTTCCTTATTTGTTGTTAGATCTATTTCCCTAGATTATTCTAGTTTCTAAAGATAATTATAGCCCCCAAGGCATTAAGAAATAAAGCAATCACTTATCCCAAATCTCCACCTCAACTCCTACGCCAGCCTCCTGTCTCGCCGTCACGGCACCAGGGAAGCGAGGGACAGCACATCCTCACCCTCCCGTCTGCCACGGCTACGCCCTCCACTCTCTTCCTCACGTTCTGCTAGTCAAGGGCGGTGACAACTTGGTATCAGAGACCACTTTTCTCAGGCCGCTCCCGCCGCCTAGCTCCGATGGCTGATGGTTCTGCACCCATGGCGCCCTCAGTGGAAGATCTGCTCAAAGAAATTTTGCTTGGACAGCAGGAGATGCGCAAGACGATCATGCGCACAAATCGCCAGATTGACGATGTGCTGCAGCAGCAGCAAGCCCACAACATCGCCATCAACCGGCTGAAACATGGCTTCGGCGAGATCCTGACTACCTGCACACCCCGTGCAGGCAACCATGGCAGGCAGCATCCCCAGCTCAACTTTCCAACGTTCAACAGAACGTCAGACCCATTGCCGTGGCTTAATCGCTGTGATCAGTTTTTCCACGGACAGCGCACGCCGGAGGATGACAAGGTATGCCTGGCCTCGTTTCATCTCCTGGATGATGCACAGTTATGGTACTATCGCTATGAGCAAGACAACGGCGCACCATCTTGGCCAAGGTTCGTCGCTCTCATCAACACCAGGTTCGGGCTGCCATGCGTAGCAACCCCTTAGGGGAACTGGCCAGCCTTACGCGCACGGGATCCGTCGACGACTTCTGCAAGCAGTTCATAAGCCTAGCTTGCCGCGATGACTCCCTCACCAAGCAACAGATCCGGCTCTTCACCCATGCCTTGCAGGATCCCCTGAAGACGAACGTGGAGCTCTAGATCCTAGAGTCACTAGAGACGGCAGCGAGCCTCGCTCGTGCCTATGAGCACCGAGCAGCAGCCCTTCCACAACAAACCCGTGATGCATCACGCTCCTGTCCACGCCAACATGCTCCATCGATGACACCGAGCGTCGATGCTACGTCGACAACTAGCCACCCCCAGCGCAGGACCCTCTCTCCGGCCGAGTTGCAGTCACACCGTGAGCAAGGCCTCTGCTTCAACTACAACGAGAAGTTCGTCCCTAGGCACAATCAGCAATGCAAGAGCCTCTTCGTCATGGAGGTCGACTCGTGCATCAACAACATGCTAGTCGACGACACATTAGACGACCCGGCCAAATCCCTATCGGCATTAACCGGCATCACACAGCGTTCAGCATGAACCATGACGGTGTGCGTGACCATCGGCGTCGTTCCTCTCGTGGCCCTTTTGGACTCGGGCTCAACGCACAACTTCATTGCCGACATTGTGGCACAACGCACCGGCCTCGTCATCACGCCACGCTCTAGGGTCCACATCACGGTCGCTAATGGCGAACGGGTGACTAGCTCAGGTCTATGATGTGGCATCCACTTCAGCGTCAACAACGATGAGTTCGTCATCAACTGTCTAGCCCTTCCCCTAGACGGATACGACCTCGTCCTCAGCGTTCAATGGTTGAGGTCCCTCGGACCCATCGTCTAAGACTTCAGCAAACTGATGATGGCCTTCGTCCGCACGAGCCGGTAGGTCGTGTGGCATGGACAGCTAGATCACTGTGTGCCGCCGCACACGCTCGCCTATAGCACTGATGACCTGCTGCTCGCCCTCCTCGACAACTTCGCCGACATCTTTCAGCAGCCACACGGCCTACCCCTAGCTCGTTCGCGCTACCACCACATTTACTTGAAGGCAGGCACGAATGCAGTGGCAGTTCGGCCATACAGGTACGCCCTGGTGCAGAAAACCAACCTCGAGCGCCAATGTCGTGCCATGCTGAAACAGGGGCTAATCCGTCCAGGTGACTCGGCCTTCTCCACCCTGGTGCTCCTCGTCCGTAATAAGGACTCCTGGCCTATGTTACTCGGATACGCGATATAACAATACTTCGATAAGCCATCTTCCAAAAAACACGGATATGACGATACATATGTATATATATAATTATATATTATATATACACACAAAAAAATTAACAATACATATAAAATTAACAACAACGCAAATGTAACAGCCACATAACAAACATCACACAGGCAACAGACCAAGGCACAAGCAACATGTGAATGAACTATATTTGTGTGTGCATATAACTCATTCAGACATGAGACCAACGAGAAGAGAAGAGACATTCTGTGACTCGCGGTGGATCTAGCTGGAGGAAAGATGGCGCTACGCAGGGATGCGACGGCGAATCTGGCTAGAGGAAAGACAGCGCGGCGCAGGGATGCAACGGCCGACAGTCCCAAGACCTAGGGGGTGCAACGACGGCCGACGGGAGGCGGTGGCGGTCGGCAGTGCGACGGGAGGCAGCGGTGGTCAGTGGTGCGATGGGAGGCAGCTGCGGTCAACAGCATGACGACAGGAGGCAAAGGCGGTCGATGGCGCAACGATGGGAGGCAGCGGCGATTGGCGGTGCGACGACGGGAGGCGGCGCGTCATGACGGGGAACTAGATCTGGGACTGGCTGCGTGAGTGAATGTATTTGGGATTTGGGGAGAGCGTATCCGGCAGTATCGGGTGCGTATCCGTATTTTTAAAAATATTTGGAAATAGAAAAATGTCCGGATACGCATCGGATACGTATCCGAGCATATCGGATATGTATCCATACCTGATACTGGTACGTGGCTTGGTAGAAGTATCCGAGCTTCGTAGCTCCTGGCGATTCTGCATCGACTACCGCGCTCTCAAAACGACAACTATCAAGGATAAATTCACAATCCTAGTAATCGATGAACTACTCGATGAGCTCCATGGTGCCCGGTTCTTCACCAAGCTTGACCTCCGTTCAGGGTACCACCAAGTCTTTATGCATCCGAACAACATCGCCAAGACGCCATTCTGCACCCATGAAGGTCACTTCAAGTTCCTCGTTATGCCTTTTGGCCTCACCAATACTGCGGGAGTTCCTCTGCTGTTTCGTCTTGGTGTTCTTCGACGACATACTCATCTACAGCTTGTCATGGTCCGAGCATCTACGGCATGTCCGCCTCGTGTTGTCCATACTTCGACACCACCGACTCTTCGTCAAGCGCTCCAAGTGCTCCTTCGGCACTTCTTCGACGGCTTACTGATATGTGTCAAAGGTTGAGAACGCAAGGGATACCTGTGTCTTGCTGGTGGTCTAGGCGCCGGCAGGGATTGCCCTGGCTTGCCCGTGGCTGCTAGGAACGATCAAGTAACCGAAGAACATGATGAGAAGAGAACTGGATGAGAAGTATTAGATTGAACTTGCTTGATCTTTATTGCTGCTGAATAGATCACACATATAGCCCTTTTACAATAGAATCCTACTCTGATTAC
>KE370963.1:967435-981986 GCA_000418225.1 Zizania latifolia
GTCGTCGTGGGTGCGTGCCTTCGGAACAGCGATTTTTTTCGGTTCTTGATCGTCTCGTGCTTGACGATCTCTACTGGTTAAGATTTGGTTCTTGTTCTTGTTCTTGTTTTTCCTCCTCTTCTTTGTCTGGCAAATCACCAAATATTCCTCTTTGTTTGGATGTGCAAAATTTAATTATGTTTCCCATCGATCTGATTGGGCGATGAGCCCTCGATCGATCTCGCCGCCAGAGAAAATAAGGGAAAACAAAATGTATAACCGTCCGGTTTGTAGAACGGTGCAAGAGCAGTTTGCCCAAGGAGGAGTCCCCTACTCCCCTGTTTCTTGATTTCCCCCCCTAGAACATATGAAAAAGAAACCGGTGCAATCCATCGGATGGCAAATGCCACCCGTGTTCGATAGAATTTTTTTCTTCGAAGTATCATCTGCATTCGGTTTCTCGTGCCAAGAATCCAGATATGTGCACGGGTTGCGTGCATTATTTAGATTCTTTTTTTACTATCACATTTGTGCAATCTTTTCTGCACCTGCACTTCTGGATTGGATATGGTGTGAGGCAAATGTGTGTTTTTCTCATTGGATATCAGGGAGTGATGGGATGCTTTTCATGCTACGGAGCGGATGATGTGGGCAAGAGGAAGAAGCGCGACGATGCTTATGTCCCGATCCCTGCTCCAGGTTGCTATTCCCCTCTTTGTTGCAAATAGTCTTGCTTGTTTGAAGAAACATGTGACTTCATGGTGAATCAAGCCACATTTGTTGTAAAACTGACGATTGCTTTGTTTGCTGGTTGAACAGTGGAAAGGAGTAGTGCACTCTTTTGTCCTGTAATAAAATATACATGTGCAGAGAATTCTTCAAATAGCATTGAGTATTGCATTTGCTTAACTTTCTTCAATAGATAGGGGAAGTAAATAATGAATATCAGATGGAACCTACATATATAAATTGGTAGACAAAGATGTCAGACATTACTTAATTATGACAGCTCAATAAATCCTGGAGATCAATTAGGTGTCTTGAAACGTTGCGCCTGAATGCAAATAACATTCGTCAATGGAGACAGGCAGACAGCCTGTTACCAAACATGTTCCACACTCAAGTTCCTATTTATTCAGTCAGGTAATGATAGAAACTCTAAAGTCCAAAGTCAAAACCAAGTACCTTTTGTCATTTGATTGTGTATCTCTTTCAAAGTGATATGATCAGTAGAAAATTGTTATTCCAAGTATGTCAATTGGATAATATTTTTATAAAAAACATTTTGACCAGCCTATTTCTTAGCGCGTAACTTATTATTATCAAGTTTTGAGGCAAATTTATAATGTAGATGAATAAATAAATAAAAAGCTGCACCTTGTTAGTTAAAATATGTGTCTTTATTGCAAAAATCAGTACCACTGAAAAAAAAGAGTTTCATTAGAACCACCTTAGCGTTTTGTAATTTCATTTCAACTTTTCCACATGCAGCAGGTGGTACCTATGGACAGAGCCAGCCCCCACCCCCTGCTCGTTCCATCCCCACAGGAAGAACTCTGCCAATTGCGGTACCGGCCATTTCCCTAGACGAAATGAAGGAAATAACCAAGAACTTCAGCAATGATGCTCTTATAGGAGAAGGCTCTTACTCTAGAGTTTTCCTTGGTGTACTGAAAGATGGTAAGAAATCTGCCGTGAAGAAGCTTGACTCCAGCAAACAGCCTGATCAAGAATTCCTTTTGCAGGTCCTGGCCCTCGTTCCTTCATTCTATATCTCTTCATGCAGGTCACAACAGATTGACTTCTTACTTCCATTACTTTTTGCAGGTTTCAGCTGTTTCACGCCTGAAGCATGATAATATTATCCAACTTATTGGATACTGTGCTGAAGGGAACACCCGTGTTCTTGCTTATGAGTATGCACCAAGGGGCTCCTTGCATGATATCCTCCATGGTGAGGGACAATTAGCCCTCTATTTTTACACTCAGTTTGTGAATCTAACAAATGACATTACACCTGATGAAGTCAAATTACGAATTGTATTTTTTTCTCTCACTGGTATCACTTTTGCAAGAACCGATCAAGATTCCAGAGCAAAGCTGATGCATGGCTGATTCATGGTCACAGGTAAAAAGGGTGTCAAGGGAGCCCAGCCCGGACCAGCTCTATCATGGATTCAGCGAGTGAGGATTGCCTTGAGTGCTGCAAAGGGGCTCGAGTTCCTCCACGAGAAGGCAGAGCCCCGTGTTGTTCACCGTGACATCAAGTCCAGCAACATTATGCTCTTTGACGATGATGAAGCAAAAGTAGGTGACTTTGATGTCTCCAACCAAGCTCCTGACATGGCTGCTCGTCTTCACTCAACTCGTGTTCTTGGCACCTTTGGTTATCATGCTCCTGAGTATGCAAACAAACATTTTCAGTTCTTCTGGGATCATCAAGTAGTCATGGAAAATCAAATACACTCTCATACTGTTTCTTTATGAATTCTATTAGGTATGCGATGACTGGGCAGCTTAGCACAAAGAGCGATGTCTACAGCTTTGGAGTTGTGTTGTTGGAGCTTTTAACGGGTCGGAAACCAGTTGATCATACGCTGCCCCGTGGCCAGCAAAGCCTTGTGACATGGGTACAGACCTTTTTATCACCCATGAAAATTTGTTGTTCCTTGATAAGATGAAACAAACAGCTCAATCGTTGGTCATTTCAGGCTACACCAAGGCTCAGCGAAGACAAGGTGAGGCAATGTGTGGATCCAAGGCTTGGAGGGGAATATCCTCCAAAGGCTGTTGCCAAGGTAAAAAAAGGATAATTTTGCGTGCCAGATTATTCTGTTCCTATCAAGTAGTATGGATTTTAATGCATAGTTCTTAAGTTGCACCGGCTTTTAAATATAATTTTATTCCAGTTAATCAAAGCGTCGGTCAGAAAATATGCGCGCCATGATTTTTTACCATGTTTTGGCATACAGATGGCTGCTGTAGCTGCCCTCTGCGTGCAGTACGAGGCAGAATTCCGGCCCAACATGGGCATCGTCGTCAAGGCTCTGAACCCACTTCTGAACAGCCGTTCATCAAACAATCGCCCCACCGCCGCCGTCATTGCCCCCGCCGCCAGCGAGCGGTCCGGGACATGAGACGCCGTCTTTCTCCAACGACCGCACGCCAGGTGATTATATGACAACGACGATATCGATTTCTCAGTTTCCGCTGAAGACGAGTGGCTCGCTTCCATGGATTTCATGTGGAATGGTGGTGTGAGATGAGAAGATGGATTGCTGCCATCTTCTTGCCTCCAGGCTTGTACTGTAAATTGTCACTATGTTCCTCTCGACCTCTCGTAGTTGAGCAATGGATGAATCTACTTCTTGCTTGTCCACTTTTGGAGTCTACAGTTTACATTGGCTCTTGTTGTGCACTACGGGGACAGATTCTCTTAAGCTCTGTCACTGCTTAAGCAGGCCATGAATTTTAAAGAGGATATACCCTGTATCCCACAAGCGCAGCACTTTGTCAGACTCTGGTTACTCTGTCAGTATTCCCGTCCTGATTTCCAGGTTAGCAGAAAGCAATGACTGCAAAGTACAGTTTATCTGACACAGAGCGATATTTATAAGTACCGTACTCGGTGTAGACCCCAAGTAGGCCAGCGGTTTATTGTTTTTGTCCCAATGGATACATTGGTTGAGGCCTTGACCGCACATGCAAAGTTCCCAACAGCTTGCTGCAATACATACAGCCACCGTCCAGAATTCTGAATCACCCAGTTATCTGATTCTAGATCTGCTTATGAAATTGAAATTATGGCCGTTTAACTGAATATGTCTTAGTAATCTTCAGTTACTCGGGAATTTTTGCCCATTTTCTCCAAGACAGGGCATTATGTCAGCATCTCACTGGAACTGTAAAGTATCCTTTTCAATGAAAATGCCAGCACCTGTTCTATTTCAAAACGGGCAGAGGCTTTCAGTTGGAATTTATCATTCACAAATATTCAGATTCGACCAGTATTCATAATGCTACAACTGTACACACTCTTAAAAACTTACAGCAGCAAATTGTCAAGAACACCGTTAAGTATATATATATATATAAACTGATAAGTAGAAAACCATACCTTCTCTACAAATAAATCATAAACCGTTACAACCATGAAAAAGGAAAAAAAGAACGAAAACCAATGTGTCTTCGAGCTCTTTTGTATTCAAGCTTCAGCAATTGCGGTTACCAATTCGTCAGCAGAAACTGAGGGAGGATGGTCCATTACGGACCAAAGAAGTAGGATACGTGGAATGCTGATGTTCTCATTTGGACGATGAGTCTTTGCTCCTGCTCGGTTTGGAATCTGGATTGTCACTCTTGTCCGTGTCAGAGTTGTTGTCCCTTTGGGAATCCATTTCAGTGCTCCCTCCACGGTTGTGCCTAGATCTTCTGTCCTGCTTCCAAAAAAATTATTCACTTTCAGCATGGCATGAATCAAGGCCCCAGCTATTAGTACAAGACTAAGAACATAGTTGATTTAAGCGTTTCACATAATCAGACGAAATGTTTCAAAAGTAAGAGAACATAAAGAAGACTGAAGCAATGCGTGTACAAGGATAATGTCTCTATTTCTATGATACATTAATACGTTACATACCCCACGAGGAATCGGGTCGTCCGATTCCAGCATCCTCACAACTTGACCCATCTTCGGTCTCTTTTCTGAATCTGGATCCACACATCTCAGAGCTGTCAGAAGGGCACGCTTGAGAGCTCTTGTCGAAGGCCGTGTCTCTATGGTGGGATCCACCACCTCCTCTGATCGCCTGCTAGCAACCATCATTTTTAGCCAGTCAACCAGGTTTACCTGCATGTGGCACATTACAGTGTCCAATTAGAAAAGTAGAAAGAAATAGTGATCAGCACCAACTCTGAATAAAAGAAAATACTAAATATGCAATATAGCTGTTATAAGCTGTGCACTAGGTTTCGGCTGGTACTGTCAAGCCAATTATTGATGTGTGGGCTCTTGAGATGCTACACTGAGCCTCACATAATGATTTGACAGGCTGGCACAACAATTACAGCATTGCTGGTAGCTTTTCCAACTAAAGGGCATGAAGTTGAATTATCACGCTTTAAAGTTAGACAGCTCTGAAGATGTTCAGATGACAATTTATGCAACATCAATGATGTAAAAATCTCCCAGGCCAGTCCAATATATCAGGAATTCAGGACATGTGAATGGCAGGAACAACAGGAGTGTCAACAATCTATGGTTGGCAAATGTTAACATGAAGTTGCGTAAAACATATTTCTCCCCAAGTGTCATCAATATCCCCAGTCCCAACAATCCAAATTAGGTATTCCACATTGAAGACCAAAAATTGTAACACGAATTAGGCATTCTGCATTGAAGAACAAAATTGTAACATGATTAAGACTGTTCTAGGATGCTACATTATTATTTATTTTACCATTTACAAAGGGGATCACAAGATCAGAAAAAATGAGGGGAGCAAAACTAACATGGGCCCTTCAAAATCAGATCAAACTTACAAGATTCAGGTTAGGCATTTCAAAATCAGAGAGCAAATTCCCACAGCCTTCTTTATTGACATTTATTTCTATTTTGCGTATTAAGGTGAGTCATACAATTTCTGAGGTTAAGTTTATTGTCTGCCGTTCTTTTGTTGTTTCATTTAGTTTGTATTGATTATTGCGTTATCTTTCCCTCAGGTGTTGTAAAGCAGTGTAGATTTCTTTCATCCCTTCTGAAGTGAATTGGCAGAGCCCTTGCCATGTTAAAAAAATACTACCTGCTCGACTAAAATCAAAGTAGAATAAGAAATTTCTGGAAGGGACACCCATGTATGCTGTCTGCAGCAAGCATTCTTATATGTCTGTAATGATGTGCATCACACATTTAAGTATAATGTCAATATGTCATTATCAAGCTGAAGTCTTCTAGATAGCCTACAGCTTCAGATAAAGGAATTTTTTTTAGTATAGTGGATATAACAAATGTCTGCACCAATGACATAAGCATCATGCCCTGTTATGAAATAGGAGAAAATACTCACAAAAGCATAACAAATTACACAGCAGGCAACAGCATGTATAGAACAACTTCTAGGTTAATACTAAGCATTAAACTTGAAATTAGACTCAGTTTGGTGAGAAGAAGCATCCTAATGCTCCAGTCCTAATTTTTCAATGCGATACCATTAACAAGGATCGAAGGAGAATGCATCCGGAATGTTATCAAAACAAATGATTTTGGCCAACTTATCATACCTCATTCGCCGGACGACCATAGTCGACAGGATCCCTCCCTGTAATTGCCTCTAGGAGGACAACTCCAAAACTGTAAATGTCACTCTTTTCATTCAAGAGACCAGTGTTCGCATACTCTGGTGCCACATAGCTGCAATAAGTCAATGCAGTGCATCATTAGCTAGTAATAGCAATCTAGCATTCCATTACCATCATGAAACTCTTGCTCACAATTTACACAACATACCCAAAGGTTCCCATAACCCTAGTAGTTACATGACTCTTTCCAGCACCAAGGAGCTTAGCTAAACCAAAGTCTGATACTTTGGCGTCAAAATCATCATCAATCAAAATATTGCTGGATTTGATATCACGGTGCACAACTTTGGGTTCAATTGCCTCATGCAAGTAAGCAAGCCTGCAAACAGGTAGCAATAATTCTTGAATTCAATTCTATTTACACATGAAAATAAAGAATTCAACAACAAACCAGGTGTTTGATGTTGTATTGGGAATTTGAGTAGCTTCAGCAAAGTTATACTCCAATAAAGAGGGACATCATGTTACAATGCAAGTAGAATAATAGAAATAGCTCCAGGAAGAAATCTAATGCCATTTTGGAGTATGATATTACATTATCCTAATGTGGACTGACAATATAATGAACAAATGATGACATTGTAGAAAACAGAACTCACGCTTTAGCTGTCCCAAGAATAATCTTTATCCGGGCCTCCCATGTAAGGGAGCCATGGTGACTCATAGCTCCATGAAGCCATTGTTCTAGGTTTCCATTGTTCACATACTCGTAGACAAGCATCCTGAAAACATCACAAGAAGTTAGCAATGGCATCTTAGAGTTCCATACAGTTATTGTGTAATTGTACTCAAATGAATTTAGATTTCTGAAGAGCATGGAATGCCTAGAAGAATATATTTTTCTTGGCCATACATGTACCATGAACATATGAACATTGTGAATCAAGGTCCGAGAGAATTATAGATACCTTTGAGTACCCTCCACACAGTAACCCAGAAGCCGGACCAAGTTCTTGTGACGAACATGACCAATAGCCTCAACTTCAACTCTGAATTCCTTCTCAGCCTGTCCTCTACAAGTTCACAAAACATCAATTGGAAAAGCTAAGCATAACACAAAGATGATTTGTGGTATGGAAGACAAGAAATGGGGAGAATAAACAGAAAGTTTAAACTGTCACGAACAGGGCAAGGCTTACAGGTTATTGAGAAGCTTCTTGACAGCAACAGGAGAACCATTGATCAGCTGGCCACGATAAACTACACCATATCCACCCTCCCCGAGAATGTTATCCTTCGAAAAACGGCTAGTTGCAACTTCCAGATCCCTCAAAGTAAACCAGTGACCCCAACCAAGGTAAGAGAACTCTGGCAGGCCAACTAAAGGTGAAGGAGCGGTTATTGCATGAGCTGAATTATGCCGAAATGTTCCTGAGCCTCCTTCATCAGTTGACTGGAAACCTGCATCTTTATCCATGTAACAGAATGATCCCGAATGGCTCTCGTCACCACGTTTTGATTTGCTTACACCCAAATGGATCATGTCCTTGTCTGATTCCCTGTCACTAGACTTGTCTTGGATTGTCCGCAGGACTCCATCATGCGCCACAAAATCACTGGTCGGGACCTGCTCCACCCTCACTTCCTTGATTTCCTTGGAAATGGTTGGGATTTGGGTGACTGGGATATTTGCTGAAGCCCGTCTAATCCTCTTCCTACTCCGCATTGTGAGCCACACGGTTACAAAGAAGATGACCACCATGAAAGCCCCCAAGACAATGCATATGACCTCCCATACTTTGAGATGCAAGGGGCCAGTTGGCGAAGAGAGATGATCTTTCAGACTAGGGGATGATGAAGGTGACTCCATCGTGGAATGTCAGCACTCAGCAGGACCTACAGACAAACAAGTTCAGATGAACATTAGCGCCCCATCTAATTCATCTCCACAGATCACACAATGTAGGCAATATTAATGCCTTTACAGATCTTTTCACTGCTAGAAACAAATGCAAGCAACTAGGTCGACAGTAAATGCGTATAAAAAAAATCAAAATTTCTAAACTAAAATAGCGCCAATTAAGACAGACCAGTACACTTTCTTGGGCTGGAAGGGAAGCAAAGAAAATAAGTTACTGCTACTCCTGTGCTCCAGGGCTGTACAGGGGATTAAATTCCAGCGATGGCGATCACAGTACGAGCTGTGCACCGACATATGAAAGGGTCAACAACTAGCACATTTAGTTTTTCACTGTGTTCACGGCCATGGTGGAAGGATCATGGCGTGAGGGCGTTTTACACGTGAAGCAATCCTCAGCAAGCAAGTACAAAAGTGGAGTACAAACCAAGCAGCTAGCTACCGTGGTTGGCAAAACTTTCCATCTTCTTACAGTTGGCGAGAAAAGATTGTTACTTTGTTTCTTTTCTTCTCTTTTCTAGCTCGATTTCTTGCAACCAAAAGACAAAAAAGAATAAGATCGTTTTTTTATCAAGAATCATCCATCCCCCAAGAACCCCCTTCCTGGATCTTTTCCTGGAAACTCGACCAGCCCAAGAGAAGCATTTAGCCAAGAATTCGGAAAAAGGACAAATCAAATGCAAGAACAGCATGGCAGGCACCCCGAGATCCAGACAAAGAAACCACAGGAAACATAATAGGCACATTGCAGCAGCAATCAAGAACAGAGACAGAAGAAGCCACAACCTGAGAGATCTCCAGATCTCTTCCTCCTCTTCCTCCTCAGCAGGTCACCCACCAAGCAGAACACCCGGGATCCACCACAGCAGCAGCTACATGAAACATCACCTTCAAAGCAAGCACCCAAATACACCACGCACTCCCCGAATCCAGAAGAAAGCTCAAGAATGGAGGATTCCTTCAGATTTGGGGGTGGGAAATGAAGAAGAAAAGGAGGAGGCCGGAGAGAGATGTGGGAGCGGTAGGTAAGTGGTAATGTGGTATGCGTGGAGTATTCGTGTGTTTGCCTGCCTGGGCTCGCTCCTCTTGTGTGATTGTGTCTCTCCAAAGAAAACACAAATGGCGAGAGGAGAGAGACTGAGGCAGTAGAGGTAGAATCAGTGAAGCACTGCAGCGGAGGCAGCTGCGGCTTGGTGATTTTGGTGCCAGGTTTCGAAAACATACGTGATTTTGGTTTAGTTATTGGTTCAGTTTAACAAAAAGTTTAACTTTTTATCGAAAGTGGTGGTGAAATTGGTGGTATACGTGAAAACCGCATTCGATTACGGTGGGTTTGTAAATCCTAGTTGTTGCTTTGTTTTTTCCTTTGGTGTTTAGTGCTTAACAGTGGCGATAAAGCAATGGTTTAGAGGAGGTGTTTAGTGCTTAACAGTGGCAATATAAGCAATTGGTTTAGAGGAGGAAGTGGAGGATTAGAGGGGAGAAATCAGGTAGCAACATGACGCGCACCACGCGTGACGTGGAATTTCGTGCTCTCAAGAACGGAATGGACAGCTAAATACACGAAGAGGCACGCGGAAATGGATTTATATTGGTGCGTGCGATGTGGCCAAGTGTCTTTTCGCGCTGCATGAAAAAACTAAAATAAATAAAATTCTCTAGCACAAGATTTGGATTTATATGGTTAAATAGCATATTGTGTGTGAATAAATTGGATTTAGGAGAGCAGGGTTCTTTACGTCGATGATCCGGTTTTGTGAGAGGGTGTCTTGTATCGAAAAGTTAGATATGCAGAAAATCATTTGAATAATTAAATAGTATTTCTTATGTTACATATTAAGTCAAACTTTTTCAACTTCAACCAATTTTATAAAAAATATACCAATAATACAAATATCAAATTAGTTTCATTAAATCAATAATTAAATATATTTTAATAGTATAATTACACTATCAAATTAGTTTTATTAAATCAATAACTAAATATGTTTTAATAGTATAATTACACTGTCAAATTAGTTTCATTAAATCAATAATTAAATATATTTTAATTGTATAATTATAATATCAAATTAGTTTTATTAAATCAATAATTAAATATGTTTTAATAGTATACTATTAAATCACATAATTGCAGCATAATCAATAGGCACGCTGTCAGTTCTTGTAAAATCAGGAATAGTACAAGATAATGCCCGAGAAGAATCCTTTCATGTAGAGAGAAACAAAAAAAAAATACTCGTCGAAGATAATCAAGTAAGAAAATAGCAAAAGTGCAAAGAAACCTAAAAATTTTAGAGTAAAATAATGAGTGCATCTATCTCCGACCTAAATATGTGAGGGCCTCTTGACTTTAAGGTAAGAGAGCGATACAACATGATCATGATGCAATATTATTTGCTTAAATAAATAAAATATAAAACTAACATAAATCATGTGTAGCTTTGGCAAAAGACTTATATTTCTCAAGCATGTTATATACATATTCTGATATTCATGGTCACATGAAGTGTACACATGAATAATTGGTTATGTCCAATTTTAGCTTCAAGCCTCCAAATCATGCCTAATGTCATTGACCCTATCCATGTTAATAATAATGTGATGAGAATAACTTACATACTTCCTTAAAAACAACAGACTAATGGAGAATGGTATTTTTTTAACAGATGAGAATGGTGAAGCTTTCAGAGGCACCTTTACCTTAGGAGGTAGGTATGACTATCTAGCATCATCTAAGCGACTGATTGCTTGACACAACGTATAGTCTCATACCGAGGAGTGGTGCTTTGAGGTAAAGTACCACCACCTTATGGTGTGGAAAATTCTAGTTATACTCAAGTCTTGTTGCTTGTATCACAAAGCTAGTCTTACACAGAGGTGTGTCCACCGTCAAGAATAGAAAGTCTTTTCATTTTTATCTCGCATATGATACCTTCGGGAGGGAGACACCTCTTTTGTTCTATCGTAGCGTCTTTATTTAGGCATTGTATCTTCGATGGTTCTCCACATGCCAAAAGTGTTTTAACTTTTAAGGCTTCCCTTTACAGGGTGGTCATACTATATGAGACTGACCGATTGGAGTTGATGACAACGAAAGTACCCTCCCACTTGTTACTTAGCTTCTCGGGTATGTACTGTGAAGTATCAAGTGTCTAGGTTAGAAGCTTATGGGGGTTCACTTCCGGGTCATATTAGGCCTTTGTTTCTTTCATGTATTTTTTTAGGTTCTTAACAGCTTTCAACCTAGTCTCTTTGGAGAGTTTTATGGACACTTCTCTTTCATTGGGGTTTCCTATTGTAGGCTTCAAAAGGATCCTCCATTTATCTCTGTCAGGGTCATTGCTTAGTCCCCAAACAAGATGCAAAAGGTGGTAAACCCTGTGGTTTGAACCTCGAAGGTTCGAATGGACCATAATACCTTTGGAAGCTTGTCCACCCATAGCCCCTTTGTAAGGCCTACTGTCTATCGGTTGAGCCCCAACAATATGTTGTTGTTAGCCCTCTCAACAGCTTCATCGGATTGTGGATACTAAACCATAGCAAAGCATAGCTCGACGACGAGGTCATCACAAAAATCTTGGAATGGCTCAGATTCAAACCGAATTCCATTATCAATGGTGAGCTATTGGGAGATCTCAAAGCAGCATATAATATTTTTCTAGAAAAAATTATGCACATTCTTAGAGGTGATGGTCACCAATGCTTTGCTTCCACCTATTTGGAGTACTCAATGGCTACGGCTATGAACCACATGTTCCCTTTATCAACGAAGAATGGTCCAATTAGGTTCATTTCCAATCTTGCTAAGGGCTAGACTGATGAAATGGATTGTAGGAGTGTCGAATACTAATGGCTTCTTTGACCTATCCATTGGCAACCTTGACATATTTGAACCAAGTCTTTAGTGTCTACCATCACCATGGGCCAATATAGCCCTTGGTATAGTGTTTTTCCTGTCAGTGCCCATGGAGCTAGATGGTTGCTACAAAGGCCTTTGTGTATTTTCCAGAGGAGTGTTACCCCCTCCTCTATGGAAATGCAGTGAAGGAGGGGGTTTGCATACCCCTACCTTATACATATTGCCATATATGGTTTGATAACTTTGGGCTCTCTATTGAAGTCTTCGAAGTTTAAAGTATTCGAGATGTTCCTCCGTATTGCCTAGAATGGTGATGATAGGAGATCACCAGTCTATACTTTGTATGTGATAGAATTACTTAGGTACCTTGAGTGGGTGGTTGCTAGTTCTCTTTGAGCACTTCATAGAATGCTTATGTAGGGAGGTCCTGGCCTTCAGCGGCAGCCTTGGCGAGGGTGCCCACTTGTTGGTTATCCTCCTAGGGTATGCTTCAAACGGAGACTCCACGGAAGTGTTGCTCAGTCTTCCTTATTGCTTATAAGTACCGGATGCCTTGCTTGAAAGCTTTTGTCGATTTGTCTGGCCACCAATTTATAATTAATTTTAATGATTGCTTCTCCTAAGTCTCTAGCCTTTTGGAGGCCTAGAAGTATGCATTCATACTCTACCACAATGTTCATGGCTTTGAAGCTAAGGTGTGCCGCGTAAGACATGTGCTGCTTAGAAACATTCATACGGAGACATCTTGTTTATCAAATAGAGATATTTTATTTCGTCTTCTGCAGAGAACTAAGACGCTTTTACAAAATGTCATAGAAACGTCTCCGTATGAACCGTCTCAAAAATATGAAAACGCTTTTAAAAACGTACCTACGTTATTTAAGACGTTGTTAAAGGCATGCAAATTGCATCTCTACAAACATAGAGACGCTTTTATAAAAGCACATATACAACGTCTTAATTAATATAGACTTGTCTCTAAAGACGTTTTGTGATGTCTCAACAAGAGTGCTTCTAGAGGTTTTGCATATTTTTTCTAGTTAGTACATTGTATGTACTTCTATACAAATGTGTATTGTGAATTTAATATTTCATATATTTAGTATTTATATGTACGTGTAACAATTGCATAGATAGTAGCGTATTCGATCCTAATTGAATACACGAACAAATCATATATTAAAATGTAAATGTTGTAAGAGTATTTCAGCTAAATAACAATATCCATGTAAATGAATAGAGTTCACAAACTAAACGGAGAACTAAAGTGTAATAGAAGCATATAAACATCACACAAGCTTGACTCATCTCTTTTTCTAAATTGCTAGAATCAATTTACAAGATTTCTTCAAATAGAAAGTTGACCATTAAGCCTTCCACTCTTTCTTCTTTTCTTTTCATAGTCCTCCATTAATTAACCTGAAGTTAAAGCAATAATAACTTTAAAGTTATGTACATGCAAGCACTTATATAAAATCTAACAATGCATGTTCATATTGATAGTAGGTATGGTCTCTTGTTGATTTTGCAGCTCTGGTTTAAAGTATAAAGCTGACATCACAATATACTTTTGACTTTTGAGAAAAAATTTAAATAATATATTTTTTTATTCAATATTATAGTTCTGGCATGCGGTTTTCAAATTTTGCAAAAATAGCCTACTATCGCCGACAGAGGCTTTTTTAGCCTCTATAGATAGACCATCTGCTGACAGAGCCTTTGTTGGTACCTCATCTGCCGACAAAGGTTCTGATCGCAGTCAACGCCTCTGTTGGCAGTTCAACTACCGACACATGATTTTTTTTAAAAAAATCCTGATCCATAGCCTGCGCGGTCCCTGCGCCATGCCCGCCGGTTGGACGTGGACCGGCGCGCGTGGGTGGGTGGGCGCCGCATGGCCAGTGAGGACGTGCGAGGGTGGGCCGACGTGCGTTGGCGGGCGGCGCGTAGGCAGCGCCGCAATCGGAGCACAGGCGACGCGATGAACGGAGCGCTGTGGGCGCGAGCGGCGTGCGGCGCATTAACTGTGGGCGGCATTTAATTGCGCGACGAACACGAGGTGGCGTGAACTGACGTGGCGCAGGGACTGGCACACACATGGCCAGCGCGGGAGACAATCGGGTGGGAGCCTGGCGTGAGGCAGCGCAGTGAACGGGTGCAGGAACGACGCACAGGCGCAGTCGACGAGGCAGCAATAAATACGTGGGGCGCGCGACACGCGCGTGGGGACCAGCCAAAAATAACTCTTGTGGGGGCGGCTATTGGCACGTGGCGCGAAGCAGCGTGTGGCTGGCGCGGGCAGGTGGCCGTGGGTGCGTGGCACGAGGGGTCTGTAGTCGGGTGTGGCGCACGGCGCGCGGTGCGAGGGGACGAGCGGGGATCGGCGAGGTCACGCGTTAAGGCAGGGCACGCGGGTGGGCACGACGGGGCAAGTGAACGGGCACGGCGGGGCGTGGACGAGCGTAGGGGCGTGGCACGGCGTGCCACCATGCGGG
>KE370964.1:0-17412 GCA_000418225.1 Zizania latifolia
GCCGAGCGCCGACGAGCGGCGACAAGCGGCGGCGTTCCCGGAGTCCCTTCTCGAAGTAAGACCTCGACGCCCTAAAACTTAGGGTTAGGGTTTCGATTCGGTTCCCTTTTTTTTGTTCTTGACCGAATCAAATCCTTTTCTGCTAATCGCTGTGGGTAGATCGGATCGGTGGTGGCGTTGGCTCAGGGGTCCTGACACCATCCAACCCTAGCTAGCCTAAACCCTAACCAAGCTCTAATACCATTGATAGGATTAGTTTTAACCGAGGATCATTTAGGGTTAGGAACTAGTTGGGTTGCACTTAGAGATGGACAAATCTTGAGCCATAGGGTCGGTACGGGAGAAGTAGCGTACCTTCGGGCTTGTTGGAGGAGCTCACCATGGAGTCGGCGCCGGCGTGAGGTTCGGTCCGGCGACGTGAGTGCGGAGGAGAGGGTAGCTTCCCGCCGCTACAGCGCCTGCGAGTAGATTGGATCACGGTAGGGATGTGGGGAGGCGTGTGGCATGGCGAACGTTGGTCGTCGTGCCTGCCGGCCTCTCCCTATTTGATGTGGCGCTGCGCGACGGGAGCCCCTCAACCATATTCGGTTGGACGCCTCCGATCAGGGCGCGAGATAGGGAGAAGGAGAGGGACTCGGTCTCCAACCGATCCCTACTCCCCTACGAGATCTAACTAACATCTCACACTTGTTTTATCTGCTCCCATACATAGTCCCCCGACGGTACTCGCCTAATTGTATGGTTGCCTGATTGCTGCAACCTGCAATTAGGTGGCTGATCGACAGTATTCTTTAGGCCTTTAGGCTTTAGCCCATGCAAATGCAGGGAGACGCATGATTCAGTCCCATAGTGTATCACAGAATGCAGAACCAGAAGCAGCTGCATCAACCATGAATAGGGATGGTAATCAGTCACGACAAGCATAGGTAGTGTCCCTATATGTGTCTGCAAGATATTTTCATATCCATACTCATGATGAGTAAAAATCTGTACTCATATCCGCCGCCCACCATCATCATATTTATATTCGTCAGTGAGCAGAATCAATGTAGGAAAAGCACAACTCAACTACATAATCTTAATTGTAAATCAATGGATGAAACATAAGGAGGAAAAGTTAATCATAAGCCAAAATGTATAAAGAAATAGAGTTTCCATTTCAAAAAAATCTCAGTGAATGAAAATTTGAAATGAATCAAGCAACCGTCAATGAATCAAACAATATATCAATGAATCAAGCAATATACCAAGCAACTATCAATGAATCAAACAATATATCAAGCAATCAAGCAATATACCAAGCAACTATCAATGAATCGAGAAAATATACCAAGTTAGTGGTGGCAGCTAGGAGGCGCGGTGGCGACGGATGGGAGGCGTGGAGCGAGGAATAGGGCAACAGTGTCGAGTGGAAAGGGGGAGACATGAGGGAGGAGAGCGCGAGCGAGAGCGGGTCGAGACGGGAGGCGAGCGAGCATAGGGAAGGCACGGAATGAAGGGGGCATGGAGGGTAGGCGGGTAGTAGCAGTTGGGAGTCAACTGCGAGGAGGCATGGACACACGATAGACTAGGTGGGTGGTAATGGCAACTGAAAAGACTAAGGCGGCAAGAGGAGGCTAGGTTTAGGGTTAGTAGGTGATGAGAAGAAAATTGAGTTATATAGACAAAGCGTCTAGGGATTGTCACTATTTATAATCATGCTCGTTTACTTATTAGATATAGAGTATGCCATTGTACACGGCTACTACGCTATGTGGGAAAGCCATAAACGCAATAATTTTTACAGTTCACCACCACATTTTCATATGAGGGTGAGTTGCAACTTTGGGCGGTGAGGCTGAGGCTCAACCACCTCCATATGAATCATAACAGTCTGTAGGACAGCAATACTAACGCTTGTTCCGGGCTTGGTTACTCTCCGGTGCACCTCATCTTCTACCCAATCACCCCCTTTGTCTCCCTTTGGAGTAAGGTAGATGGGCCCTTCTATGCCAAACCTGTTTTTAGGAAGAAATAAACGATGAAAAGGTATGTACTTGGAATGCATACTATGCTACATTATTTGCAAAAGACATTGAGATCGTGTAAGAGGAATTCGATAAAAATTAGAACGCTCTCATTGAGAACAAGAAAAATACACAACACAAGAAAAATGCCCAGCACCTTAATGCTATCACATATTAGAAAAAACAGAACAGTAGTTTAATCAGTTTGAAGCAGGGCTATACTTTGGGACGAAGACTATGAAACCATTTGCCTTGATCTTTACAATTCTAGCTTCATTGTCAGTTGGCCTGCACAGTAAGAAGGGTTGGAGTCATAATTTTGACCTGATATATACTGCTGGCCTTTCACAGTTATACCATTGGAAATAAATATGTACCTTGTCCTGAAATATATGAGGGTGTGAAGCTCAACTGATGCTCTGCTTGCCATCTGGGCATTTCGATGTCTATAATTCAAGTCTGACATCATTGAAGTATCAGTACCAAGTAGCAAAACGTAGAAAGATGTACTTCAGAGTGCATTTATTTTCTTACTGTCAACTACGCCTGTAAGTTGTGGACCATCCTGAAATAGGGGTGGAAGTTTGACAATATCTAGGGCAGCAGCTAACAACCTATGAACAATAACATCTGCAACGGAAGAATATTATTAGTTCTTCAAATTCAAATTGGTTCATACGTCTTGGAACTGCATAATTAAAACAACACCCCCTTAATTGCTTGATTGCAAAGAACAGAGATCAGCCTCTCTTAAGTACACAGCTGCCTAACAAACTCAGATGAGATAAATATCAAATCTAATAACACAATAACTATGTGTCTTTGCCCTCCTTGGTTGACGCTGCGCCCTTTGCACACATCTTGGCAAATTGGCACCAGTATAGTCCCACTATAACAATTACCCTACCTAGTGCACTATAATGTGGCACTCCATAGTCCATAGAGTAAAATATTATAGCCCATCTCACCTTTGCATTATCAAGTGAATCAGCTAATGCTTTTGAGGATGACATATCCAGACTTAGCCCCACACAGAAGAGGCAGTACGGAGTAATGGCTCAAGCATCTCCTTTGTTGGGTTAGGATGGCGCCTAATTAAATAAATAGAAAATTGGTAAAGTAAAAATTGTAAAGAAATAAAATACTACATCAGCTACTAATTCGAATTACAAAAGCATTGCATAGTGCATACATCAAAAGTCAAAACAAATAAATAACAGTCTGCCTGTCACTGATAAATTCTGAAACAATTAGTTGGCCAAGGAGAATATTGTATTTCAAGTTTTATTTGCATGGTAAAATAAAAGATGGTCAGTGTCACATGGGTTTTTCACACCTGCCTAACTGTAGTTATATCATCTGATCTTTAGTGTACTGAACTAAGGCCAGCTTTGCATGCCAAATGTTGGTACTGGTAATTAAGTATATGAACAATGGTATCCCAGCAACATGGTTTGCATCTGAAGATTATGAAGAAACACTAAGAAGCATAAGATATTAATTACAATGCCACCATGTAAAATAGTAGCCAGGCTCTTATAATCATAAATAATTTCTGAGGTGTGATTCTGAGATACAATCCTAGAATCTAGGATCCCAAGCCCATCAATAAGAAAACGATCCAACTAGGACTCAGATCAGTGTTTACAAATCATCCGATTAATCGGTCTAGTCGGTACTCTGAACCTGACTAGGAGCTCCGAGGCGATCAGGACGACTAGATTTTTGGTCGTCCGATTAGTCGTCGACTAATCGTGATTAGTCGGATGACTGTGTTGGACGATCAGATTTGAGTTCTGTTTTTTAGTGAGCCTGCTCAGCTGGGCTTTAAGGGAAGGCTGCCAATGTAGCCTGTTAGGATTATACTCTAACCATCCCAACCAGGCACGTGAGAGACCCTCTCTTCCTTTATGCGCCACCAGTCTCCTCTCTTCGATCTCCAGCCGATTCTGCTGCTGCTCCTGCGGCCAGCGCGTGCTCCAGCACCCAGCGCATGCTCCAGCGCCAGCCGTCCAGCGCGCGCTCCAGGGCCAGCAGTCCAGCGCGCGCGTGCTCCAGGGCCAACCGTCCAGCGCGCACGTGCTCTAGCGGCCAGCCATCCAGCGCATGCTCCAGCCCTCCAGCCGTCCAGCCGTCAAGATGAGCTCCTCCTCGGGTGAGAATCTGTATTATTTATGTTCAGCACTTCAGCACTTCAGTTTACCATGCAGTCATCGACTAATCGGACTAATCGGTCTAGTGAACGACTAATCACGATTAGTTTCCTGATCGGTCCTACGGTGACTAGGTTCGACTAGGCAACTTGTAAACATTGACTCAGATACTGAAAAGTGAAAACCATGTAGTAAGAAGCAAGTCAGGGCGAGCTATCTCTGACAGAGAGAAGAAACAATCTGTTGTGACAAGCATGGTAATTTTGGCATCCTATCTCAGAGAACTTAACTCTCCTCTCTATTGATAATTGTATGATTGCATCTAGTCGTATAGGCTTGATGAGTAGGTAATAAGTAAGAATTGAAGTGTACCTCAGTAATGAACATAAGGGGAAATGCTTCAAAATCTTCTCAGCAACAGAAATATTTGCAGCCAACATAAACTCTTCAATCATTTGATTTGCCTCACGAATTTGATAGATTCCTGTTGAACTTTTCAATGAGTAATTTATCTACATAAATTTGGACATAGAATGCCAGTCACGTTTACTAATTGCATACCTATGTCAAGAGGATCGTGGGTTTCACTATCAATTTCGAATTTGACTTCTGCTGAAGCAAGTGTTAGAGCTCCTCTTTCACAACGTCGATATCTCATGATCTACATGAACATTGGAAATGTAAGAGTACAATATATTTCAGTAGTAAACAGCAGTAAGCAGTACTGCAGTAGAAAAGAACATATATTAGAGTATGAGATGAGTTCAACACAAAAGCAAACCGTTGCCAATGAGTTTAAGTTCCGCAAGTCTACAGTTAGTGGATCAACCAAACGGCTGAAAATACAAGGGAAAAGGAACCAAGTTTATTATAATGATTTTGCCACAAAGACTAGAATTTTACTAAGTACTTTCAAGGCGAGAAGTTGAAATAACAGACACTTGTCATCCATTCTAGCCTGAGCTTCCACATAAGACATTGCAGCACAAGATTTGGTAACACTCTTTGTATATCTTGTGGATATGATATCAGCATGAGGTGTCATTTCCTGCAGACATGATATTAAAAAAATTAAGAACATGAAGAAGCATCAAATTTCACAAATGCCAAAGGGCAGGTGCCTCATAATACCATTGCATTAGAAATTAGAGGCTTCCACTGTATTCACAATTGTAGGGTGTATAAATAGGATAGTTAATTTAGAAGATTTCTCCAGCAGTGTCTTGGAGAAGGCTTTTCTTTGGGGAAAGATAATAGTAATCGTGGGGTAGCAAGCTGTCATGGGGAGTGGACCAGGGCCATTAGGACCAGCCCAGCCCACATAAACAGTACCCACGTAGGTACTGTAATGTGAACATTGAACAATACCCGAGGGTACTGTAGCAATAATTAGGGATTAAAGATAGATTATATCTCTTACAGATTAGTAATTCCTTGAAAAAAAATGTATAATCTGATCCTAAGTTATAATATTATGAGATGAATGGAGTAACAGATTAGATTAGAGTTAGTTAAACACGTAAAGTCTTGTAAGCTTTATAAATATGACGGTATTGATCAGGAATAAAGGAAGAAAGAAAGAACTAGTCTAATCTCTCATCCCAATGTTCTTCTCCCTAACCTAAGTCTGTCTCACATCCCTAGTAGTCGCCACCCGACTATCCTCCCGACAGTGTTTATCATATCATGGGTTCAATCCATGACACAAGCACAACAGAAAATTAAATATTATCAAACTAAAATGCAAAAGTGTCTTTGTGGCCTAAATTACCATACAGCAGTCAAATAAACAGAGTGAAGTCAAAGCTGAAACAGAAAAGATATGCAGCAATTCATGCGTAAGTCTCAGATGAATATAATATGACAATCTGAGTTCATAAAGCTAGTAGCAAGAGGTTGCTATGGCCATGTGTTCCATATAACAACTATTTAATAGAGCGCAAAAGGTAGCCGCCAGATTTAAATATCCTTACATGTCTGACAAGCTAACATTGCAACAACAAAATGTAGACTCACCCAAATGACAGAGAATGCCAATCTCTCAACATCAGCACGAAGAGAACAAACATCTGGAAACCAACATTATTGAGATGATCATTAGTCACTTCTGATAGTACTTTGACATTGAAGTGAGAATTCTTAAATTGAAATAGCAATACTCCACTTTAGTGGATTCAGTGTGCATGCCATATAGCTATAAGTAATAGAGATACCTTCAGTTAGAGGCTTTGGAAGCATGTCAATCCGCTGCCCAACAAGATATACAGAAGTGCCCCTTTGTGTGGCCTCCTCATCAAGAGGAGAACCAGGATGAACAAAGTTAGTAACATCAGCAATATCTGGTCATCCCAAGTCAAGAACTGCAACCTCCACATCAGCAACAATATAAAAGGTGAATGTAATTAAAAGTGAAAGAAACCTGACTGCTGACTCATATAAATTTCATATCAACAACAGATAGCTTAGGTAAATTAGCTTGCACAAGGAGACAAGGGCTTTCAAGCATCACAAGTACCACATCAATACTCAATTAATTATTTTACATCAGCAATGCTCAAGAGTCCAGTCCGACCTTTAACAATGAAAATTAATTAACTTAAATCTATGTCCTTGATGTTTAAATTTCCTAGAGTCAGTATTCTGGTTGAAAATGTGTAATGCACACTGAGATGATTCATCTATCAAGCAAAATTAAAAGTATTATGAATTGGGTTTGCTCCAAGCAGAGACCAGATAGAATTAATACAAGCATCCAGCATGGAAGTCAGACTTTTCTTCTGATTAAATGATTAGTGCCTGTGCAGATATGCTTCATGCCTTCATATGCAACAACCATTGAAGATCAGAAATTCAAATTGCATGCTTCCATCTATAACTAAAGAACCAAACTATTGTGAGCTCAATCTAGGTAGATGGAACAGCATACTGGCAATCTGATGAAATGAAGCTATCATAAACTATAGAAAGTGGACAAGTTGAGTACTAACTCAAAGTGGAAGTGCCCATAAGATTAAATGCCCACTCCAAATTGAAATTGCGTAGGTAAAAAATAAATTGACAAAGGATATGAACTCCAACTTCAAAATTCCCATTCAGGAGAGGTGTGCAATGTAGCACATCATCGATATCCCTACAGCCTAAACAGCAGTTGAATCATAAGTGTTCAATCCAACTAAAGAAATAGAAATAGAGTGCATGAATCATGACTTACCAGGTGGATCCACACTAAAGACTCTCACATGACGCAAGTCTTGTCTATTAGGATTAGCAAGATCTTCAGGAGACAATGTCCATGGCAATGGTGGCAAACAAGCAAGGATTTGTGTACAGAAAGGTATTGTATTGATATCATTCTCTATTAAGACAACCTATTCCAAGCATAAACATCACTTAGCACATTAGCATCAGGATGCATGCTCTTGCATGCAAGCCTTTAAGTTTGTGACTGCAGATCCTACATAGCAAAACTAAATGTTGCAACGCAAATAGTTCAATGCATCTGTAAAGTTTAAATAGTAAGACTTGCCTCTGTGTTCAGTATCTTTGTCACCTATATCTCCTATAGTCCGTACATAATGTCCTGATGGGTATCGAGACAGGACATTCCATGAATCAACTGCAACAATAATCCTTTTGTCCAGAAGATTGCCAAGCTGTCTAGTTTTAATTCGAATCTTTGGGATTCGCCGATCTTTAGACACAAACAGAGCATGAGCAATGCCTCCACTACCAGCAGGCATGGGCATTGGCTCCAAGGACCCACAATACCTGCAGTATGTAGGACTTGTATAAATAAAAGTACATAAAAAACAAAAGAAAAGGTGCAACTATAGACTGAATAGTTCGGTATATGACAATCTAAGAACAAAAAATAATCCAGACTCTAACTGGCCAAAAAATGTAAGAAACGTATGATAAAATGGAGAAACAACATGAATGAAATAGCATGAAAGAAATATTTTCAAAACTATTAGGTACTCTAACACATATGTAAAAATGCACCCAAGTTATGGTTTATAACTTTCTTTTCTGTGCAATGCACAAATGATCGCATTTGTATTTTTCACACAACTTTTGTAGGCACATATACGCATGCTGTACAAACATGAATTTTTTAACAAATTATTTCTTGAAATGTACAGAACATAATGGGTGCATATGAACTCAAGCCCATAAAGTTTGCATTAGTCCAGCATATATGCAGACAAGATTATGCTGAGTTAGTCTAACAATACTTCATAAAATTATGCATCTCCTCAGCTCATTTCCAAATCATGAGTACAGATCATAATTACAAAATAGCATCCATAACTTATAAAAAACTCACGAATTCCAATTTCGCTTGATGATACCAACAACACGTCCAATTGGACGACTGGAAACAGCAGCAGCTGATGATGCAGCTGTTGACTGTATGGGATTGGTGTTCCGTGGGGCATCATCAGCACTATTTGGAGCCAAATGGACATCTTCTTCAGCATCATCTTCTAAAATAAGAGAAGCATCCATCAAAACAAGGGAAAAAATCTATGTGTTGAAGTATGAAGAACATACCATCGTCATCTGCAATAAATGACTTTGACTCATGCCATTGATCTTGTGGCAGGAGCTCAACAGCAACTATGTCTCCATCAAAAGCCCTATTCATGTTTGAACGGCGATGAATAACAATCTCATCACCAATGCTCTCACTTCCAACATAAGCTTCAAATGGATTGTAACGATTCACTCGAAGCTTCCCTTGATGGTAAATTCCACACCGCAAACCAGATGTAATTTCTGACATAGGTTTATGCTGTAACAATACCAAGAAATCACATATTTATTTTTTATACTCCATGGCCATGCCTATGCCATCAAAACAAGCAGAAATCTATAGTTATTAATTTAGTATACCTCACTGTAAATTACTTTTCTTTTGGATGGTCTAAGATCTTCTACATCTTCCATTGTGGAATCTCCACTAGTTGAAACAACCACTAAATCGAGCAAACCAGGCTGTGCGAGCGATCGTACATATGATTCCACTAGAACCAGAAATATTTTGTTGTAACTACCAAAAGAATCATATGTCCAATATCAAGATTCAGCTAACAATTTTTGTAACATCCATAATTTCACCTGTCTCAGCATTAATGCCTTCTTCCATAGCTTTCTGCTTGTTATCTCTACCATTTGTGATCAGCAAAACTTTGGCATTATCACCGAGATGACTTTGGTACCAATGAGTGGCCACACGAATAGCTGAATATGAATAACCATTCAAGATCAGGATATACAAAAATACTTTGAGCAGTGCAAATTAACATAATAATTTGGTACATTACCTCTATCATTCCGATCATTCGGGCTCTCTCCAACCATCTCTTTGACATAGGTATCCCTGTTTTTTTCCAGATAATGATATACTTTAAGCCCATGAAATAATTGGAAAAAGGTTGCCACTCAACAATGGAAGCAGTGTTCTGTGAGAAACAGCTTACAAATATATAGGGAAACATAAATAAAAGCAATAGAACATGAATTAAGAACAAGACATTTTATATTGCATTCATAGCATGGAAGTCCAATCATTTTCTTCATGATGAAAGAGGAGGTGTAAGGAAGGACATAGACTTTCAAGAGACAGACACATACAATCGATTTTTTGTGGGAAAATTGCAACCACTCTTGATCTGTGGGAATTTTCCGACAAGGATATTATTTTTAAAAAATAGAGAAAAATGTAGATGTGCAGCAGTGTCAATAGAATCAGGCAGATGGAGAAAACACCAGTTGAACAAGGTTTTAGGAAAGCTAAAATCAAACTGGCCCTATTTAAATATTGAAAGAGATTGGATTTGTGGAGAATAGATGATTAAACAGATTACATATATATAGGACTGAGGAGATCTTGAGGTTTATGAAAACAGCACCAATCAAGAATCTCCTCATATCTCTCTAACCGAATATGGTTGGGTCGGCTAGGGGTGGCCGGCTAGGGCCCACACGCCTAAACACAGCAATGTCTAACATGCCCCCATAGTCGAATTGTCGGTTGAACCGACGTTTAGGCTGGACCGGAACTCCGAAAAAACGGACGAAGGAAGTCCCTTGGTGAAGATGCCGGCGAACTGAGACGTCGTCGGGACGTGGAGAACACGGATGTCACCAAGTGCAACGCACTCCCGGACAAAGTACAGATCGATCTCCACATGTTTGGTGCGCTGGTGCTGAACGGGGTTTGAAAACATGTAAACTGTACTGATGTTATCACAGTACACCAAAGCAGTCTTGCGCAGAGGAGTGTGTAGCTCGGACAAGAGTTGGCGTAGCCAAGTGGCTTCAGCAACGGCATTGGCGACCGCTCGATACTCAGCCTCAGCACTAGAGCGGGAAACTGTATTCTGACGCTTGGATGACCATGAGACCAGATTGTCACCGAGAAATACGGCATAGCCGGAGGTGGACTTGCGGTAGTCAAGGCAACCAGCCTAATCAGCATCAGAATAGACAACCAGGTCAGACTGAGAAGAAGGGCGCATAAATAGGCCCATATGCAGGGTACCGCGGATGTAACGCATAATGCGCTTGAGGGCGGCAAGATGATGCTCTCGTGGATCGTGCATATGAAGACAGATTTGCTGAACTGCATAGGAAATATCTGGCCTGGTGAAAGTCAAATATTGAAGGGCGCCAGCAAGACTGCGAAAATCAGTCGGATCAGATACTGGAGTGCCATCTGCAGAGAGCTTTGGATTCACATCTACCGGTGTTGAGCAGGGCTTGCAGTCAACCATTCCAGCACGCTCTAAAATCTCAATCATATACTGTCGCTAAGAGATGAATAGTCCGGAGCCTGTGTGCTGAACATGCATACCTAGGAAGTGATGAAGACGTCCCAAGTCCTTCATAGGGAACTCCTGTTGGAGGGCATTAATAATGTGTCGCAGTAAATTCGTAGAGGAGGCTGTCAGCACAATGTCGTCGACATAAAGTAGGAGATAAGCAGTGTCTGATCCACGGTGAAACACGAAGAGAGACGTATCGGATTTGGCTTCCGTGAACCCAAGTTGCAGAAGGTGAGAGGCAAACCGACTGTACCATGCGTGGGGTGCTTGCTTCAATCCGTAGAGGGAGCGATTGAGCTGACACATGTAATCCGGGTGCGTGGAGTCCTCAAATTCGAAAGGCTGGACACAATAAACTGTCTCAGTCAAATTGCCGTGGAGGAATGCATTGTTGACATCGAGCTGATGGATGGGCCATGAGAGTGAGACAGCCAAAGAGAGGACAGTCCGAAAGGTGGTCGGCTTGACGACAAGGCTGAAGGTCTCTGCAAAATCAACACCAGGTCGTTGGGTGAAACCACGAAGAACCCAACGTGCCTTGTAGCACTCGAAAGAACCATCTGCGTTGAATTTGTGCTTGAATAACCATTTGCCTGTCACCACATTGGACTTAGGAGGCCGAGGAAGAAGATCCCAAGTGTGGTTGGACATAAGTGCTAAATATTTGGCCTCCATGGCGGATTGCCAGTTCGAATCTGCAAGAGCAGCACGGTAGCTCCGGGGAATGGGTGATAGTTGGGCGGCCTCAAACAGCGCGGGCTGGCGAAAGCCGCGCTTGCCACGCATGATCATGCTGTGGTGGTTGGTCACAGGCAGGACTGCAACAACACTTTTAGGAAGGTGCACCGGGGCTGGAGATGAAGAGCTTGCTGGAGAAGCAACTGGAGCCGGATCCGGGGTTGTTGCCGGTGGAGGTGTTGGGGCCGGGGCCGGGCGCCTGGAGTAGACGAAGCCGCGGTATCGGCCAGCGAGCGGGGAGCAACCCGCTGTGGTCGACGGTCCAACAGGAGGCCGAGCAGGTGGCTGCAACGAGGCCAGGACAGCAGGTCGGACAGGTGGTGGCAACGGGACCAAGGCTAGCGCTTCAGCAGCCGGGCCCTGGGTCATGACGTCTGGGGTGCGGTTGGCCGCACCAGAACCCGGAGCCCGAGTAACACCAGCCGCAGGTGGTAGTGCGGCTCTAGATGGTCATGCAGAGAAAAAAAGTGGTGACAGTGCCAGGGGAGCCTGCACTGGGTGAGAACATTCCTCCAAAAAATCAAATGCCATAGGTGGGGGGAGCGGTATCCTCAGAGAATGGAAAGGAGGACTCATCGAAGACCACATGTTGTGAGATGATGACCCTGTTGGTGTGTCGATCAAGGCAAATATACCCCTTGTGATGTGGTGAATAGCCAAGAAAGATGCACAGGGAAGAGCGAGGGGCTAATTTATGAGTGGCAGTGGCGGAAAGATTAGGATAGCATTTGCAGCCAAAAACCCGAAGATATTCGTACGAGGGATGAGTCCCGAGAAGGGCGAAGTGAGGGGTGGAGAGGTTGAGTGTTTTGGTGGGAAGAATGTTCAGGAGATATGTGGCAATGCTGAGAGCTGCGGCCCAAAAGGTGGGCGGGATGCTAGCCTGAAACAGCAGAGAGCGAACGACATTATTAGTAGTGCGAATGATGCGTTTAGCTTTACCGTTCTGGGCCGAAGTGTAGGGACACGACATACGAAGATGAATGCCGTGAGATAGGAAGAAGGTGCGGGCGGTGGAGTTATTGAACTCGCGGCCGTTGTCGCACTGAATTCCCTAAGTAGAGACCCCAAACTGTGTACGAACATAGGCAAAGAAGTTAGCGAGGGTGGTAAAAGTGTCAGACTTTAGTCACAAAGGAAAAGTCCAAAGATAGTGAGAGCAATCGTCGAGAATAACAAGATAATACTTATGACCAGAGATGCTAGTGACAGGAGATGTCCAAAGATCACAATGTATTAACCGAAAATTGTGTGTAGCACGTGAAGACGATGCATAAAAAGGTAGACGAGTATAGCAACCTAGCTGACAAGCATGACAAAGAGTATTGCTAGCACTTTTATTACAGGAAATAGCTGATGACTGTGCTAGTTTGGACAAAACTTCATGCCTAGGGTGCCCAAGACGCTAGTGCCACAGCGAGGAGGAGGTGGTTGCATGAAGAGCGGAGGCCAGGAGCCGCAAGGGGTAGAGGGGTCCGGAGCTGTCACATCTGATGATTTCCCTTCGAGTAGGAAGATCCTTCACAGAGTAGCCAAAAGGGTCAAACTCCACAGAATATTGTTGTCAGAGGTAAATTGACGAACAGAAATGAGATCTTTAATAAGGTTTGGAGAAACAAGAACATTATTAAGATGAAGTTTATGGGGAAGGTGTGTATGGCCAGTGGAAGTAACTGGAATGAGATTCCCGTTACCAACAACGATGTTAGAAGGAGAACGATGAGAGGGAGTTATAGTGTGAGAGAGGATACCAGCATCGGAGGTCATATGATTAGTAGCCCCGGAATCAAAATACCACTCCTGTTGTGGCGGCTGCTGAAGAGTCATGGTCTAAAAATTGGCCGCTATGGCCCGTTGATCCCACCCTGGCACAGGTGGGCCGCACGGCGTGACTGGGGGCGGGACCCCCACTGACCGGCCCACTGCCCGTGAGGTCCAGCAAGTAGGGCGTGGGGCGGCCTAGCTGGCCCAGCGGGAAGGCGAGGCGCAGTGGGAGCCTACGGCCCGGGCCACATCTGGATTGATCCGGACCACTGGTTGTAGAAGCTGGGCCAGACGTCGGCGGTGGCCTGTCCCGTGGTGCCTCTGGGAGCGGTGGTGTTGGCACCACCGCTGTTGCCACCGCGATCGCCGCGCTTGCCGCGTTTGCGTTGTTGATGGTTGCTACCGTCAGATCCACCGCTGGAGTTGCCCCCAGAGTTCGCCTGTTGGGGAGGACGCTGCTGCGGCTATGACGACGGGGGCCGGGACGCGTTGGGCGCCAGATTGGAGACTGGCGGTTTGGGGCCACCGATTGCCGCAGCAGCAAGGGCGGCGGCAGGGGTGGTCTTGTCCATGGTGAGCTCCTCCAGGCGCAGGTCGTCGCGAACCTGCAGGAAGGAGGGGAGAGGATTGCTGCGGCGGAGATGGAGGCCGATGGCGGTGAAGCGCTCGTTGAGACCTCGGATAATGTTGAGGCCGAGGGTGCGGTCGAAGATCGGTTCACCAAGGTCGCGAAGATCCTCGGCCATCCGCTTGTAGCGACGACAGTACTCGGCGACGGGGAGGTCTCCCTGCTAGAAGGCCCAAAACTCCTAGTCAGCGTAGACGACGCGTGTGGTGTAATTCCCGAGGAACTAAGACTCGATTGCAAGCCAGGTGACTCGGGCGGTGGCACCGCGCTGGGAGATGATGTCAGCGAGGTCGTCGGAGATGGCGCCGAGGAGCCAGGTGCGGACGACGCAATCCATGCACACCCAGTCCGAGGAATTGGGTGTGACGTCGTCAGAGAGGACGTGGCGCTCCAAGGAGAACTTCCCGACGGTGAGGAGGAACGACTCGCGCCATCGTGCGTAGAACGTAGAGGTGATGTCGAGGACCAGCGGCACGAGGGAGCGGATGTTCTGCACGGCGATGGCCTGGGCGTGCAGATTCAGAAGGGCTGCGGCCTCGTGTTGAAGGAGGGCGGCGTCGAAGGCAGGCAGATCATCGGTGGTGGAGGTGTCGTCTTCGTTGTCGTTGGGCAGTTCCACAGACGCGCGCTCACGAGCAGCGCGTTCGAGGGCGTTGCAGAGATGAGCATCAGCCGCATCGCACTCGGTTTAGACAAGGGCGGCCTCGCGTTCCGCTTCCGCCACGTGGGTGAGAGCGGCGTCACAATCAGCCTTGGCCGCGCGCTCGCGATCCTCCTGTGCAGCGCGAGTGGCCTCAGCGTGCTGGAGGGAAGGAGCGTCGACGGTGGGAGAAGTGGCGAGATCGCCGGGCAGCGGCGAGTTGGCCATGGAGCGACGCCGGAAGGGAAGGCACACTAGGTGCGGAAGAAAAAGAAACCTAAACTTCTGATACCATGAAAGAGATTGGATTTGTGGAGAATAGATGATTAAACAATTACATATATATAGGGCTGAAGAGATCTTGAGGTTTATGGAAATAGCACCAATCAAGGATCTCCTCATATCTCTCTAACCGAATATGATTAGGTCGGCTAGGGGTGGCCGGCTAGGGTCCACACGCCTAAACACAGCAATGTCTAACAAATATCCCAGGCTGTTACTGTAGAATGAATATTGTGGGAGCATCAGATGCAGGGCGGAGCCTTTAGATTAATCATTAATCCTTTCCTTACTAGCAATTGAATTGTACTTTTTTAATTACATAGGTGGTATCCTAGTGGAAAAAACCAGACCGGCCGCTAGTTAAACCAGAAAAAAATGGAGCCGGACACTTAACCGGGTCACCGGGTCGGTTTTGCTAAAATACCACTTATGCAATTGAACCAGTAAAAACTAGGTGAACTGGTCGGTTTTTGTTGAACCGGTGAACCGGTGCCAGTTTTAAAGAACTGGACGGTTTGGTGTTAGCACAAAAAAATTGTCAATTTGAGAGGGATTCAATGTCCAGGGTTTTCATTTATCTTTGACCATCACTACAGACCACATTCAGTAAGTAATAATTAACAAAATAATTTGTAGATGAAGAACTAAATGTAGATTATACCGACATTGACGAAGAAGGAAATGATGAGAATTTTCAAAGTGAAAATGCACCACCTGGAAGCATCTCAGTTCAAGCTAATTTTAGTAGAGATGTCGGGCAATCAAATGAAACAATTAAACAAACAATGATGAATGGGATACTCTTGCTGATTGGAACTTTGATCATATGTAGGAGCATCTATCATTAACTTGTGCGTTGTACTAGCCTTGTATGGACTAAGAAACTGTTTCCTTACAATCTTTGTAGTTTGTTGTATACTGTTATGAATCCTAAATAAATTTTGTTCAAAATGTTTGATATTATTATTATGGTATGGATTTATGGGTTGTGGTATTATAGTTATAATACCACTCAAAATTATGATATTATGATATAATTATAATTTTAGGTGTAAAGTTGTATTTTTAATATTTAATTATACACATTTCTCATTAACTTGTATTATTTTATATTAAAATAATTAAAAAGTACACTTTACTACTCTCAACTATAGACAAAGTTCGAATAATCCCCTAAACTATTTTTTTATTTAAATGACTCCTCCGTTTTTTGAAACCAGCTAACTCTACACCTTCCGTTGTCGCCCAAACACCCATCATCCTGCCGCATGCTACATCATCCTGCTCGCGTGGCATTTTCTGCGTCTAAACCGGAGTCCACATCACCCTAAACCAGATACAGTTGGCTCAAAGGTGTAGAGTGAGCTGGTTTCAAAAAACGGAGGGGTCATTTAAACAAAAAAATAGTTTAGAGGTTATTCGAACCTTGTCTATAGTTGAGGGTAGTAAAGTGTACATTTTCCTTAAAATAATACAAACAATATAATATTAACAAACAAAAAACAAACTGTCTATTAAAATATTACAAAACAATATAATATTAATAAAAAAACAACAGTCCAACCAGTGAACCTATGGTCAGACCTGTGAACTGGTGAACCAATAGCTTGACCGGTTCGACCACCGGTCCAGTTTTTTCAACTATGGGTGGTATATCTGCACTGTTCCTATTAAACAGAAACTTCAGCCTGTTTTGCTTCAGATAAGAATTCCACAAATGTACTTGATTCGCATCGAACTAATCAAAATGATCATATAGCAAATCTAAGGTATTAAATGCGAACCTATGGTGCTCATTGGTGAACACGAAAACCCTCCGTGCTTTGTTGGAACACAGGGCCTTGATCCTATTGAACACGGAAAGGTTTTTATTCTTCACCTCGTCCAGCACCACTGATAGTAAGACAACATCCTTAATCGCTGGATTCTCCAACAAATCAATCTGCAACAAGCTCTCTGAACATCAGCCTCTGGAACCCCCAACTCTACTCCCTACAGGTCGGCAGCGAGGGGGTGTTCGACCGCGCCACAGGAGGAGCATGAGGTGGCACCGCAGGGGATGTCGTCGCGGAGGTTGTGCTCCCTGACCACCTGCGCCAGCGGCGGACCGAGAAATTTTAGGATGAGGGTATGAAATTAAAAGGACTGTAAACCACACACATAATATAGCAAAAATTAGTTTGACAACAAAAATAAAGTAAATAAACGATAAACACTCAATTTAGATATACATATATCATGATAATTTGTATCAAAAACCTAACACTAGTGAACTAACATAATTTCTAATGAATAACGAAAATGAATAATGAAAAGATGAATAATGAAAAGGTAGAATGTTACATTCGATTTGGATATATTATTATTTGTT
>KE370964.1:42424-61926 GCA_000418225.1 Zizania latifolia
GGATGGTTAGCTCATTCATGGTGGCGGCAGTAGCAGCAGCAGAAAGATTTTTCTGCCATCGCGTCAACTCTGAACTTTATGTCCGTATTCCGTAGCTTCCTTCTGCTCCAGCTCTCTTACGCTTTGTCGGATGATGTCCTACCTGAGTTTATTTCACAGTTTCAAGGTTTGTTTCGTCCAAAAAGTTGAGCACAATAACTGTCGGCTGCTACATATTCGGCTTTGGCTGTGAATAAAATTACAGAATTTTGTTTCTTAGAAGACCATAAAACAAGTGATCTTCCAAAGAATTGGCAGGTTACAAATGTATTTTTTCTATCCATTTTGTAATCGGTATAATCGGAGTCCGAATAGCCGATAAGATCAAATGTTGAGCCTTTCAGGTACCAAAGCCCTAGGTTTAGAGTATAAACAAAATATCTTAAGATTCTTTTAACAGCAATTAAATGATATTCTTTTGGTGCAGCTTAAAATCTTGCGCACATGCAAACACTAAACATTATATCAGGTCTAGATGCATATAAATATAACAAGGAGCCAATCATAGAGCGATATATCTTTTGATCAACATCGGTTCTTTTTTATTTAAATCAAGATGCCCGTTGGTTTGCATGGGGGTCTTGATAGGCTTAGTATTCTCTATGTCAAACTTCTTAAGCATATCTTTAATGTACTTTGTTTGACTGATGAATGTGTCTTCTTTGAGTTGCTTGATTTAAAATCCTAGAAAAAACTTCAACTCTTCCATCATTGACATTTTAAATCTCTTAGTCATTATCCTACTAAACTTCTCACAAAAATTATTGTTAGTAGAACCAAATATAATATCATCGATATATATTTAGCAAACAAAGAAATTATTATTGAAATGCTTTGTAAAAAGAGTAGGATCGGCTTTGTCTATTTCAAAGCCATTTTTAAGCAGAAAATCCCTAAGGCATTCATACCATACTCTAGGTGTTTGCTTAAGCCCACAGAGTGCCTTTTGGAGTTTGAACACATGGTTTAGATATTTGGAGTCTTTAAAGCCTAGTGGTTGTTCCACATACACTAATTCAGTAATTAATCCATTTAGGAAGGCACTTTTTACGTCTATTTGATGAAGCTTGAAATCATGGTGAGTATGAAAGGCTAATAATATACGAATTGATTCTAGCCTAGCAACAGGTGCATACGTCTCACTAAAATCCAAACCTTTAATTTGTGTGAAGCCTTGAGCCACCAATTTAGCTTTATTCCTTACGACCATGCCGTGCTTATCTTGTTTATTGAGGAAGACCTATTTAGTGCCGATCATATTTTGCTTCGATCTTTTCAATAATGTCCATACTTCATTTCTTTTAAAGTTGTTGAGCTCTTCTTACATGGCCATCACCTAATTCACATCTTCAAGAGCTTCTTTCACCTTAACAGGTTTCAAAAAGGACATAAATGAGTAACATTCACAAAAATTTGCTAAACGAGAATGAGTGGTTACTCCCCTTCGTAGATCACTAAGAATATTATTCACAAGGCGGTATCTTTAGATGTCTTGATGAATTCTTTGATGTTGTATGTGTGGTAGGTCAACTTTTTCTTGAACTTTTTGTTCCTTGTCCATCACCTTTTGCTCTTGAGTTTCTTGTGTTTCACTTTCTTTAACTTGTGGTTGTTGTTGTTGATCCATAGGTTCTTGTTCTCTTGGTCTTATGTCTCCAATTGATATGTTCTTGATTGCTTCTCATAGAGGTTCTTCTTCACCTGCATCACTTAGATCAACTTGCTCCACTTGAGAGCCGTTAGTCTCATCAAATATCACATCTCTAGTGACTTCAACAGTACCAGAAGTTTTGTTGAAAATACGATAGGTATGCACATTTGACTCTAACCAACCAAGAAATATTTATCTTTCTTAGAGACAAATTTGAAATTTCTTGGTCGCTTACTCAAAATAAAGCACTTACTCCCAAAAACTCTAAAATATGAAACATTTAGTTTGTTACCAACTAGAAGCTAATATGTTGTCTTTTAAAGTATTTTATGGAGATAAAGACGGTTGATTGCATGACATATGGTGTTGATTGCTTCTGCCCAAAATACATCTGAAGTCTTATATTTATTGAGCATTGTTTTTGCAGCCTCGATCAGTGTTTGATTTCTTTATTCCACCACTCCATTTTGAGATGGATCATAAGGAGCAGAAAACTCATGTTTAATGTCTTCTTCATCAAGAAAGTCTTCAACTTAAGTGTTTTTGAACTCACTCCCGTTATCACTTCATACTTTCTTGATCTTGACTTCATACTCATTTTGAGCTCTTCTTTTAAAACTCTTAAACATACTTTGTGTCTCGCTCTTATCATACAAAAAGAACACCCAAGTAAAACGAGAATAATCATCAACAATGACTAAACCATATTTGTTACCACCAATGCTTAAGTACGCCACTGATCCGAAAAGATCCATATGTAGAAGTTCTAGTGGCTTTCTTGTTGTCATAATATTCTTGGCAGTGTGTGGTGCTCCAACTTGCTTGTTGGCTTGACAAGTACTACACAACCTATCTTTCTCAAACACAACATTGGTTAGTCCTAGGATGTGCTCCCCTTTAAGAAGCTTTGACAAGTTTCTCATCCCAACATGAGCTAGTCGGCGATACCAAAACTAACCCATGCTACTCTTAGCCACCAAGCAAGTTTTATGTTCAACTTCATCAAGTGTAAAATTGACTAGATAAAGTTTTCCTTTCAACTTACCCGTAAAGGCTACGAAATTGTCACTATTTAAAATGGTCACACCCTCATTAGTAAAAAGATATTTATAACCAATTTCACATAATTGAGAAATTGAGAGCAAATTATAACTTAATGACCTAACTAGTAAAACATTTAAAATTGAGTTACCATTTGAGATAGAAATTTTACCTACACCCATTACCTTTCCTTTTCCATTGTCACTAAATACAATGGACCCATGATTACCTTGATTTGGCTGAAAAGAAATAAACATACTCTTCTCTCCGGTCATGTGATTGGTACATCCGTCGTTCATCACTCAACTTGATCCACCGAAGGAGTATTTCTACAACAGATATTAGTTTTTAGTTTTAGGTACCTAAATCTTTTTGGGTCCTTCAATGTTAGTCACAAGAACTTTAGGAATCTAAATACATCTCAAGGGTGTTTTTCTTTTTTATCACCAACAAACTGAGCAACCACTTTACCACGGTGGTTTCTCTTAATAAGGTACGAGGCATAAAAAGTAGCTTGTGAAGCAAAGAACTTGTTGGTCTTTTTCAAACTTTGCTCTTCCTTCACAAACTTTATGATTTCCTTACCCTTATACTTCCTTCTAGCATTTATCTTACTTTCATTTGGATGAAAGCTAAGTCCTCGCTTCTCAACATTACTTTGAATGTTGAGAGTCTTGAATAAAGCATCCTTTGACTTAGAGGCTTTTATGCACCCATAGCTTACCAATATATCAAGCCTTTCATTTTCTTTTCTTAAGACTTCTACTTCTTTCATGTTAGTCTCATAAGTACTAATATCAAGATTATAACATTTAGAACAACAATTATTTATGGAAGCAATAGAAGGAATATAAATATGGTGAGTCATTAGAGACTCAACTCTCTCTTCAAGGATAAGAGAACAATAAGCTCGCTCTTAAGAGTTTTAAGTGTTTCCTCTAATTCCTCTTTAGACTCATTTACTAAACTAGATTGTTTAGTCAATTTGTCTACCTTTTTCTTTTTCTTAGCAAGAAGCCGCTCAAGTTCAATATTTCTTTCCTTCTCATTAATGAGTAGATCTTCTTGTTTTTCTAGAGTTCTTCTTGCGCCTCTATTATTTTCATAAGTTCTTTAAACTTTGATAAAATTTAATTGCTCATATTTTTAAATACGTCATTATCAAATTTAGACTCATCATCACTAGAATCACTATGTTCATCTTTATCTAAAACTTTAGATATTATAGTTACCTTCTTACTTTTTGGCATTAAGCACTTAGGGGAGACAATCTCATCGTCGCTAGAATCTCCAAATAGTGAAGGCTTTAGAGGTATGATGTTGGCGATGACGACGGTGGTGACTCCCTTCTTGCTAGAGTCGGAGTCCGACTCTGACTCAGAATCGGAGTCAGAGTTCCATTCTTCTCCTATATGAGCATGACCACTTTTCTTCCCCTTCTTGTACTTATGCTTCTCTTTACTTTTTTGCTCTTCTTCTTAGGACAATCGGCTATGAAATGACCAAGGTCACCACATTCATAGCACCCCTTCTTTGACTTTCTCTTCTTTGATTTATCATTCATCTTCTTGTACTTGTCAAAACCACCATTCTTCATAAACTTTTTAAACTTTTTGATAAACAACACGATCTCTTCATCATCACTTTCATTATCACTTGACTCTTCTTTCTTTTTAGCTTTGAGAGCCACATCATTGGTCTTGTTGTTTTGAAGCTTGGCAAGATCTTCGACTTTCTTGGCTTATTCTTCCATTAACTCATGTGCTATGATTCTCTCTAGCACATCACTTGGAGTCATTTTCTTGAATTTCTTTTGCTCTAAGATTAATGTCACCAAGGTAGGGTTTCTTAGCGCTATAGCCCAGAGCAGTCTCTTCACCACCACATGATCAGTCATCTCTTCGCTTTCAAGACCCTTAATCTTGTTTATAAGGATCATGAGGCGGTCATACATCTCTTGAGGAGTCTCGTCATCTTCTATAACAAATCTTTCGAGCTTTCCTTCAAGAAGCTCAATCTTTGACTCTTTGACTGAAGATGTATCTTCATGGGCAACTTGCAAAGTTTTTCATATTTTTTTAGCTTTCTCAAGTCTATCAACTTTGTTGAATTCTTCGGGACTTAATGCGGCAAGTAGAACACTCGCTGCTTGAGCGTTACGGTGAATAGCTTGTTCTTCATCGGCTATTAGTTGACGATCGTCCACATTTGAGTCATCCACATCCACACCTATGCACACAATTTTCCAAATATTCGGATGCATAGAGATTAGGTTCAACTTTATTTTATGTCTCCATGCCGCATAGTGTGTACAATTAAAGTAAGGCGTATGACTAGTTGGCACAGAGTGATAATTATTACTTGGATTCAGTTTGGAGTAATCAAAAGGATATGCTGCTTATTTCTTTCCTCCAACACTATTCTTGGCGGTGCCAGTGGAATTTGATTCTTCTGACATCTTTACTCTTTAAGCGGTTAAGCCTTCAAGAAGAGTCTACTCTGATACCAATTAAAAGTTGCCTAGAGGGGGGTGAATAGGCAATCTAAAAAATCTCAGCTGAACTTGTTAGTTTAAACTTTCAGGGCCTGGACTATCCGGGCTTAGTCGGATATTCCAGGAACCGGATGAAAAATAAATCGTCCAAGGTCCGGATTATCCGGGTTTAACCGGATGATCCGGGCACTACAGATCTGAAACAAAAAATAGACTGCAGAAGATAATCTAGCCAATGAACTTCTAATATATAAATTCAGTGAAACTTATGCTTGCTAGTTAATAGATAGATTAATAGTAAATAACAACTAGCAAAGATAAAGATGGACACAATGGATTTTTTATCGAAATTCGGATCTAACGATCCTATGTCTCTATTGAGGAAACCCCAAAGGGCTGAGTCTCTTTCAACCCTAATCGTCACCAAACGCTCACCACTGTAAGCCTTGGTTGTCCACTACGTTACCTCTTTGAAGCCGAGGCAAGACCGAGTACAAACTGAAAGTGCATCGTAATACATCTAGGCCCCTAATTTATTTGGTGTATTAATGATAATGGTGATCAAATGCTACTAACATTATTGCTAAGATGGATGCAGATATCAAAAACTAAAGTAGCATCGCAGTTCAATCAATTTTAGAGAAATCGCCTTCTCTAGTACTACTTAGGCTCAAAATGTGCAAATTACGTATATTTCATATTTTCTTGAGTCTAGGTGTGTCGTACTATCAAGAGGGATACGTTGATCAATAATCCAAAGCTAAGTGCTCAAAGCAAAATCTTTCCTAAAAAGTTTTAGAATTTTTCTAAGTTAGATTTGGTTTCCAGCAAAACCTGATAATCCGGACATGTCCGGAGTATCCAAAAACATGGTTCTGTTAGATTTTATTTGCACGTCGGACTATCCGGGTTCAAGCCGGATAATCCAAAAACATGCTTATATTTGATTTATTTTATAAGTTGGACTGTCTGGATTCAAGCCGGATAATCCGAAAACGTGTTTTTGTTTGGATTTTCTTTGAAGCCTGGAACATCTGGAACTGTTCGGATGATCCAAAAACATGTTTCTGTTGAATTTATTTTTATGAGACGGAACGTCTGGACTCTGGTCGGATGATCCGAAAACTGCTCTCTGTTGGATTTTATTCCGTGACCCGGAGCATCCGGACCTTGGTCGGATGATCCAAAAACACCTTTCTGTCTAGATTTATTTTTTGCCTAGAATATCCAGATTCAAGCCAGACTATCTGAAACATCAATTCTGTTTTGATTTTTTATTAGTCTAGATCATCCGGTTAAGTCTGGATTGTTTGGATGAATAGTGCATGATTTTTGCCCTAACGGCTAGATTTAAGACATGGGTATAAATACCTTTTCTCTCTCATATCAGGGCAAATGATTCTAAACCCTAGCAGCCCTGCCATATTTCTCTCTTTCTCTCTAGTGCTTAATTTTTGATTGGATCTTGAGAGTTGATTGAGATTTCTCCACAAACTTCTCGTGTTCTTGTTGATCCATCCTTTGGGAGTTGTTGTGATTGCGTGTGCATTGTGATCTTTGTGGTTCTCTTGAGCACACGACATTGGATCATGTCAACGGATTCATTATGTCAACGGATTCATTACTCTTAGAGGTGATCCATCCTAGATGGCTAGACGTCGATCCGTGAGCACCCAAGGGATTGTGGGTGACCGGATAAGTTTGTACTCAGCCTTGCCTCGGCTTCAAAGAGGTAACATAGTGGAAATCAAGGCTTGCAGTGGTGAGCGCTTGGTGAGGATTAGGATTGAAAGAGACCCGGCCCTTTAGGGTTTTCTCAACGGAGACGTATGATCGTTGGTTCTGAACTTCGGTGAAAAATCTACTGTGTAAATTTTTACCTTTGCTAGTTGTTATTCCTGTTGATCTATCTATCTTCTAGCTATCATAAGGATTATTGAATTCATGTTTCCAAAGTTCATTAGCTAGATTATTCTCTATAGTCTGTTTTATTTCAGATCTGTAGTGTTTGGATCATCCGGATAATCCGGACCTCAGACGATTTACCTTTTTATCCGGTACCCGGAGTATCCGACTAAGTTCGGATAGTCCGGGCCTTGGAAGTTTGAACTAACAAGTTTGGTTGATAATTTCAGATTACCTATTCACCCTCTTCTAGGCAACTTTTAATTGGTATCAGAGCAGACTCTTTTTGAAGGCTTAACCGCTTAAAGAGTAAAGATGTCAGAAGAGTCAAATTCCACCGGCACCGACAAGAATAATGTTAGAGGAAAGAAAGGAGCTGCATATCCTTTTGATTACTCCAAACTAAATCTGATTAATAATTATCTTTCTCTTCCAACTGGTCGTGCACCTTACTTCGATGGTACACACTATGCGGTATGGAGACATAAAATAAAGTTGCACCTAATCTTAATGCATCCGAATATTTGGAAGATTGTGTGCATAGGTGTAGATGTGGATGGCTCAAATGTAGATGATTGTCAACTAACAGCCGATGAAGAATAAGCTATTTACCGTAATGCTCAAGTAGCGATTGTTCTACTTGCTGCGTTGAGTCCAATAAAGTTGATGAACTTGAGGAAGCTAAAGAAATATAGGAAACTTTATAAGTTGCCTATGAAGGTACATCTTCACTTAGAGAATCAAAGATTGAGTTTCTCGAAGGAAAGCTTAAAAGATTTGTCATAGAAGATGATGAGACTCCTCAAGAGATATATGACCGTCTCATGGTCCTTGTAAACAAAATCAAGGGTCTCGGAAGCGAAGAAATGACCGATCATGTGGTAATGAAGAGATTGCTTCGGGCTATAGCGCCAAGGAATCCTACCTTGGTGACTCTAATCCGAGAGCGAAAAGAATTTAAGAAGATAACACCGAGTGATGTGCTAGGGAGAATAATAGCACATGAGTTGATGGAAGAAGAAGCCAATAAAGTCAAAGATCTTGCCAAGTTTTAAAATAATAAGGGCAAGAATGTGGCTCTCAAAGCTACAAAGAAAGAAGAGTCAAGTGATGATGAAAGTGATAATGAACATCTTGTATTGTTTGTCAAGAAGTTTAAAAAATTCATGAAGAAGGGTGGCTTTGACAAGTACAAGAAAAAGAATAATAAATTAAAGAAGAGAAAGTCAAAGAAAGAGTGCTATGAATATGACGACCTTAGCCATTTCATACCCGACTGTCCTAAGAAAAAAGAGTAAAATAGCAAAGAGAAGCACAAGTATAAGAAGAAAAAGAAAGGTGGTCATGCTCACATTGGAGAGGAATGGCCATGCTCGCGGGAGGTGCCGATGTTTCCCGCACGGAGATAACTCTGTTAGGACCAGTAACTTAAGCACTAGATAGGGATAGTGCCATGTGGCCATGAATTTGAATATGGAGGGCCTTCCGAGGACGGCGTGGAATGGGATGTCATAGTCCGCTACCTAGAACGTTATGTGCTCAGTCCTGAAATTGTCTCGAGAGCTAAACATGACCGGCAGGGTGATCGAGCTGAGAGATATTGAGCCTTTTTTGGGTATGATGCTGTAAAATGGGGTGCTCTCCTTTCGAAGGTTGTCGACTGAAATGCAGAGGTCGACTAGGGATTGGTGGAAAAAGATGTCCAACCCGCTCCCACCGTTGATTAGGACCCGCCTTATGCATACTTTGAATATTACTGGGTCGACGATCAGCGGTCATCGCCCAGGCTTCGGGATATTGGTCCATTGGTCACTTTGGCTGAAGGTGATCGGGACCTCTGACCACCGCAGCTGCTGAATCTCCTCGAACCCGGTGGCATTAATCCATCTATCTAAGACCTTCTACTGCCGCTTGGTCTTGGTTGATGAGGAGTCCATGAAGACGATGTTAACCATCTTATGGGATTCTTGGAAATCATTGTCACTCTGGGGTCGACTGTCTTTTCGAGGGGTGTCATCATTGTCTCGGTGCTGCTTGCTCTAGCGAGGATTGTTCTGAGATTCTTTAACCAATGCGTCTTGCAAGGAGTAGCATTTGCACATGGTGTGATTGCCTTTGGAGTGAAATGAACAAGGCTTGTCCAACTCCTCCTGCATTGATTCATTTTCTTGGCACCTTGAATTGTAAGCCACCGCTACAGTCCTTTCCGTCTTCCTTTTCTAATCCTGCCTGGCTCGAGAAGACATTGGGCGATCGTCTTCCCATTGGGTGGACCCTGGGCGATTGTCCCTACTCCGACGGGATCAACTCTTGTAACAAGAATGCTCTATCTTCTCTCTTCGGGCGTCCTCACTATCAGCATACCTTTCTGTGATAGAAATCATGCGTGCTATTATCGTCAGCTTCTTTCTCACGAGGACCCCGTGCACCTCGGATGTGTGGTGTAGGGCTTCGATGAAATAACTGATTATGTCCTGCTCTTTGATGCCCATGATTGTGGTGCTCTTCTTAGAGAACCTCTGAATAAAACTTCGAAGAGATTCATTCTCCTTCGGACGTAGTTTCTATAAGTCGTATCGGATACCGGGCTTATGCCACGTCCCTTAGTAGTTGTCAATGAAAGCTGAGTGGAGTCATGCCCAGAAGTTGATGGAGTTCTTTGGCAGGCTAGAGAGCTAATTGTTGGTGGAAGGTGAGAGCATGACTGGCAGATAGTTCACCATCACCCTCAAGTGGCCAATGGCCACGTGGACGGTCGTGTAGTAGAGTCGTAACTACTATGAGGGATCCATCTTGCTATCACAAGGCTCTATCCCTATCAGACAGAATGACTTCGGCCACCTAACTCGCCTAAGTCGACTTATTAATGCAGGAAAACTGCCGTGATCGCCTCGACTCTTGCTTCTCCTGCGGTTGTGGTAGTTTCGAATCTTGCTACTGCTAGAGCCACTACTACGGGTGCTACTACTGGTACTGCTACTACTGTCGCCAGTGCTATCACCGCCATCCGTCCGCTTGCAAATTTTAGAACATATCATGTTGTTCCGTCTTCTTGGTGGCAGTGTGAGGCGGTTGCCATGTGGACTATAACCCGACGGGGTTCCATCGCTTGATGGCTGATACCGATCGAAGCTGTTGTTCTCCTTGTCTTGTGGGGAAGGAGTAGGTCAGGTCAGAGCCAGGGCCGAGGCATTAATCTGTATTGCAGCTGCCTGGGTCAAAGCCTTTGCTCGTCATAGTTCGAGCATCTCGGGGAGAGAGCCGAGAGTCCTCTCGATTGCCACCAAATTGGTGACAGGAGTCTTAAAGACTCTCTAACCATCGAACTTCAAGGTAAATTTGTCCTCGAGATTATGATGGACCCTGTCCTCCTGCGCGACTTCTGCTGCTGCGACACGCCTATGCCAGTCACTGCTGGAGGAGGATAGCTCACCCTCGGCCATCATGGTAAGATTGGTCAGGAATCGAGTATTACCCGACCGACGGTCGTCCTCGGGTCTACTAGCGGGTCCGACTTCCACCCATCGGCGTCGGACGACCTGACCCTTTTTGCTAGAAAAGATGATATAGTGCTCGGGGTCGATTGGAGTCCGGACGCAGTTTAACTGGCCGGCCTGCTCGAGGGCCGAAGGAAGAGTTGTACTCCTCGAGTTAGCCGAACCAGAGGTGGTGCTCGACAAGGGCTCCAATAGGACAAGTCATCCCGCTGAATCCCCGACAAACGCCAAACTCCCGAATATGATTACAGAGCCAGCAAGCACAAGAAATTTTGAAGGAGATACCATCGGATCCTAGTGAAAACCGTCGGGACTCCTACCTAGCACGTCAACTATCGGTGAATCACCGAGTAGTCTACCCAAGGAGGTATCCGAGGTGGTGATTAGATGTATAAGAGAAGCGCAGCGTCTTCGAATCCGATGGTCAACTCTAGAAAACAAGAGCCAAGATTTATACTGGTTAAGGTCTCCTGAGGGATAATAGCCATATGTCCAATATTTTAGTGTATTATGTTGTGTCTAAACTTATAATGCGACGTAACTAAGCTATGAAGGTTCAAGGTGTCAAAAACAAGAAGAATAAGATGTCTCTGGGGTGTCTCGCCTCCTTTATATATTTAAGAGGCGAGCCTAATAACCCAGAACTCTATCTTGAGTCGACCTTTTATATATCTATGATTACCTACCGAACTCATGTACTAATTCCCTAATTATAAGGATTCTGGTATAAGCATATCTTCTCATATCATATATGGGATTCAGTTACCCAATAAAGATTCAACCTTTCTTTATCAAAACCGAACCCTCCTCCGTGGGCCATACCAGATTCCTATGCCGAGCTTAGCCTGCTCTCAAGAGATATCCGGGAGTCACATCTCAGCATATACATATATATACATATCGTGGATCCCTAGGAATGTACTCATAATTCCTAAAGCTACGTACAACGACTTTTTATTTGTATTGATTACAACTGCAATTTCAAGTTAGAGTTACGAATTTTTACATTTCAGAGTTAGAGCTTGAATTTTTTCATTTTGTAGATAATAAAAATAAATTACTTATATATTTTTGTTTATTCACGGATCCACTCTAAGAATTATCAGAGTTAGAAATAACTATATTCAACTTAAAATTGGAGTTAGATCCATATTAAATAGGTAAGACAGGGCTCGCATTAGCTGTTGCTTCCACTCAAAGAGTATTAACGCTAAGCTAGGTATTGCTTGTGCTGAAGAACATTAAATGAACATGTTGGGTTTGTTGGTGCAACATAGATAGAGGGCACGTTTGTTTTAGCTTTTAGTAGCAGGAGGAGATTTTTAGTAGTTAGTTGGTCTGAGTAGTTGAATAGTTCGAGTATTCAGCTGATAAAAATCTGATGTTTTTTAGCTTCTGAATTTTAATTTATTTTCAGATTCTATAGTTACTGAATCATTTGTTTCACCTTTAAAACTGATAGAAGCTGAAACGGTGTTAACCATTTGCTTGGCATGATGTTTTCTGTGCACAAGAGGCACGGAAATTCTAGTCTGCGTACCCTTGCAGATGCAACTCTGCCGTTACTATACGTCAAGATTTGTCCTTTCTCCATGCTTCGAAAAACAATCGCGTAGAGAGGCTGCAAAATCTTTAAAGTGAGCAACTCTTGATTAATGTCTCGTGATTAATGCGATAATTTAGTAACTAAGAATTTATTTAAGCTTAAGATTATAATTATAATAATTCAATAAATTAGTCTAACCTAATTTATTTCTATAAGCTAAATTATTATAATCTTAGACCATAGCAAATAGGATCTAAGACGCATATCGTAGCAGAGAAACGGGCAGACTGCAGAGTAGGGCGGAGCGGGGGCGTCAGAGCCATGAGAGGATCGTGGGTATTTGAAGCCCTTTCTCACAATTTTTTTGCGTGCTTGCTGGGAAACTATCGCTAAACAAAAGGCCGGTACGTAACAGCAGCTGCGGCCCACGATTTCACGAGGAAAGAAAGGTAAAACTAAGAGCTCCTATTGATCATATATGAACTGCCTCATAAGGGCCTGAAATTACAACCATGCACGCACGCACGCACGCTACAGCCACCAAGCCCACAAAGGCACAAACTTTTCCACTTCACATCTCACGCACGAATGGTCTACGACTCGAGCGTGGACAGCGACAGGTCGAGGCTGATCCGGCTGCCCGACGACGACGTCGTCGTCGTCGACGAGAGGAAGCTGCCGGCGCCACCGCTTGCCGGATCCAACGCCAGGGACAGCGACAGCGAGCAGTCGCCGTGCGCGTGCTTGCCGTCGTCCGCCGACGGCATGGCATTATTCGCGCTTCCGGCAACGTCGTCGTTGCTTGCGGCAGCGGCGGCCGGTTCGAGCACTGAGCGGTACGGGAGGCGCGCGTCGGCGTGGCCTGCGGCGGTGCAGCAGCTCGCCGTTGGCGCGACGCGGTGGGGGACAAACGGGCCGACCTGCATGGCATGCAGATGTAATGCTAATTACTCATCAGTGATCAAAGTACACAGTGATGTATACAGTCACGTGAACGCTTTCACATTAATTCTTTCATTTTTGGAAATGGGGAAAGGTCGGGCTATGTCCGGCTCGTCACTTCAATTTTTTGCCTTTTTGGTGTGATTGGAGAGGACTGCAAAACTTCCTGACCAGTCTCTGATTTCTCTCTATCTGATGGGCATGTTTGTGTGTGTGTGTCTCGCCGCAATGGCCAGGCATACAAACGCATGGAAAAAAGCACCACACTACCACGAAATGGGTATAATATTTCATCATATCCATGCATTGTGCATGGCCGCATGAACGAACGTCCACACACACAGGCACTCTGCTGGGGGCTAGCTACCGAGACGCAGTTTTTTTAAAGATTCTAGCAGACGTGGATACTATATTTTTTAGTTCTTTACACAATTAAGATTTTTTTAGATTGTAAAATTTAGTTGTTACAGAATTTAGAAATTAACTAATATTCAGAAATTGAAAAAATATTAATTTCTCTAAATTTTCATTGTCTTGATATATACTTATTTGTTCTCATAATCTTAAATTCCTCTAAACTGAGATTGTGGACTGATGAGACGATCCATCCAACCATAAGCTTAATTTGTCCCTCTGATCTGATCGGTCAGTGAGATATATATAACCATGGCTATATAGGCGAGACCGCGCGAGAGAGAAGAGAGCTGTAAGAGTAATGTAGCAGCTAGGATATTTGGACGAGTACCTGAAAAGGGCGGTGGTCGTCGCAGCAGCAGGCGGGAGGAGGAGGTGGAGGCCCCGATGTCACCACGAAGCTCAAGAATTTGAGTTTGGAAGGAGGAGGGGCGGCGTAGTGCACTCCGCCATCGCCGACTGCAGCGCGGGGCTCCACTGCACGCGGCGGCATGACCGCTCGCGCCATCTGCGTCGTCGTCTGCGTGTGCACGTAGTAGCAGCACTGCCGCAGGAGGCTCCTCGACGACGACCTGTCCCTCTCACAAATTCCATGGCTGCCTCTGAGCAGCTGCAGCTGGCTTCTGGGGTTCCCTCTCGCGTCCTGCTCACTCCCACGTCGCGTCTCCGTCTCAGACGATGCAACCCTGCTACACATTGGGTGCAATGCATGCGCGTGCACGTTCATGCATCAATATTCATGCCACAGACAAGGAAAAAAGGGAATAGAAACGGGAAGACGCATGCGTGCACGCGTATATATAGTGTTGCACAGTGTTAGCGAAATAGTGACGGGACGGTCGGTTATAGATCCGATTTGATAATTATTGGACCGTTTTCCATGATCTATTTTATTATGATATTATCAAAACCTGTAATAACTATCTAGGTTAGCACAGTCCCACCAGTGCTAATGGGGCTAGCAAAACGCTCACGTATGCAGAATTGCAGATTACTAGCTACTACACCTTCTTCCTCTCTATTAAAGCAATATCCAATAATTTGTATCTCTATGTAAACATGTAGCAGCAGCTAGCTAGCAAGATTCCAACCAGACAGAGAGGTACGCGCGATCAAGTGGGTAGCTAATCCAACGGAGATATACTCTTCAAAACCGGCATATACATTGCACAATAACTTATAGAAGAAATAAACGACAAGGTTCAAAACTCAGATATGGAAAGTGTTGGATTATTATAACTCAAAAGAAATAAAGTCATATTCAAACAGGTCTATTATAGTTCTACTCTAATATGATGCTTACAAGTGCCTTTAAATATAAATCACTCTTGTACATGTAATTCGTGACAATTATTAGTTGATTTATCTCCCGTTGTTTTTCTCACAATTGTTTTGTCCGTAAATGAGTGTCTTGTGTTGATTTTATATGTGCGCTTTAACCCCTAACATAAAGCATAGGTCCCAAAAAAGTGTAAAATCTTCGCATGCATGGCTTGCATGCCATGCATAATAGGCTTTAGCAATTCTAGTGTGTTTTTAATAAAATTTAACGAGTCATGGCATTTTAAACTCGTGTCTTTTTCTATATTGCTCTATATTTTTAATTCGTGCATTCAAAAGACTCTGCAAGTTGTGTAGTTGCTGAAGAATAAAATGCCTTATGAGTGAGGTCATGAACATCCTTAGAACTTAGATGATAACCTGGCTTCTAGTCGAAAATTTGTATAATGGAATGATAAACATGAGACTAAGTAAAACCACTTTGTAAAACTACCTTAGGGGTTAGGGGTTAAGTAAACGATATTTAAAAGGTTAGTGGGTTAAACACATGATTTTATTTATTAGGTCAAGGGGTTAAGTAATCAATCAACAATAAGTGAAAATAATCAAATAGCACAATTTTCTAGTGACAAATCCTACGTCTTGTCAATAGGTTTATAGCACCGAACCATTCTATAGTAGAATAGTTCATAAAACCGTTTGGATAACCACTAAACCCGAGTTTATCCTACTAGTCTCAAACCAATTTTATAAACCTGACGTCAAGTCAAGACAAATGTATGCATGGATCTTTGCTGTTAAAAAAAGTGTAGCTGCATATATTTCAAGTTGTTCACTTACCTAGGAATATTTGATGGGATACCACAGGTGCTAAAGTGAATGCAAAAGGAGGGTCTCAAAACTGTTGTTATTATTCATGATGTGAATGGCTCATGATGTGACTGATAAGCTCATGGATTGACAGAGAGCACAAACTGATTAAATAAAAGGCAGTGACCTTTTCAGTTGGAGGGGAAGCAGTGGCTCCTTTCTAGGCTTTGGGGAGGAGTGGCAGCTGCAGCAGGGGACATCACACTCATGATCACACTCCTGCATATCAGTCCAAACCTCCACACCTCCTCCTCCTCCTACTACATGTGTGTGCTCCTGATCCACCTGTTGCACCTGTATCCCTGATCACAAGATTGGCAAAGAATGGTTTTAGGCTTTTCTTTCTCCTCTCATCGATTGGAGCAGCAGTTGCATGCAGTACCAAGGATAGAGTAATATCACTGTCTAGCTCTGTGGAGTCTAGAATTAGGATAAGTGTAGTCTCAATACTCCACTTAGGATGATTTCTATAGTATTAAATGTTATATCATATATGACAAAATATAATATGTCAATATATTAAATGAGAAAATACGAGAAACTTTCATAACTCTTTTCATACACAACATCCAAAGAATGTTGAGAGAGAGATGATATTAAATTATCATATTGGATTAGTAGTGCATGTGAAATAATTAGATCTAGTAGAACTAGTTTTAGGTGATATGGAAGTTATAACAATTTTGTGCAGTGTATAGTACTGGGACTGCCCAAAAATACAAAGAATTGTTGTATTTTGAGAAATGTCCCATGTACATGCAGATCCGCAGATGCATGTATTAGTGATTAATTAGAACTGTGATCAACAGATCAACTGCGGCACGGATTTTTCATGGTTTTTCAGTGAAGAATATGAATTAGCTGTTTTTGGAGGCTCTGCCGTTCAGGACCAAAGAAAATGCACATGTTTCAGGGGATATATCCTATTGCTTCAAACTTTTCTTCTGTGGGAAAAAGTAGAGCTCTGTCTGAACCAGTTTGGGCAGGCAGCACCCTGCAAAGCAAAACTGAATGTGTATTTCTGTAAAATATACAATGTTTTATGTATACCTTGCATTCCAAGATCATTCATCATGTTCCTGTACATCTGATCCAAAAAAACAGAAAAAACATTAATGATAAAAATGAAGCAGGAGAAGCAGCCTAAGAAGTATAAAGACAAGTTGACATGGCATGCATGAGACATAGTATAAGGCGGCCAACTAATGAACTGCACCTGCAGATGGCTTTTGACATGAGATATGGTGAGTCCTCCTACTCCCATCAGCTGCAGAACTCGCTTTGGTGTAGCCTCTGCACATCACACACACCGTACAGAAAATCACTGGTGCATACTGCATATATACATATATCGAAAGGTGGATCAAAGCTAGCTATTGCTGGAGAAAAATGCATGAAAAGGAGCAAATCCAAAGACAAACAGATGATCGAGAAGATAAAAACTAAAGAGAGAAAGAGGAAGCTAGCAAACACCAACAAGGATACAGATGATCAGAAGTAGAAACCAAGCCAAGCTAGCTAGCTAGGTAGGTACAGAGATGAGAAGACGATGACGATCGAATGAGACGCATGGATGCACACATACTGTCCTGGCCGCCGAGCTTGTGAATGGCATGAACGAAGCAGTGGTGGAGATCAGGCGTCCACCGTAGCCGCGGCACCTTGGACCTGTTGTACTGCCTGACGCCGCCGTTCCTCTCCCTGCTGGTCACCACCATTGCCCGCACCATCGTCATCGATCTCTAACTTCAGCAGCAGTGCAGCACCAGCCAACCAATGAGCTAGCAGCACAAAGCTCGCTAGCAAGAGTTGCAGCGATCGACCAGCGGCTAGCTATATACTCATCATCTACCATGCAGCTGCGTGCTAGCTAGCTAGCTGATCTGCCACTTCGCATCACTTCACACGTATGCACACACGAGTGAGCAGACAGCTAGCTCGCCCGGCTTATATAACGCATTAACGCTGCAGTTTCAGCTTCACATATATCATATATGCACTCCTGCTAGTTAGCTTCCTTTAGATTGAGAATGAGGTGAGAGAGAGAGAGAGAAGTGCAGAGATGGATGATGATGCATGAGAAGGGAGCAGTGAGAAGTGTTTAATTTTGCTGTGAAGGAGTGCAGGGGGGGAGAGGGGAGAGAACAGGAAGAGACAAAAGGTTCGAGACAAAGAAGGTGTTCAGAAGAGGCCAGGGCATATGCCTGCCGTAGGAGGGGATAATTATGAGATTGGAGCAGAGCTGTTGACCCGAGCGAGATGAAGACAGCGGGGAGCAAAGCATGCCAAGTTTTCCGCCAGTATTGCCACTGACATGCACCTGGCTTGTCCACCTCCTCTGCCTCTGATGCCTGCCTGCCTGCTTGCTACCTGTATACATGAGCACCTTGAATTCATTTCAATTGCACCATTCTGAATTTCTGAACTCTGAGCCACCACCCATTTGTTTTCCTTCCATCTTCCTAGCTATCGATCATCAGTTGATTTCCACCGTCTCACTTGGCAAAACTAAATAGCAGCTTGTTAATTTAACCCTTTCATCAGCAATACAGTTTTAGTTAGAGTAGTACTGTGTACACGTGGTGGTAGTGTATAGACGAGGGTGTGTTTTGTTAAGCCGGAGATTCTAAAAATTTGCAATGAGCTGAGAAAAAAGTTATTGTGAGTTGTGACTTGTGAGTTGTCAAAAAATTGCTATGAGCTGTGAACTATAAAAAAATTGTGGAGTTATTTGGTTCAAGTAGAATATGTGGATTTGCGATAGAATGATTTCATAAAGCTTAACAATAGAAAACGATGATTTCATATTTTAATTAATAACAAATATAATAAACTAATATGGACTGACAAATAGATCGAACAACATAAATCATGAAGTTGTGAAATACGAGTGATTGGCAACTTAAAAAAGATAAACACAACCTCAATATATGGTGAGAGCATCTGAATATGCAGGCTGAAGTACTGTAGAAATGTAACCGTTCTTTTTCAGTATTTGCATTCAGAAACCAGATAGCATGTGTATAAATAGGGAAACATTCATGTGTCCAATCAAAACAACAACAACAAAAGGCTCAATCTTGTCACTGGGGACGTCCCATGTGTGCGTACGAGATATGAGAATGGGTTGAATGAATGTACTGAAAAATTCCTAGCTAGCTCGATCTCACTGCATATGCATGCATGGACTATATAGGTAGGAGTACTCCCAACCGCATGCAACAATTCTTCAGACCCTACTAGCTGTGCAGGGTGTGGATTCAAGGATTGGGCTTTGAATTTGGGTTGAACAGTTGCCAATCTAATGCAGGAGAAAAAGTTAGTGGCAGATTTTCCTCTTCTTTTTCGTCTCTGGAAAACCGATCGAAAGGCTACCCGGAAACTAGTTTCTATATCTTTCCAATGCTAGAAAACATATATAGCTTCTATATAGAGAATTTTATGGTGCCCCCAAATTTTATAGACCGTTCAATCTATACGATCCAACGGCTCAGATTTGATATCGGTAACCTATTACCTCTAGAATTACCTCCTAGAGGTAATAGGTCCTTTAATATGTGTGGACCTACATATATGTAACAATTAATTTATTTCGTTGCATGCTATCAGATTAATTGTTGCATGCACTAAAAAAAGAAAATGATCAACAAACTTTCTATGCGGGCGCCATGCATGCAGATTACTTTTTTATAATCAAGCCGGTTAGCCCATTTTCTTTTTTAATTAATTATTTTAAACACACTTAATCAACGGTTCAGATTAGTTTCAACTATTACCTCCCTAGAGGTAATGGGGTACCGTAAATGGACCCTTCTATATATT
>KE370965.1:52944-72215 GCA_000418225.1 Zizania latifolia
TGTTCAAAGTCAAATAATTTAACTAAAAATTCAAATAAATTATAGTATAAAGCAGAGAGAGTATAGCTAAATCTCTTTCATCTTATATAATTTGAAGCCCTTTTCACTAGAAAACAAATGAGAGCTCACCGTTTTACAGCTTGGCGGGGCGAAGCATAACAAAAGGAGACGTTGGAAGCTTTCTCCTCCCCCAACCCGAATTAAACCCCCCGAGCGAAGCCAACGAACCGCAATTCGTCCGCCTCAGCTTGTTCGTCGTCGTCTTCGTCCGGTGCACGGAACGGCTCCGCCCTCACCGGGGAAGCCATGGCGCCCGCCGCTCGCCTCCTCCTCCTCCACCTCCCTCTCGCGCTGCTCCTCTGCGCGCACCTCGCCTTCGCTCGTCTGGACCCGTCCAACATCCGCCTTCCGTCGGAGCGCGTGGACGAGGAGGAGGACGGCGGCGTCGGGACCAGGTGGGCCGTCCTCATCGCCGGCTCCAGCGGCTACTACAACTACCGCCACCAGGTGATGACTCGCCCCCATCCAGAACGTACTCTCGCGCGCGATGAATCGCGCCACGTATGGTTTGAACTTTGATCCTTCGCGTCTGCTTGCGATCCTTCGGTGGTTTCGCGTGATTAATTTCGTTTCCTCGGATGCGTCGCCGTAGAATCCTGCTCCGTTTCGCGTCGCTGCCCATTTCAGGCATCCATTACCTCACACAAATTTGATACGGTTGATACGAACAATATTTATCCATAATTAAGTGGAGATTTTACTGCGGTGAAGCAAGAATTAGTCGAAAAAAATATTTATGCGCGCGGCAGCAGCTCATTTGTGGCGGATGGGTTGGACCTGTCACCTGGACGCCGTTCACGTTCCTCCTGCTTTAGTATTGTTTTTGTCGAAATGGGAAAAGAAAATGTGCTGCTGGTAGGCGTTGATATGTAGCTGACTTATGGGGTCCACATCCTGCGTATCGTTGCGTCCGCTGCCCGCGTTCATGACCAGTACTGCATAAGTGCATAACCCTGTGAAAGCTCTCTAGTACCCTGATACGTACGGTTCCTGGCACTAGTGATAATTCGGCTGCAAGATGAGAATTTCTCATTGATTGCACTGTTTGAGGTGCATGAGCAATCTTATTCTTGCATGATTTGAGCTGATCTGTTCTAATTGCTAGTAATTTACGCTAGTGATTTGAGCATGGTTGATTTCATATGTGAGTAAATTTCTTGTGTTTCTGGCGGTCTCTACTTGCAGGCGGATGTCTGCCATGCCTACCAGATCATGAAGAAGGGTGGGCTCAAGGATGAGAACATCATCGTCTTCATGTACGATGACATCGCGCACAACCCGGAGAATCCAAGGCCCGGTGTCATCATCAACCATCCTGAGGGTGGCGATGTCTATGCTGGGGTCCCGAAGGTAGCCGTGCATATTCATTCTTAAGGGGAATTATTGATGTTATAGGAGTAACTTCTATGGTTACAGAATATAGTCGCTATGAATAAGAATAGGCAGGGTTGGTCCACCACGATTTGAAGGCTACAAGGCAAGAATATACTTGATTAACGTAGGCTGAACTGTGACACAATGTCAACATCTCAGCTGAACCAACTCCCCCATAGGAAGTACTAATGGTCAAGCAACCCTATCCATAGTTATCCTTCCGGTTAACTAGTTCCGTATATTTTTCACTGTAGGATTACACCGGAAAGGAGGTTAATGTCAAGAATTTGTTCGCTGTTCTGCTCGGTAACAAAACTGCTGTCAGTGGTGGGAGTGGCAAAGTCCTGGACAGTGGCCCCAACGATCATATTTTTGTCTTTTACAGTGATCATGGGGGTCCTGGCGTCCTTGGTCAGTTCTTCTTGCCTATAAATTTCTGAATCCAGTAATATCAGATATCAGTATATGCATGCTTGTGTAATTAGAAATGGTCATTTTTTTACTTTGTCCAAAATTTCAGGGATGCCAACATATCCATATCTCTATGGTGACGATCTCGTCGATGTTCTGAAGAAGAAGCACGCTGCTGGGACCTACAAAAGCCTGGTATCAGATCAGTTGCTCATTTCTGCCTTATAATGATCGCTGCTTGAAGCAATGACTTGAGGTGTCTGGTTCTCCTTTTGCAGGTCTTTTACCTGGAAGCTTGTGAATCTGGAAGCATCTTTGAGGGTTTACTGCCGAATGACATCAATGTCTATGCGACCACAGCATCAAACGCTGAGGAGAGCAGCTGGGGGACGTACTGCCCTGGGGACTACCCGAGTCCTCCTCTCGAGTACGATACATGCTTGGGGGACTTGTACAGTGTTGCTTGGATGGAAGACAGGTACTTGTTCCTAATATGCCTATGCCTCTCTTTGTCTTACCGCCATTTTGGTATGGTAAAATCCTATCGTTTTGCTGCCAATTTCACTAATGTGGAACCAGTTTTGGCTGTACCCTTATCAGCTAGTACTTTTGGATGCCATACAGCTGTATTGTTTCGAAATAAGTTGCCAATTAGAATGACCCTACCTGACTACCCACTCAACTGTTAATTTAAGACGCTACTGATATGCTTGTTTTATTTACTTATGCATGACGTTACGACGCTGCACAACATGTACTGAACCTTTTTAAAATAATATGTTGAGCATGTGACTGTTGTTGAATCCCTTATCCATGGGAAAATAATAGAAATAGCATGGAACATATATTAGAATCTGCCATCTGCAGGTCCTTTGCTGTTTACAGTCCACTCCGAGCACCAAATTCTGTGTCAAGTGTGCCACTTCCAAAGATTGCCCACGCACTATTGCTGAATCTTGACTGAAAACAAAGTTTTTTTAGGAGAATGCAAATCAATGGTCTTACCTAGAACTATTTGGAACGGCTGTCATTTGGTCTGTAGCCCAAAAATGGGAGTTTACTGCGAATCTGATAGTCTTGGAAATTTGAGGCTTGATTTATATACGAGCTCTTTTACGGTACATCTTTTATCTCTTAAAAAGATAAAAAATAGAATTAATCTCAGTCATTGGTTAGAAAAAAATATGACCTAAGAGATAAGACGTCGACTTCTTTTAATTGTGGTCATTAGATCATAGTGATCTATTACCTCCTAGAAGATAAGACGTTGACTTCTTTTAATCGTGGCCGTTAAATCTATAAAAATGAACGATCTTTTTTAATTCGATATATCTTAAAATTTGCCTTATATATTTAATATGCCACTAGCTGTGCTTACAAGAAATTTGCTGTTATACGTGTAGTTGTAGATGCCACTACCCATATTTGAGTTGGAAACTGAATCGAAGTCCTTGAATCATTTGTTTGAACTGAGATGCAAAAAACTTTCTCATTTTTTGTGCTTAGCCACCTTTTTCTACACTAATATGTTGGTACTTTCAACGTTGACAGCGATGTCCACAACCTGCGAACTGAATCTCTCAAGCAACAATACAATCTAGTAAGTGTTTCAGATTTCAATTCCGTTGAACTCACAGTCGTGCTTCCCTGTGCCTAATGTAACTCAATGATTAAGCAGGTCAAAGAAAGGACATCTGTTGAGCACACATATTACACTGGTTCACATGTGATGCAATACGGTTCTTTAGAGCTGAATGCTCATCATCTGTTCCTGTATATTGGTTCCAATCCTGCTAATGACAATGCTACGTTTGTTGAAGATAACTCATTGCCATTGACAACAAAAGCTGTTAATCAGCGGGATGCTGACCTGGTTTACTTCTGGCAGAAGGTTTGTATCTTTGTATTATATCATGAGGAATCTACTGACCTTGACTGTTGTCACGATATGTGTTCATTATTGATGTGTTTTATCCAAGATACTGGCATCATTTCCATGAGTAAACGAGCTGATTGGTTTCTTTTAATATTGTATGCAGTACCGGAAATTGTCTGAGAGCTCCCCTGAGAAAAACGATGCTCGGAAGCAATTGCTTGAAATGATGGGACATAGATCTCATATTGACAACGGTGTGGAGCTGATCGGAAACCTTCTCTTTGGCTCTGAGGATGGTCCAAGGGTCCTAAAGGCTGTTCGTGCAACTGGTGAACCTCTGGTTGATGATTGGAGCTGTCTCAAGTCTATGGTAAGCCTCTATTTGACTTTGGCTAGTCATGTAAACTGTTCAATTTGAAATTTTGAATGCTCTAGCTAGTTGCCTTAGTTTAATACATTATTACAAACTTATCAATTCCATTCTGGTATCCACCGCAATGGTTGCACTCAAACCAGTACACGTTAAGTAGTGTACCGTTCTGATTCTAATACTAGTTAATATTGACCCCATGCCGATCAATACTAGCCATTCTAGTCAATGCTATCCATATTAGTCAAAATTATATTTTAAATTTTATTTAAAATATGTATTATATGATACTTACACTAAGCTATATACTATTTTGTATTCAAGTCATACACTATATTTAAGATATCAAATTATTCAAATATATCATATTTAATCATATTGATATGTATTTTAAATAATAATATTGTATAAAATAAATTTATATTATTTTATTAAACCCATAGTATGGTCGGTACTAGAATATTCTATTCTAAGATACAAACTAAAATAAACTCCGGAATGGAATTAACAAATTTTCATTCTTCAGCTCTTAACTACTGAATAGACAGGTGTTATCTTCCATTTTCTGCACTTAATACAGGATAAATGTTTTTGTCCCATCATACCTAATATGCGTCTGCATTTTCTTCAGGTACGTGCTTTCGAAACACAATGTGGCTCACTGGCGCAGTATGGAATGAAGCACATGCGGTCCTTTGCAAACATCTGCAATGCTGGCATCTCTGCTGAAGCGATGGCAAAGGTTGCTGCTCAGGCTTGCACGAGCATCCCCTCCAACCCGTGGAGTTCCATCCACAGGGGTTTTAGTGCTTAAATCGTTGGTGAAGAAAACTTAGCAACTATTTCAGCTATACCCAACTATATTCCTTCTCTGGCCACCCCTCCCATAGGGGCACCCGGTCAGTTAGTGCTTGAGCCGTAGGTTAAGTCTGAAGAATTGCCCATTATTTCAGCAGTTCCACCATACCAAGGTTATCTCAGTTCTAGATCTGTGGTGTACATACCATGGTGGTAAAGTGGTTTAGCAATATTACCTGCCAGTCATTGCAGTGCATGCTTAAGCTTGTTATATGTAGTTTGTAGTTACACAATATGAAGAATGCATTGCTGCAATTTTTACATCACCGAGCGAAGTTCTATTGTTTGAACATTGCTGCAATTTTATCGCATTGTTTTGCTGTATCTTGCACTTTTTGTTTCTGCCGTTTGCCCTTTTCTCGTTGTGAAGTATAAACAACAATAGATACTAGCGAAATGAAAATCAATCAGCGAATGATCGTAGTAGTAGTACTTTATATTCGGTTGCAGGTGACTCCCATTTCTTCCCATAGTATACTGGGAGTCCGGGAGCTATGCCTTCCTTGGACTCCAGGTTCAGGAGCACCCTAAAAACTAGAACTGAAACCTTTTTAAAACTGCTACAAATGAACAGACAAAAAACGTTCCACACCTAATTTCGACTGATTTGAATAGTAGGTGTGGCTGTTTAGATGTTTCTTGTACGAAACATTTTAGTAGCAGTAACCAAAGTGCGACTCCTGCATAAAGGCTTAGGGGCTGTTTGGTTGCTAATCACCGCTTGCTAATAAAAGTTATCACACTTGTTTAAGTTAAGGTTATTAAATTTTTTGTCATATTTTAACAAACCTAGAAGAATCTTGCCACATTTTTTAAGTCATTAACATGTAAGATCAAACAGAATCTTGCCACAGTTTATGGCAACAACCAAACACCTACTAATTTAATGAAACTTGTCTAACCTTAAATGTGATAAAGTGTGACTAAGAACTAAACAGCTCCTTGATTCTGCTTCTGCAGAAACAAAACAATCTCCAGCGAGGATGCCAGCATGCAGAACAGAGTCGTTCAACTAACCTGGATGCTTGCCCTGTTTTTCCAGACCAGGAAAAGAAAAGATGAGGCCAAGAACTCAGCTGCCAGATTTACGGCAGCCCTTAGCCCCTTACACAAATACATTAATTCAACTGAAATTAGGTTTTGGTTATACCTTACAAGTACCAACAACTATCCTGCATAGCAGTATCTACCAATCAATCAATCAATCAATCCGAGAAGCAGGTTTTGTTTAGCCATTCTTTACTTTGTTTCCTTTGTCAGGGCAAAGCACGACAGCACCATACCAGTACAACTAAAGAGTATGTATGTAGGCCACAGTAATGCTCCTTTTAATCTTTGGACAGCACATGCAATGGCCATATAGACAGCAAAGCGTCTGGCCCAATCCAAGTGAAAAGAAAAGAGAATAGGCCCCATCTGTATCAAACAAAAAAAGAGAAGAAATTTCAAAGATGATATGCATTGTGGGGGTCCCAACAACAATAAGGATATTGACAGAATGTTGTGAATTCTAAAATATTGTCATCTACATAGTACTAACTACTAAGCTTGTAAGCTAACTACAAGTGCAAGTAGAGTCGTTGAAGGATTAGTTTTCATGAGAGCATCATCATGTTGATGTTGCATTCAAAAGGGTCTTGCAGAAGCTTCTTTAATTAGCTTTGCGGTTACAGCTGATTATTATACATTATAAGCCCTAATCATCCGAAGCACTGATTATTATACATTATAACCCTAATCATCCGAAGATGTGACAGTCTGACAGACATAGTCTGAAAGGTCTGCGATACTTCAGATTTTTCGGCTGGAAAGCCGCAATTGGGCGAATTTATCATTGTCGAGATTTATTATTATTAGCAGTATTGCACACTTGCAGTGGCATGTAAGTCTCTCTCCTAACGAGGACTAGGTATCAAAACCGATAACCATGTAGCTACACCAGCCATTGCCTTTCCGAACAAACTCGGAGCTCTATGCTAAACTTTAAATAAGGGTCTACCCTCATTATTTTTTAGAGAGACGATAGTTAAAACTAATTTAGATCGTTGATTAAATATATTTAAAATAATTAATTAAAAAAGAAAATAGGTTAACCGGCTTGATTATGGAAAGTAATTTGTATACATATCGTCCACACGGAAAGTTTGCCGATTATTTTCTTTTTCTAGTGTATAAATAATTAATTTGCTAGCATGCGAAGAAAGAAATTAATCGCTGCATGTATGACGGTCCACACATATTAAAAGAAGATTATATGACCTATTATGAGGTAATAGGTCACTGATATTAAATCGGAGCTGTTAGATCATATAGATTAAACGGTCCACAAAATTTAAGGGCACTATAAAATTCTCCTTAAATAAAACAAAATACAAGACCTATGAGATAAGAGTACATCTTATAGCCATGTCATGTGATGTGTTTATAGTCACATTAATCAAGAGAAGAAGCGTTCAATTGATCGAACTCCTAATATGACTGAACAACTCAACCTAGATTACAAAACTATAATAAATTAAAAACTAACCATTTAAAAATAATACCAAAGTATTTGGTCTAAATCAGAGGCCCCTAGTATATGGGGCCATATGTGGTCACACTCGTGTATGTGCCTAAGGACTTCTACGATTGTATTAACAATCATAGTACAATTACAAAATTGCTACAGCTCTGTATCTCATCGGTATGCAGACTGGACAGATTTTCATTGTTAGCGTGAGACTAAAAATTCCTAGGATTACATGCATTCAGACATCCTCTTCAAAGCAACGAACTGAACCTTGAAACGGAAGGATCATACATGTGTTAAAAGAGACTGAAAGGGACACGCAATTAGGCTTGAAGCTTAAGGAGAAAATCATGTGTTCCAAGAGACCGAAACGTCTAGCTAGCCCTCCAGTACAGCTACAAAGCATGCAAGTTTTTTTAGGGCATTATTGACAGAAGTAAGTAACAAACTTGACTTGCATGGTTATTAAGTAAGGACCTTGACTTGCATGGTTATTAAGTGAGGACCATGTGTGTGTGTGTGTGTGGCCAGGTTAGGTTTGACAGCTATTGTGACACCAAAGGTGCAACTACCCCTAAAATGAATGTATGGCTCTCATCAGTCTCTGTAGCTATGGAGGTTAGTGCAAATGAGCTCAAACTCTTGTTCCATCTTGAGAGGAATCCCCTACCTTCCAAGATTACTAACCTAACAAGCTTCTTAGCTCCATGGTAAAGCACATCTAGCTGTTTAATTGTACTTGCATGACAGGTTGCTTGTACTATTACCAACCTGTGTGCGATTTTTATTAAACAAACGAGCAGTAGTACAACTAGTACTAGGACATGAATTTTCATATCTTCACTTCTCCATAGTTTGCCTGGCCAAATCATGGTGATGCAATTAGGGAGGTAATTAAGTGGCTAGGTAAATGTCACCATCGATCCCACACATGTTTTCTTTTGCTGTCCGTCTCTCTAATCAGTGGCAAGTTAAGCAGGTTTTCTAAACCACCGGCAAGCTGGTTATAGATGGTCGTCGGAGAATGGTAATCGGCCTGATTACCGTTGATCAATATTAGTTTGATTTGGTGCTAATCGGTCTGATTACTGTTAACTGTTAACCGGCGAAAGACGATTAGTTTGAAAACTACAGTTAAAAATATCATCAAAACTAAAAAGAGTTTTTGTGTGTGAGTTGTGTGGCTTGAGATGAATGAACCGGATGTCGTCAGCGGGTGGTAAGCATGTGATGCTCGCTCGCCGTCTCGCCGAATGATTCTACACTTGTTTTGCGACCGACCATAGAGGCATGCGTCTCCTTTTTCTTACCTTTGCTGCTTGCGCGTGTCATCGCATCGGGGGCACATATTCTCCCTCAGCCGGCGTGCACCACTTGTGTGCTCGACGATGCATGCATCACTATTCGTTCACCAGCGAAGCAGAAAATCATCGCGAGTTGGTAGCCGAACGACGTCTCCTCACAAAATCCTCATATAGCAACAGCAACAAAAGATAGAAATACAAAAGTAGATAAAGCTATTGGTGACAGTTATTTATAAATTTAAACAAATAAAGTTAATACTTAAAAATTAATAAAAATATTTTTAATAACTAATATAGATGATTGTTTTAAAAATATACCGTTTAATAGTTTAGCAAAAATGCTAGCTTGTAACGCATATGCCACCTCACCTGCTAGCGGAGCCGGCACGCCTCGCGCGCGCGGCAGGAGCCGGAGCCGGAGCCGCGGCCAGCGCGCCGCCCACTCGACCGCGGCAAAAGCAGAGCGTTTCCTTTTCTTTTGGCGTGCCAATCTGGCCGCGTTTGCGGTAAATGGAGTGTGATTCGCTAGGCGCAGGCGAAAGCCCTTCTCGCCTTCTCCTGCCGATCTGGACCACTTTAGTTGCTGCTGCCTTCACAGCCATGCCGCGCATCTGAAGCCACTCTCCTCAAACTCACCTCACCCTCTATATTTTTCTTATATTTATTTTGCAACCCAATCGGTTCCTGCATATATTTACTCTCTAAAATTTCAATGAGAGACAAATTGTAGAGAATTAGAGAGCCTCTAAACTTAGTAAGTGGGATAGAAAGTCATATATGTTTCAGAGTTGATAAATTAGAATTAGATTTAGAGAGTAAGATCGAGTAGTAAATAAGACAGAGAGTCCGTGCCACAAGAGGCTAGATTTCACAAACAACAATAACAGTTGAATAACCATCAAACCAAGTTGTTATTAACAACGGTAATTATCTGGCTGAACAATGCCGGTAGATAAGATAACAATGTGAGGGGAGCGATGCTCTTTTTTTTTTTTTCTGCTGTACTGGCTTGCGGGCATTTTTGCTGCGCGTTGACCGGAGTTCACATGTTGGACGTCTCCTTTTGCGGCTGCCATGCGTGCACATGCAGATTGCAGCCAAATTACGGATACGGCATTGCGTGTCGTACCGATTTCAGAATCTCCCGAAATTAGCAAGTGTTAATGCGCGATGATACGATCGAACACCGTGCTCTTGATACTTTGGTTTTGAAACGGCTTGAAACGTGGCAATGACAGCTAGCGTCACGCACAGTTTTCCCGTTTTATAAAAGCGAAAATAGAATCCATAAATTACGTTTTATAATGGAAGAAACCGCCCTTTGGGCGGCAGTCTACCGTAGCCACCTGACAGGCTGACACAATAGAGATGATTTTTTTGGAAATGACGAGAGAAATTTGCACCCAAATTTATCATACACAAACAGGGTTGTAAATCTGTCCACGAATATGGTTTGTTTGTGCCAAATTTATTTTGATCAATAGCTTTAATCAAACCTGCATGTCTACTGTAAAGAACGCAAATATTTAGATGATTATACACAATAGCCAGGTTGATATTGGGTACAAACCATAACTAACTTTTACATTTCTTATTTTCAATAAAAGCAAAGGTTATCAGGAGCACCAAATTATTATTAATTTGTCATCATCGGTCGACGGTGTTTTAACAGTCAGATTTATCTTCTGATCTAGTTCTGTAAAAATTTTAAAAGCTTGTAATTAATAAAAATATTCGCCGATTGGCCATCTATTATCTATAGCGGGCACCAGCGGATCCGCGCCGCGGCGTTATAAATACGCTTGCCTCCGGTCGCCTTTCCTCACCACGAGCAGACACAGACATCCCCTTGCATTATTATTCGCCACCGCCGGATCGCCTTCCAGAACCTTCTCCGGCGCCCGTCGCCAGCACCACAGACCCTCCTCCTGCTCCAAGCGATGGCCACCGCCGGATCGAAGGCTCTCGCCATCCTCGTCGTGCTGGCGGTCGCCGCCATCTCCGCCGTCTCCGCGGCGGACGCTCCAGCGCCCAGCCCCGTCTCGGCTGCCGCCGCAGCGGGGACGCCCCTCGCAGCCGCCATCGTCGTCTCCGCCGCCGCCTTCCTCTTCGCCGCCGTCCGCCACTGAGCCTGGGCCCGCGCCTCGCTGGTTCCGGCTAGTACCGCCACCGCCCTAGATCTACTGCTATTTATCGTCATCGTCAATTCGTCATTATTGTTGTTTACTGTCGCTAGCTAGCGAATCTTTTCGTTGTTATTCGTGTCGCATTTGCCCAGATCTGCCCGCTGTTAGTACTCAGTACTTGATTTGTGTTCATCGCCTCCTCCTTCGTGGAGGTTTTCTGTGTGCTTGTAGATACTCAGCGTTCCTCTGCTCTGTTCGCTTCTGCTACTGATCATATATTACTGCTTCCATTTCGTTTCATTCTGATTTACAACTCTGCGATTAATTCTGGACTTTTGTTTGGTGTTGCTAACTTTGAATCAATGTTGTGATTTGTGAATTCTGATGCGTTGTGAGATGCCTCGCTCGTTGTGTACGTCGCGGAGCAGCACTCCGCACGAGCACGAGAAGAGAAGTGCTTCTGATCAGCGTGTGTCGTCAGATCTACGCTGTTTTCGCCTGCATATTTTACCATCCAAGTGCGTTCTTGAAGACAGCGCGCCTCTTCTGTCCGATTGTTTGCTATTGGGGGCAATTGTTTATTTGCCGCTGCAAAGTTTTCAGGACTACACATTGCAGTGGCATCAAAGAATTTGATTTCTGATTGTTGAAATAGAACGTCTGTGTTCTTGGTGTATGACCCTGACCATTGAAGTGGTAGATCATTATCACTCTAGAAGGGAGGAAATAAAGTGATGATATGCCACTCACGTGTACTCTAATATTCATTTATACGAGTCATTCACCTAGATAATTTTAGTTTTATATATTATGCCATGAAGTGTCAAATCACTAAATTTGATAATTTACCATCTGTTAAAAATAGTTTAGCTTTTTCTACGTATGACTGATCTCTTAAATTTCATTATATTAAAGTATCATGAATTATCAATTTTTTCGTTACAAGAGCATGTGCCTGTTGATTGTTGCAAATGAGGTGATAGGGGGTCATGGCTTTCTTGTCTTTTGGACCGATTGACCGGTCGTTTGGACGGACTGGTTGAATTTGACTGGGCCCGCCTTGCATGCAGCATTGCAGCATGCTCCTGGGGAAATCATTTGCTACCTAGAGTGCTTGCCCATTGGCAGTTTGGGAGAGGCAATCAGGTCCATCTATTGATTTAACTCGATAATTGTCCAAAAAATTAGTAAGAAAGGCCATTTGAGGTTGTCAATTGAGAAAGGAAACGGAGCATATATCAATCTATTTCTCAACTAATGATGGACCTACTGGAAGTTAATCCTGTCAATTCTTGTTCCTCTCCATCATAGTAGAGAGAGACAAAGTTGACAGCCGAATGAAAATGGCATGTAGTTTACAGGAAGAAACTGGTAGGTTCCGAGCTTAAGCTAAGCTCCCCGTTCCAAACGGCATTGCCTCGTTATTTCTGATCTCCTGAGTATTGTCAGTATTCTGCATCTGACCTCTTCGGCAGTGCTTGGAATTCCAATCCTTGAAAGACATGCCATCACACGATCCTTTGCCGTAAATACAAAGGAACACAGAATAAATAGTAAATTGTGCCTTGAGCCACAATAAAATGCATTTAAAACATTGTATGTTTAGTGCCGGAGTATACTTTAAAGGACTTTTGATACAATGGTGCTTTTACTATAACGTTTAGTCTAGAATGTTTTTTTTTTTTTTTTGCTAAACATGAGCATTTTTCTAAGACTGCAGCTACTAAAGACTTTTTCAATTGAGCTGAAGCCAAATCAAAAGTTACTAAATTCTTAATCTATTTAAGTACAAAATGTGAATCTACTCTAGAAAACAAATGCAAAGAGTACAGCTACATTTCTAACTTTAAACCAATTTTAGATTTAAATCTCTACTAAACATAATTGTTACTATAGAGGCAGATATTATAGTAAACCTTATTGAAAGATCAGGTGCCACATTGTCTCTTCTTGAGTTTCTTTATTTTCTCTTCTCTACCTAAATAAATAATGTTGAAAACATGATGTATTCAATATGGTTGTTTCCCTTCAAATAAAGTGATGTATATTTATAAAAAGATTACGAGGGAAAACATCCCTGGCTCTTGGGATATTTTCATTGATACACTTCCTGTACAACCCAACTGGCAATTAACCGAGACATGTTAACTTAATTTTACGTGTATTTTTTCATTTACTAAGACTGAAACAAGCACCAAGTTATGTCCAAGTTCATCGTTACATTTGAACAGGTTTTGTATCCTAAACGGTTTTTTTTCAAGAAACATTCACCACAGGTCGAATTTTTGCGAAAGTGGTAGAATGCCAGCAAAGCATGCCGTGGACATGACAGGCAGACAACCCTTTTCAGAACCAAACTTGTCCCAGCTTTAGAAAATTGGCTATAGAATGGGGGTAAAACGGTCCGGTTTAAGGATTTTGTTAGGACAATTATAATCTATATTCTGTTAAATAATTTTCATACTTATTATATGATATAAATGTTATATATAGAAACTGTGAACTTAATGGATGATTTAAAAAAAATAAATTATCATCTAATTATTTTCTCTCTCGTTTTCTATATCAATCCCCGCTTATTCCCCACTTATTATTTTTTCATTTAAAACTGATTTCTTATATAATAAACGGTTTCTTCTCTTTTCTTTTTACTCCTATTTTATATGACATACTCCGTACTAAAAAAAACATCCTTACTCGACAGCCGCCGCCTCCAACTCGCGTAGTCGCGTATCGGATACGCTGTCACCGTGGGCCCCACAAAACCACCTCGGAACAGACCATAAATAATCAATTATCACTCGCTGAATCAACAAATAAACCGGATTTAATTATGCGATTAGGCGCCGTAGCACAGATCACGCCAGGCTGTTAGTTACCTACCTCTCCAACTCCCGCTATAAAGCCGAGCCCCCTCCTCTCCTCTCCCCCCATTCCATCGCCGCCTCTGCCTCTCGCAAAGCCAAAAACCCTAGCTCTCCGCCGCTGTCGTCTTCGTCGTCTTCGCCGCCGAGGAGTCAATCCAGAGCAATGGCCAGGGTCCTCGCCGCCGTGATCGCCTTCTCCGTCGTGGCCTCGACCGCGCTCGCCACTGTGGCGTCCGCCGCCGACGCGCCGGCCCCCGCCCCGACCTCCGGCGCGTTGTCCGCCGCCGTCTCGGCGCCGCTCTGCGCGTGTCTCGCCGCGCTCCTCGTCGGTTTCCTCCGCCAGTGAGCGCCCGTACACGGTTTCAGATCTGGTCGTACGAGTCTTAGCGTCTTAGCATTGGTAGAGTAGCTCTAGTGACCGTGGCGGTGGAATTTGTTTGGTTTACATATGGATGGATCTGTGAGATTCAGACGGTTTGGTTTGATTTGAGAGGATCATTCTTAGTATTATTATTTTGTTTGGTATACATTTATGGTGTGATGGTTTCGGATCTGTGTATTCACTACACTGTTCTGATGAGATCATTACGATCATTACGATTATTATTATGGATTTGAGATGATATGTTGCCACTGTTTAATCATGCTAAATGTTCTGTCGATTTGCTTCGATTGCGCACGGAATTTGATCGGATTTGTTCGTGTCTGATTGGAACCGCATGAATCTGGAATGTGTGCGCGTGTTGGTGATCCGACCCGAGTCAGAGCTCACACGGGATGAATGAACGATGGAGGAAGGGAAAGCGATGGAGCTCAATCATCAGGCCGGCCGGACTGCGTGAAGGCTAAGCAAGGAGAGAGAGGCAGCTGGCGAGCAGGCGAGGACGAGGGGGAAGATGGTCGGGCCGTTGCGCCGGTGGTCCCGGCTTCACGTGGGGAGCAGTTGGCGTTCGGTGTGACCACCTGGGTCACCTGTCTGTCTAGCACACGCCGCCCTCGCTCGCCGCTAAAATAATAAAATCTCCACTTGAAGTCGACGGATCCTCATTTTTTACTTGAGATTTCATTGTAAAAGTGAGTTATGCTCTTTCTCCACCATCGCTGAGACGCTGACAACAGAGCATGGTAGGACCAGGCGGCTATCCGACCAACAGACCGTCCAGGAATAGAGAGGCCATATTTGTGGTCATACCGGGTATGAGATACTCATGAGTCATGCCCTTACCGAACTAACTCTGGACCATTTCGAAAAAAAATCTGCCAGAACAGATCGTCAACAAAATATCTAGGCCGTTGGATTTCATCCCAACGATCCAGCTCCTCCTTAGCTCAGCTCTCCATTCTCCAATGTACACTACTGCTCTCGACAATGAGGCCCAGCCCAACTTAACTAGTTGGTCTTCCTCCATATCTGTCCCCAGGAGAAAATGACATGGCCCAGCACAAGCCGTCCCTGTCTCCCCGTCCTCTCTCGAGTTCGCCCTTCGCCTGCGCCGATCTCCATCGCCGCCGGCTTCGTGCTGCTTCCGCGGCATCCTCGCCGGTGAGAACCCGTACGCACATCCTCTTTGTCATCTTTCACCATCTGCACCTTTTCTCTCTGCCTTAACCATACATTCTCTTTATAGATCTGGAAGCATTTCTCATTGCTTTAATCTCTGTCGATTTAGACCGTGATCGGATACCGCTGCTTACATGTTGTTTTATGTTTGAACAAGTATTTAGGTTATAACGCCAGGATTTATAACAGTAAACACCTATTTGATGCGTGCTAATTTGGATCGGTTCTCATCAAAAGTTGGTCCCTAGAATCAGGATAACAGAACAATCGATGGCTCTCTAACTTTTAAAAGAGCAGCGATCAAGGTATTAAATTGTCCAGTCTATCTAAACCAAGGAGGTAAGGGCAAACAATACATGGGGTTTTTTCTTTTCCATTCCCATAATATTGTACTTCCGTGCCCCAAAATGTTCTAGTGGATATTCTGATGCAATTTCCTTTGATTTTTTTGCATATTTATAAGCAATGCCAAGTAGGTTGTCAATATGTGCTTATAGAATGTTTCATGATGACTTGGTGAGCAGATGCATCATTGTTAGACTCTGAATGAAAATATTCATGTGGACATGTTCTTTAGTCTTTATCAGATACTAGTAGTGTACCCGTGCTAACGCTACGATAAAAATCTAAAACAACAAATGTCTTGAATTTAAAGCGGATAATAAGATAAATTAAGATTCACGCTAAAAGAGATCGGCGATGAGTTGTTATAATCTAGAAGAATGTAGGGCAGTGGAATTTCAGGTGTTTTGGTCTCGATCACTCAGCAAGAAGAGTAAATTGAACAAAGATATAACTTAAAAGTATTGAACACTAAAAGTCAATATTTTCACTTAATACCCAAGAAATCAAGGCAAACAATAAATGTCATTTGCTTACACACGCTGACAATTTCCTTTTTTTCTTAAACTGAATAAAATTGCAGGTGTGGCGCAACATGAAGTAGCCTCACCAGTTTCAACATGAATGCATAATAGTAGACTCCTTAAAATGGTGCAACACAATGTTCATTGCTTATATGATAACAAGATACTTGGCATATGCTGCATTCGATGTCATCTGCAACCTGCGCATTTGCTTCTGTATCGACTGGTCTATATATACTTCTTTTTAGGCATTTCACAAACTGCTCTTCAAAAAGAGCAATGCTAACAGATCCTATTCTCTCTTCTAATGCTAATAGTTCCTCTTCAGAAGAAGGAAATAGAATATCTATTGAATAAGTATATACTATACATAGAGCCATGAATGACCATTTACTTAAACAAAAGCACTTCTCTAAAGCATCCCTAAACATAAACTTTGATGGGCCAAATCAAACGAAGTGAAAATAATACCTCATAGGACATGCTGTCGATATCCATGCGCATGTCACTATGCTGATCATGGGATGCGAATGCACCAAATAATAGATTTGTCTCCAGCACCAGCAATTGCTGCCAAAATTTATCCAGATTACAGTGAAAAGTTAGGCACAATGAATTTTCAGACATCTAGGCAATCCAACTAACCTCATAAGTCAGTTCTGCTTCTTGTTCAATCCTGTTCAGTTCTAATAATACCTGCATGCGACAAACCTATTTCATTTTATGCGAAAGGACCTCTGCAATTCCTTCTATGGCTATGTGCCTGTGGCCATCACTCTCACTCAAAAGATCATGGAATGTTTGTGGAGGGATTTCCTTAAAAACAGAGCTTGATCTTCTCCTTGCATTGTAGATATTTGTTCCTGCACGACCATATGAATAAATTGCATGAGGTAACTCCACAGAGAATGGTCTTGATGAGCTTTCTGAGGAGGCTTCTTCCAAAGATGAATGCATCTAACCTGACTGTTGATTTCCCGTAACAGAATCATGCACACTTTACCATAACAGATCTGCAAGACATAAATTCAACCATTCAATCAAACGATTAGGATGAGAACAGCCAACAACCTGTTGAAGAGTGAAAGTACAATAAAAAGTTCAAGCAAACCTATCTAGGATAGAAGAACGGGAGCTCAAGCTGCATGAAAACAATCAAGAAATTAGCAACAAATAAGAGCAAGAAAAACTAAAATTGATCAGGCTGTGAACATCGAAGAGACGCTGTGCAGGTGAGGGCGCAATAATAATTGGTACCACTGAGATGCAATGTTGACAATAAGGAGAACCTTCCCCTTATAGGTGCTCAGGTCCACATCTTTACCACTTGCATCCTGCAAGCACCAAAAAGCAGTGATGGTATTGACATTATGATCCTAATTAAAGCAGTAAGAGGTTTAGGTAGAAATAAGCTACGTATTTATATGCTTCCACCAAATTTTCCCAACATCACAAAAAAAAGAGAATATGCATCACTAACCTGTAGAAGTTCTCTGACCCTCCAATTGCAACAAGACAATAGGCTTTTGTTAGCTTGGGAAAAACACCAATTTCACAATTGTTCTCAAACTGAATACCTAAAGGATGTGGATTCAAGAGCAAGCATATTATATACAGAAGCTGTGTAAGTGCATTAAAATCATATATCGCCCACCAGTTCAAAATCCAATAGGAGTAATGCAGATACCATGAAATCTTAACCAGCCAAATTATGCAGGGTGAAACATGACTGAGTGCAAGAAATTTCAGGATGGAACAATATCATGCATATGAATTGCAATGCTAAAAGACCGACCTTACACAAGCTACCACTTTTGTTCTCACATTACAAATGCTAAAACACGTATTTGCTATGACAATCACTCTTTTTCTCGTTAAGCTCTGTTCTACTCATATTCAGATCATAAATACAGTATAGGAAAGGAAGACCATGCATTATGCCAGTATGTCATTATATGGTATAAATTGCAAAGGACAGAACAATATTGTTAGCTAAATCCTTACCCAACACCAAAATCCCAACTGTCTGCCTCTCCCTCTATATATAGCCCACCTGCATGAAGAAACTGATTTGAATCAGCAAAGGTGAAGAGGGCAATGGCTGTGAGATCACATTTGAGCATTCTATAAATTAGTTGCAAGTAGAAGGAAACTGAATTTTGGTGAATGGTGATTAATCACATTGAACATTCCATAAATTAGTTACAAGTAGAAGGGAACAAACAAACATTTGGTGATTAAACATGTGTTCACACCAGGACAAAATCTCTTCCCCTTTAGCCTCAAGCATAGAGGTTGAAGCAAATCAAAACAGATTCTTGGATATATCAATTAATGCATGCAGATGAACGGTGTGCAAAGTGTATTGATTATAAATTGTAACACCTCTTTAGTCTGAATTACTTTAAGTTTTTGCCAAAACAAGAGAAAGAAAATTATAACCTGTGTCTAATTTTATACGCGGATATCTTAGAGGGGAAACATTCAAACAACTAACCTTGGAGGACACCCCAAGAAACTGGGGAGATGATCACAAGTCAGAGACGATCACTGTGGCCTTCCTCGGTGTTTTCAGGCTTCTGACCTTGCAGCTAGCCACTCTGATTTCTCCTCTCGATTCCAGAGCACGCAGCTAGCTCGGAGCCTCAGACATGGCCATCATGGATGAGCAGCAGCCACTGCACATCCTCTTCTTCCCCTTCCTCGGGCCCGGTCACCTCATCCTGATCGTTGACATGGCTGTCCTATTCGCGTCTCGTAGGCGGCATTGCAGGGGTAGAAAAGTGACCGTGATGTGAGGAGGGTTTTTTTTCTAACCTGGTGGCCGATGCCCGCAACGCAAATGACCATGTTTCCTCCCGTGGATGCGGCGTGAAGGGGTGGCTTGCCTATAGACGGCGGGCACTGGCTGGTGGCTCCATTCTCGTGGAGTTTCAGGCCACGAACCAAGAGACGGCGTGAGGCAGAGGCGTGATGAACAAACCAACAGGAGACGAGACCACAGAACCGAGACCAATCGGATCTAATCCGCCCCCGATCAGCGCTCGATCCGCGCGGTGCAGCGGCGGTACAAACCTGGTGGGCATCCT
>KE370966.1:51189-64480 GCA_000418225.1 Zizania latifolia
TGCTTTCCCGATTCGGTACTATCATGATGAACAGTATAAATTGGCTCCTCGCTAGCACCGCCAGCTAGCTTCTGATGTAAGGAGAGGTGAAATTTTAATTCTTTACGGTGATCTTGAGCCTGCTGATGCTTGAAGGTTAGTAGCTCCATTCTTTACTATAAGATCAACTTGGTGCTTGATTTGTGAAATGTGATACTTTAATTCCTATAGCTTGTAATGTGCCGGTGATCGAACAGAGTGAAACAGAGAGGAGGTTATAGCAGTTGCTGAAATTTCAATTCTTTACGGTGATCTTGAGCCTGCGGATACTTGAAGGTTAGTAGCTCCATTCTTTACTATAAGATCAATTTGGTGCTTGATTGGTGAAATATGATACATTATCTTGATGGAAGTACAGGAAGATTTTTAAAAAATATGATACTTTGATTCCTACAGCTTGTGATATGCCGGTGATCGAACAGAGAGGAATAGAGAGGAGGTTATAGCAGCTATCGAAATTTCAATTATTTTTGGTAATTTTATTCTTGCGGGTGCCTGAAGGTTAGTAGCTCTATTCTTTATTGTAAGATGAACTTGCTGCTTGATTTGTGCAATGTGATACTTTGATTCCTATAGCCTTGTTAATTCGTCTAGTTGTTTTTTTAGGTGTTGTTCTTAAGCAATGTACATTATCTAAAAATGTTGATGAAATTATTATTCAATGATCTAATTAGGTTGTAATCTTGTTAATATAGATGAACCGGTAGTGGATGTACGGCGCTGACCGTCACTCCATAGAATTCAATCACGGTGTACGTGATTTTCTTGAAGCAACCAAGGTCCAAAATCCTCAATCGGGTTTCATATGTTGTCCATGCATAGACTACTAGAATCTCAGGATGTACTCCAAGACAAGTACCATTCACTTTCACTTGCACTCAAGGAGATTCATGACTAATTATATTTGTTAGACGAAACATGGAGATAATGATGTTATACAGGAAGATGATGATGAAGAATAAGACGACAATAACATTACAGGCTTTGATTGTGAAGATACCAATGTTACGGAAGACGATGACCTAGAACAGATGTTGCGTGATGTAGCGGATGACTTTGATTGTGAAATGGACCTTAAAAAGTTTGAATGCTTGTTAGAGGACCACCGGACATTGTTGTACCCGGATTGTAAAAATAGGAAAAAATTACGTACGATACTAGATCTGTTGCAATGGAAGGCGGTAAATGGTATGTCTGACAAATGATTCAATGAGTTGTTACGACTCATTAAAAATATGCTTCCAGAGGATAACAATTTGCCTCAAACAACATACGAGACAAAACAAGCTGTTTGCCCTCTAGGATTAGAAGTAGAAAAGATATATGCATGTCCCAACGATTGTATTCTCTTTCGTGGCAAGGAGTATAATTCTTTAGATGCTTGTCTGGTATGCAGTGCGTCGTGATATAAGATTAAGCGTGGCGACGCTGGTGACATTGGCGCCGACCGTCACAGGAAGAGGGTTCCCGCTAAGGTGATGTGGTATTTCCCCATAATACCGCGGTTGAAGCGTTTGTTCGCAAATGCAGCACATGGTAAGATGATGTGGTGGTACAGAGAAGAATATAAGGTAGATGGAATATATAGACACCCCGCTGATGGGACCTAGTTGAGAAATTTTGACAGAAAATACCTAGACTTTGTAAACAAGATAAGAATCATAAGGTTTATCTTGAGTACAGATGGCATGAATCCTTTCAGTGATTTGAGCAGTAGTCACAGTACCTGACCTGTGACTGTATGTATCTATAACATTCCTCCTTGGTTGTGCATGAAACAAAAGTTCATTATGATACTGGTTCTTATCAAGGCCCGAAGCAACCTGGCAACGATATTGATGTGTACCTCAAACTATTGGTCGATGATTTATTATTGTTGTGGAATGATGGTGTATGTGTATGGGATGAGTACAAACAGGAGACATTTACCCTACGAGCAATATTATTCATAACCATAAATGATTGTCTGCACTTGATAACCTATCAGGGCTGACTATCAAGGGATTCAAGCATGCATCCAATGTTTGGAGGATACCAACAGCATGTATTTATCAAATTGTAAGAAAGTCGTGTATATGGGCCATCGTCGACTTCTCTGTACCAACCACCCGTTAAGAAAGAAATGTAAGCATTTCGGTGGGGCGGCGGAGCACCGTATTAGGCCTATTCATCGTAATGGGAGGCATGTATTCGCTATGGTCAAGGATCTAAAAGTGGTATTTGGAAAGGGTCGTACTGGTACTAAACCTGCAAAGAGTACAGATAAAAATACAAAAATGTGGAAAAAAAGTCCATATTCTGGGTCCTACCTTATTAGGAAGACTTAGATATCCGTCACTCAATTGACGTGATGCACCTCGTGAAGAATCTGTACGTCAACCTACTAGGCTTTATAGGTGTATATGGGTTAGGCAAAGATACGCTATAGGGAAGGCAAGACTTGCAAGATATGCAACAGCGAACTGACCTACACCTGAAACTAAAAGATAATGGCGCGTACTGACGTCCCGCTAGCTACACACTTAGTAAGGAGAAGAAGGAAAGCATGTTTGAATGCTTGAACAGTATGAAGATTCCCGTCTGGATACTCCTCCAGTATAAAGAGATTGATAAACATAAAAGAAAAAAAATTATACACCTAAAGTCTCATGATTGTCATGTGCTGATGACACAGTTGCTTCCGATTGCACTACGGGGTATTCTACCAGAAAATGTTAGAGCCACATTCACAAAGCTATGTGCATTCCTTCATGAAATTTTATAGAAGGTAATTGATCCAAGCCAACTAGAAAAGCTGCAGATCGATGTGGTCCACTGTCTTGTTAGTCTTGAGATGATCTTCCCTCCATCCTTCTTTGATATTATGACACATCTGCTTGTTCACATTGTCAAATAGATTGGTATTCTTGGCCCTGTATTTCTACACAATATGTTCCCTTTCGAGAGGTATATGGTGGTCCTAAAGAAGTATGTCCGTAATCGTTCTCGTCTAGAAGGATGTATCGCAAAAGGTTACAGAATAGGGAAGGTCATAGAGTTTTGTGTTGACTACATTGATGACCTCAACTCTATTGAAGTTCCTGTATCATGCCATGAGGGGAGGCTAAGAGGAAAGGGCATACTTGGGAAGAAATTAATAATGATCAATGACCTCGCTTTGTTCGCTAAAGCACACCACACAGTTTTATAACAATCATCTTTGGTGGCTCCATACATCGAGAAACATAAGGAGATCCTATTCTCCAAACACCCAGAAAAGTCTGCGGCCTGGATTACACGTCAGCACATGGACAACTTGGGCGATTAGTTGCCACAGCACCTGATGGGTAATGTCTCTGTTGACAATCAACTGATTTAGTTGGCTATGGGGCCATCATATTCAATCTTGACATTTCAAGGTTACGAGATAAACTGATATATATTTTACACGAGGACTCAAGACAACAAAAGCACCAACCAAAATAGTGGTGTACGTATAGATGCCGTAGACAGTACTAGAAAGAAGAACTCCTATTTTGGTGTCATAGAGGAAATCTAGGAACTCGACTACGGACCCTTGAAGGTTCCTCTTTTTCGGTGCCAATGGGTGAAGCTTTCTGGAGGGGGTGTAATCATCAATCGATTTGGTATGACTACTATTGACCTCAATCTTATTGGATACAAAGATGAACCATTCGTCCTCGCCAAAGATGTGACACAAGTTTTCTATGTGCCTGACATGGCTAGTAAACCCAAAAAACCAGAAAATGAGCATTGCCAAATGACAATTCAGAAAACAAGCCAAAATAACACATAGTTCTTCAAGGAAAAAGAAAATGGGAGTAGAGGGCGTCACAGATGAAGATGAATATAATCAGTCTGACAAGACGTCGCCATTCGCAGTGGAGGTTGACACAAGCATTCTATTAGGCAATGAGGATGCTCCCTACGCACGGCATGATCATGACGAAGGAATGTTTGTAAAGAAAAAGTAACACTCTTGTAGTAATGTAAAGAGTTTATAATATATACAATTATGCTGGATTATATTGTTCTAAGAATTTAATTATAGTTATGATACTTTTCAAGAATTAATGAACCTTTAAATTAATAATAATTGGTTTTAATATTTATGGCTCATAAAGGCTTTTCTAAACCCTAAATTTTAGTACCGGGTATCCTTACCACCTGGTACTAAAGGGCTCCCGCGCGAGGTTTTAGGAGCCCACGCTAGGGTTTGGGAAAACCTTTAACACCGGACGAACATATGAACCGGTATTAAAGAGGACCTTTAGTATCGGTCTATGTTGTTACCCGGCACTAAAGGATGGGTGTTTAAAAGGGGCCACGATCTCCCCGAAAATTTCCCCACCAGTTTGCAACTGCTTCCTCCTCCATCCGTCCGTCGCCACTGAATCGTCCGTCGCGCCGACTCGTCGTTTTTCACCGAAGGCCCTTGCCGTCGCCCTGGTACGCATCTCTATCCCCCTCTTCTTTTCACCACTTTGATATACTGTCTCGCTGACTTCTTCATTGCAGTGAGCCGTAGTGAACACCATCGTCACTGAACCGTCCACCGCGCTGACTCATCGTTTTTCGCCGGAGCCCCTGGCCGTCGTTCCCGGTACGCATCTCTATCCCCCTTTTCTTTTCACCACATCGATTCCTTGTCTAAAGAGCTCAAATTTATCTTCCTTTTCAAATCAATCTAACGTGAAAGATTGGAAGGTGTGCACCTCCTACAAGGTTGAGGACTTACTAAATGTAAATGATATAATGTATGTAATGTAAATTTATGTAAATGAAATACCATATAATCTAAGTACGATTTCGTGATGGTACATGATCCAAGTCATTCGAACCAAGTCATTTGGACCCTTAGTGTTGAACATTGATGCAATCATTGTGTAACGTCATTGAGGACTAGCGATAATGTTACTTTGTTCTAGTAGGTAAGATGAGTCTCAACGATTAGAAGTTGAGAATATGATCCTTGACAAGATTGCACAAAGTGTCTATGAATGCTAAGATGTAGAGGCGCAAGGCCAAGTGGCCGACGACATAGAGACTGCTGGGTACCTCAACATGTCCGGCGAGCAAGCTGATGATAAGACCGAAGTTGGTGTAGCGAACGTAAAGTCTTGATTTTGTCGATAATGTTGTACACTTGATTTATTTTAAATCCATATGTGTGGCTCACAACTCTTTAAAATTTCTTTTCTAGTCCACAGAAGTGATAAGTCAAGTTTGTAAAAGGGGTCCAACTAAAGAGATTGAGGGGATATGGGTCATCATAGAAGTTGCTGATAACGGTGAACTAGTTGCTCCCACCGATGTTGCCACTAAGGTTGTAAACCAGTGTGGATATCTGGTTAGAGACACCGTGCCCATCAGCATCCGACATTAGAAATCAACCCAAGAAAACGATCCACAAGCGCTCGCTCAGTCGGTGAAGGACATGTTGTGGGAGATGTGTAGGATGCACTTCCAGTTCCCAACTGATAAAATCGATATGGTAAAAGAATAGGCTTTAAAGAAGATGGCAGTAGCTTTTCAAACATTTAAGAAGAATCTTTTCAACGCCTATGTCAAGAAGGAGAAGCAATCGAACTTTAACAAATTTTCAAAACTAAGGGATCACTGGGATTCCTTCGTCGAGTACAAGTTGTTAGAAACAGGGCAAACCTCAAGCAGTCAAAACAAGTTGAATGCCTCTAAACAACTATATTTTCACAAATTAGCACCAGTAGGCTACAAAAAGCTGATTCCCATGATAGAGAAACTTGAAAAGGATTTTATCGACAAGGGCATAACACCGGAAACGTATGATTGGTGCGAACATGCAAAGAACTGGTTCTTTGGCCACGGGGGCAAACTCTCAGACGAAGGATATGTGATTATTTCTGATGAAATAAGAGAACCAATCGTAAGGCTGATACAAGCTCGTCAAGAAGTCCTACAAGGAACCTTCCACCTTGACAGGGAAAAGGATGAGCTGAACAGAGCACTTCAAAATCCTGAACACCCTGGTCGCACGTGAGGTGTTGGTGTGATTCCGTGGAAGTATGGCTTTTCTCAGGACCAAGGCAGCTATAGAAGCCATAGGAGGAGCAAAGCGGTACAAGAAGAGAGGGTTCATTTGTTGGAAGAGAAGCTAGTTGCAACACAGGAAGGCATTGCTGTAGAAATTAAACGATAAGTGATTGCAACAATTAGCGAGATGCATTCAATACCAAATCTAAATTTACAAGAGTAACTAGCTTGCCCCGCTAGACGTGTACGTAGCAGCTGTGCTTCCACAGGGATCCTCGATGAGGATGAGAGGCATTACCCTGTAGATGACATAACTCATATTATGCCTTGTGAGCTACACTTACCGGCAAGAAACATATCAGTTAAGGTGGCAGCCAGCGATGCTTATGAAGTGGTGAAAGGCCAAACGATGCACGAAAATGCTATCCCAAGTGGATACTCTAGAGTCTAAGTGACCACCATACTTCAAGGCTATGAGGACCTAGAGCTCGACATCCCTAGAGATGATGGGGTTAACACATTGGGACAGGTGATCCATAATTTCATTCTGTGGCATAAACGTTACATCATTTTGACACCCTTACCAACGACACCGCTACACACGCCCTCGGCACCCCTTCCGGAACCTCCCTTTCCATCACAACAAATGCAGGAGCACATCCCTCCTATTCCCTCGTCAGTCAACTCAGCCACCAGCAAAAAAACAAAGGAAGAAAGCGTTGCTCGAAAAAACTCTCATCTCCGCGACACAAAAGCAGAGTTCTAGTAAATCACAAAAGTCCATGATGGCTAAACGGGTCTATGACCTGACAGAAGAGGAAACAGAATAGCTAGTGCAAGCCCAGGTAAAAGAGCACTTCGCACCGAAGGTGCCCGAGAAAAAGCTACCAATCGATCCTGCGGCGAAGCAATTCTTCATCGAAAATAGCAAGCCTCCCGCACAGAGGCAGCTTAGTACAGACTATGACCGTGTGCTTATCAAGAGTTATCATGCATCATCCTCTTCCTGCCGGCAAAAAAAAGACGTAGAAACATGCGAGTATGATCTTGAGGCTTTTTTGAGAGACACCAATCTTACAACGAAGCAAATTTTGAGTCTAATACTGATAGAGATAGCGCCTCTCAAATAGAAATATAAATTGGGCAAGCCTCTTGTGGGACCTTCCATGCTCCCGAAACTCCCGACGAGAATGCGACAACTTCATGAGTGGCACATGGAGGTCACCAAAAAAGATAGAGAATTTATAGTTGGCAAAATCGCCAAGAAATACTACTTCATGGAGGAGGACATATTCTGGATTGATTTTGAATGCATCTATGACTTGTACAGCAAGATGCTTTGGACATCAGGCTTCTTAGCTGCTGGGTTTTGTAAGTCCAACTTTCGTAAAATTAACGTCAAATATCGTTTCTTCCTCTCTTAATTTTAGGTCGTCTTATATATGCACATGTCATGTGTTATGCAGGATGCAAATGCAACAATTACAGAAAACTGCAACGTGACAGCACTTGGGCTTTATTGATCCTCGGCGCATAAATGAGACGCTTCTTAAAGGCAATGACAACCTAAAAGACACGTTTCTTACATTATGTCGTTACTTGCACAAGCAACATTACAAAAGTGAGATACTTTTACCTTACTGTTTAGGTGAGTGTATTTACCGTACGTGTTGTATTCCTATCTTATCTAACAAATTATTTAGGTAATTACCTAATTTGTTTGTATATGTGCAGGTTCCATTGGATACTCCTTGTGATCGACTTAGAGAATAGTAAAATTATTGTATACAACTCGAAGGAGAAAGAACAGAAATTATACCAAAACATTATAGATTTATTGAACAAGTAATGTCATCAAATGGATAGACCGGTACTAAATGTTGATACGATTAATTGAATATAAGCTTCAAATACCGTTCACTTGAATGTGCAGGGCTTGGAAGGTGTTCCGTAGCCGGCACCGGGGAGATTATAAGGAATAACTTGAAGTCTATTCCATAAAATGGGTATGTATGTAAATTGTATATTTTCTTAATTAGTTCCATAAAATAGGACACTAAAACCGTATAACTTATTTTCTCCCGCCGAAGATTTGGAGGCAGGAGGATGGAAACAACTTGTGTGGCTACTATGTCTGTCAGTACATACAAGATTTTATAAACAAGAAAGGGCCAGTCACAAAAAAAGATTTGACAGTACGTCCTATCAATTTAATGTTCAAATATTCCAATACTTATGGTATGGTATATCCAGCAAATAATAATTTATTTAATACATTCACATTTTAGAATGACAGAGGAATGAGATGCAACATAAAATCCTCCCCAAGGACCGTATTCAGGCAATTCAAGAACAACTTGTCGGCTTCATTCTCGATGAGATTATACGTCCCAGAGGAGAGTTTTGCTACACAGAATGAAGAATTTTTATTTCACACAATAGAAAATATAATGATTATGTATATACATTATTTGTGATTAGAATGATTTTGTATATATAATTGTAATTAATAATGGTATTTATATATTATGTGAATAAATATAACAGAATCTTATTAATAAATATTTATTCTCAAAGCAATTAAAACCAGCGTATAAAACAACGTACGAATATACGAGTCATGTATAGTACAACCAGCACTAATTCTAATTAAATAAAAACAGCAACGAAACATAAAAAATAGGACCTTTAGTACCGGATAGGGAGCCCAGCTGGTACTAAAAGACCAAGCTTTAGTACCGAGTGGAGAGTCTAGCTGGTACTAAAGCTTGGTCTTCTGTACTACGTGGTGGGTTCTCCACCCGATACTAAAGGGTGTATTAGTATCGGTTGAATAATCGGTACTAATGTGCCACACCCTTTAGTCCCAGATGGATAGTACCGGCTCAAAAACCACGACTAAAGGGGGGTTTTCAACTGGTACTAAAGGCGCGTTCTCTAGTAGTGGGAGATCTGTACAACACATCTGCACCAATACTTGTAGAATCGCCCATGAGAAGTAACCGACGCACGCATAGTTCCCTAGAAGAGAACCAAACAATCACCCTATTACAACTACCTAATCGGATGCAAAAGCAACAGTTTCCGCACCAACCATGAGAGCAAACGATTTGGGGCGTCCCCAAGAGACTAATCTATTTTCCTCTGTTTACTTGGGAGCGGATCGGACGGGAGGCTACACGCCTGTCCGGTGATGAAGGCGAGGCGATCGGATCCTCTCTCCACCATACGCTGCCACCACACATTCGCGCCGCTCACCATGGCCAGGCAGAAGCTACCTCCTGCGTGCCCTCACGCCCACACCACCTACCTGCCGAAATCGTGTCCCATCGAAACAGGGAAGGTGGCCGGCGGCAGAGGAGAGGGAAAAAACCACAGCGGTGGGAACGGGAGGAAGGAGACGCCGGCGGCCACGTGAACCATGCGACTCTCTCGATGCAACCTCCATCTCGGCCGTTGGATACAACATGAACGGAGGAACACGTTTAGTAGTTTTTTTATAGTCTCGGATGAAAACAGAGCGAAAAGTTTCCGTTCTTTTTGAGAAAAATGAAAACGGAGAGGGTTTGACGGAAGCGAAAACATAATTTTTCGGAACGAAAACGAAACAAAAACATATTTTTTTTCGAAAACAGAAACAGAACGACGATTTCTACCGAAAACGAATACAGCTGTGGATATTCTACCTAAGAAATATGGAATTTTTCTGCTTTCATTGACCCATTCTCCTTCAACTCATATAGGCCACAACCAAGTGGCATCTACTTTATTGCACCGTTACACGCATTTGTGCCGCCACACAACCTGAGTTGCAGTCCCCACAGCAAGCGGATTTGAGATTCTCTACAGTCGGCTCGCCAAATGCAGAGGGCAGTCATCCCCTCCGCACCATCTGATCGAAATCCGACGGGTGCCAGAGGAGGGCTTCACGCATGGTGAAACCCATCTCGCAGCAGTCGGAGGGGGCTCCGCACCGTTGGATTCGCGCTGGATGGCCCAGATCAATGACTGCAGAGGGCACATTGTTGTGAAGTCAGAGGAGCTGGTTCCCAGCAAGCGTAGCAATTCAAAAGTTGTCAGACATGGTGTAGCACTTGTTTTCTCTTGCATTTAGTGACACGCTTATGCAGTAAGCATATATTTTGGCTGACTTGTGGGTCATACGACCATGATGCAATTTTAGTAACATGTATGAAACAAACCTACATTAAAATCATATCTTTTTAGCTGCACCAATTCAACAAAATATTCAATGCCTTCTTAGATGATGTTATGTCATTTCAATTAGACATTATATTATTATGATATGTTGTTATTCATCAAAAGAAAATTAATATTATTACATCATTTGCTTTTGTAGTTGGAGCACCGTAGATGAAAGAATGAATGATGAATGGTAGAACAAAGGAGCTGTTTTTTTTATAATTATCTTTGTAACTTTGAACTATTCTTATTTAGAAACTATATGTTTTGACTTATGAGTTGATACTTTACTATGTATTCCAACATATATTCGATCTGTATCTATGTCTACTTCTTATTCGATTCGTATTCATTTCTGATACTATTCGCTTCTGAAAAATCCGCTTTCATTTATGTTTCTGTTAATAAAAATAAGGAAACAGCTATGGTATCACTTATTTCCATCTGTTTTCGCTCTGTTTCCATCCCTAGCTCCAGTAGTGGTGACAACGGGATAGAATAGGGTGGAGGCAGGCTCAGCAAGAACATCTCCGTCTCTGCCTCTCCCTCCTCCTTGATTTGCTCTCTGGATCTCGATCCTAATTGAACAAATAAAAATAAATCAGTTTCTATCTTAATCGGAACCTTGAACCTCAACTAGAGTCCCACGGGCAAGAGACGACAAACGAGTGGACGTGAGGCAGGAGCCAACGGGCAGAGGCATGGGCTATTTCAAAGTCCCGCGTATTCTTCGTAGGTAGAGAAACAAACCATCCCCACCTTATTCATGGATCCAATCTTCATTCACAAAAAATCCTTCACCCCTGCCACATCCCTTGGTCCTGGAAAAAAAATCTATGGAGACGGTCCCTAAACTCTGCACCATGGAGACCCCCTTCGGATGCTTGCCATTTGGAAGAAGAGAAGATCTGATGAAACGAATGAAGACAAGGCAGGGAGCGGAGAGGTCGGAGACGGGGGACGCCAGTAGCGTGGGCAGCACGAGGCCGTGGGGTGGCGTGGCCAGCAGGAGCAGCGTGGGTCCGACAAGGTGGCGGCATGGCCAGCGCAGGAGCGGTGGCAGGGGCAGTGGCGCGGCCTGGGGCGTGGTCGACGTCGTCGTCTTCCCCATGCCGCTGCTCCTGTGCTAGCCACGCTACCACCCCGCTGGACCTGCGCTGTTCCCACCTACCGTGCCTCCCCATAGTCTCGCGTTGGCCGCACCGCTAGTTCCTCGCTGCCCCGTGCCACCGGCTTTCCCGCTCCCCATCTTGACTTCATTTACTCCGTCGGAACTTCTTCTCTTTCACATGACAGGTATCTAGAAAGGTCCTCGTAGTGTAGAGTTTAAAGACCATCCCTGTAGAATTTTTTCCTAGCCTTGTCGGATCAATACTGTCCTCATCAGAAAAATTGTCATTGGTGCCTCCAAGTGCTTGTATGCTTACATAAAAAACACACATATATACGTCATTAAGTAAGCACCCCACACATACACACCTACAAGTGATTAGGTTGAACCGATCTAAATTATTCCTTTTATATTGTGACGTGTTTCAGTTTTGTTTTGAATCAAAAATTTTATTTTAACTAAGTTTATAAAAACGTATTAATATTTATAATACCAAACAAATATATTTTATGTTAGATTTAATGAAACTGATTTAATGTTGTAGATGTGAGTGTATTTTATATAAATTTGGTAAAGTTAGGAAAGTTTTATTAAAACACAAGATTAAAACGGAATGGATAGAGTATACCAGGATAATCAAATTATTTTATAAGTTTATCACATATTTTAGCATAAATAATTAATATGTACAATTAAGTAAATACAATTAGATGTTATGATAGTATCGACAAAATATCATGATAAGTTTTCGGACAATCTGCAATTTCCAAGGTTTTGCCGCCTGAGAAATCATGACCCTTCTTCTGTCGGTCAGTTGTACTAGTGTACCGGTGTACGTAACCAGTAGTGAAGGCAAAGCAAAGCATCTAGGATTATAGGTGCATGCCTTCAGCCTTCAGTTGCTCCATGCTTGTCCAGCTATTTCACCTCTACTAGGCCCCTTAAAAACATGACATGATGTACAAATAGCAGGTACACACCTACGCATCTACGCATTCACTAACTAATTCAATTAAAAAATGTATTGTAGTTTTCTACCTAATTACACGTTAGATAGGACTCAAGATCTTTAGCTGTGATATCATATTGATATATATATATTAACTAGTTTAACCTACGAGGTAAACAATCAATACACTTTATATTCTAATATCCAACTTTACTTTGATCTGAAACCTATAATTAAAGCCCCAACTTCAGTCTGATCTGAAACCGCTCGCTGAACAGCACGAAATCATTTTATTTCCGGAGCATGACGAATGCATCGACTGCAATGAATATTAATGCAATTCATCGATGTAGGCATGTAGCTGAGCTTGCCAGTATTGGCTGTGTACACTCTTGTGGGGTGTAGTGGCTGGGAATTGCAAGAGTATGCTTGCAGCCGAGGCTACATCCTGTTGGCATGAAGCTAGCTAGACACATGCATTAGTTTGTCGCGTACTAGGCAATACACACGACGATTCCATGTACATCCACAATGCTACTACACTGCATGCTAGTACACACATATCTCACAAACGCTGCTACCATACCCAGTGGTCACGAACAACACCAAGCAACACTAATGGCTCAGTTCGTCGTCAGTGCATGCAAGCTTGACTTATACTTAAAAAAATATAATTATTTTTATATTGATTACAGGAGTAGATATTAAGGTTAATGAGAAAATACTATGATATCTTATTAAATAAGGGTTAGTTGAGGGTGGAAGGATGCTAGGGTAAAACAGTAAGAAAATTAAACGAGATATAGTACTTTATAAATATTTATATTTTAATGTATTTTTTAAATGTTAGGAGCAATTATATTTTGTAACGAACTGAGTGTAGTAATAGGGTCATATGGAGCACCACTAGCTAATCGAGAAGCAGGAATTATTCTCTCATTTTTGGATAGAATAATTCCATTTTCTTCTCCACCCCT
>KE370967.1:21378-37638 GCA_000418225.1 Zizania latifolia
CTACAAGTCCCTCCGAGGCCATTCTTCTGTGATGACGAGCATTTCCCTGGAGTGGAGTCTCACAATTTTTCATCTGACCTGACTGCAATCTCTGAGGAGCTGGAGGAGGACGCTGATGAAAATATACGTATGTTTTAGGGCTACTAGTAATTTACTAGTAAATAGGTTGTTTTGAAATGCTGAGCCTACCGATGATCGGTGTTTGTATTTGCTGTACAGTGTACACCCCCGTTTTACGCTGAAAATGTTCACAAATGTAATTCTATGACATATAATTCTGAGTTGGACTAATGAAATTCTGTTTCAGATGAACTGAGTCCATATAGATGCTTGATGGGGGTGTTGATGATGAACCCATGACACCTGTGGTAGATTCTTACCATTTCTGTCTTGATAAGGTGCTACTTAATCATTGCTAAAAAGTGCTTCTTAATCCAATCCTAATTGTGCTCTCTGTTTGTTGCGGCGTTGTGAACTTCTGATCACTGCAACCGTGTAGTCTTACTGGACTGTGTGGGTTGCGGTAGCTGCATAGAAGCAACTCAAGGTTAGGTCTAATACTTTGACTAGGTGGGAAACATTCTTTGCTATGAACAAGAGGATGATAGATTTGGTTCATCATAAATTTGTAATTGAGATGTCACGATTTATATTTTTCTTGCAAATTACAATTATATAGAAATGGATTAATTGATGTGGCTCTAAGATCAGTAGATCACTATAAACCCTAACCCTGTAGTCTGACTGGACAGTGTGGGTTGGGGCAGCTGTATGGAAGTAGCTCAAGGTTAAGTCTAACCCCCTTGACTGGCTGGGAAATATTCTTTGCCGTGAACTAGGGGATGATAGATTTGGTTCATAATAAATCTGTAATTGGGACGGCACCTATCGGTGAGTAGAATTCCATGTCGTGATTGAGATGTCACTCTTTATATTTTTTCTTTGCAAATTACAATCATAATCTCTATGATGAGTGGATGAGCATGCTAGATTTATTCTGATAGTCTTTAGAACAAGATCCATTCTGATAGCTGTGTTCATTGAAAATTCGTCGATTTGGATGTCACCTATCGGTGAGTAGAATTCCATGTCGTGATTGAGATGTCACTGTTTATATTTTTCTTGCAAATTACAATTATACAGAGATGGATTAATTGATGTGGCTCTAAGATCAGTACATCACTGCAACCCTATAGTCTGACTGGACAGTGTGGGTTGGGGCAGCTATATGAAGTAGCTCAAGGTAAGAACTGATCCCTTGACTGACTAGGAAACATTCTTTGTCGTGAACTAGAGGATGATGGATTTGGTTCATAATAAATCTGTAATTGGAACGTCACCTATCAGTGAGTAGAATTCTATGTTGTGATTGAGATGTCACTGTTTATATTGTTCTTTGCAAATTATATAGAGATGGATTTGATGCGCCGGTACATACGGATGAGGTATGAAGTCAGTGATAGTAATAACTCTATGATGAGTGGATGAGCGTGTCGGATTCATTCTAATAGTCTTTAGAAGAAGATCCATTCTGATAGCTGTGTTCGCTGAAAATTCGTTGATTTGGATAGCCTAGTTATGTCACTGAAAATTCTTAACGATGGGCACTGTCAGCCAAATAACGCTTGTTATGTTTTGAGGGTGACCTGCAGCTGTTCACGAGGAGACTCTTCTTGTGCATTCTGCTGGAGTGAAGAATGGATATGATTTTGCAGATTCCCCAGCAACTAATGGTAATGAAAACTGCTAAAAAAGCAGGCTAATTACGGCTTACTGATGGCTGGTGAGATGAGACGATGGATGAAAAACACGGTAAACAGTCTGATTATCTGAGGAGGGGAGTTGTAGGCAGGAATTCAAACGAAAACAAACAAGTTTGACATGGATGGAGACAGGGCAAGGGAAGCATGAACTTCTGGGTGTGGTAGGATTAGGAATGGATGCTTAGGTTAAAGAAGCTAAGCTGTCTTCTTCTTTCTTATGACGTCCATTCCAACGATTTCCAGTCGCTCCTTCCTTCGCCCAAATAAATCAGTTGCATTCTTATGCATGCTCTGCTTCCACTTCTCTTCATCAGATCCCGCGTCCATCTGTTCTGTAATTTGCTTCTCAACTTGAAACAGCGAAATGTTTCATCTGCTACTCCACTTTATAATTTTATATTTATGCTTATCTTTATAACTGCACAATTGCTGTTTTATATATCTGGAGTACTCCACTGTCTTTTCATTTTTCGCCCTAAGTATCATCCAACTGCCTTCAGCTCTGAAGGGAATTTTCTTGTTTCTTTTCTTGCATTGTTCTTGTTGATTGGCCTTTGAAGATTCATGGCTAGATGAGCCCATCACCCATCTCATCTGAATGTATGGGCCTCACAATGGATTGGCTCCATAATGTTAATCTATCCTACTATATAATTGGCGAGTTAAGGGAATGGACACATCACCCTCTGGTAAATCTCAGTCGTTGTCTTCCTTTCATTAGATCTCAGCCATTGATTCATCCACCATAGACACTCATCTAAAAGATCTTAGCCTTTCATTCGCTTTGGTTAAATCTTAGCCCTTCCTTGACTCTAATCTGTTAGCCATGCATGCATGCATGGCGTACAAGGCAAGAGCAACGTGTGATTAGCGGTGACGATTATCAGGAGCATGATTCCGTATTTTACCACAGCTATAGTTGGCATGTAATCACGAATAATACTAACCATATTTGGTTGGTCTCTATGTACATATACGTGTGCTTATCAATAGAAACTTAAGTGCGAATTGCATCATTATCGCCTTCATAATCTACTATAATCCTCTAATCCTGTAATTTCTCTCGTCTAATCTTCTCCCCTAATCTTCACGTCAGGTGCGCTCTTCTGTTCCCCGCCCGCACTCCCGCATCACCCGCCTCCTCCCAACCCTGCGCTTCCACCTCTCACCACCACCCTCCTATCGGTCACATCCGCCCTAGCCCCCGCCCTGCCGTCGGCCAACCCCAAGTGCCACAACACGAAGGTGGACACGGGCGACGAGGAGGTGGACGGGGAACAGATGCTACAGTGTTTAGGAGGGAGGTGGCGCGCGCTGGCGTCATGGAGGAGAGCAGGCAGGCCGCACCCAGCCATGCCGTCGTTGAAGCCGCCGCTATTAACGTGGGCCGCGTCCCCATCCGCCTCCTCGCGGTCTCCGTCTTCGATCGCCCCCACTTCACCCACCGTGACATCCTCCTCGACACCGCCCGCAACTACTACCCTGTCGTCGCCGCGCGGGCGACGGAACCCTAGCCCCCGATCTCGCTGCCGATGGGAGCCGGCCGTGCCTGCAGGAGCGGCCCCTCCTCCTCATTCCCCCGTCGCCGTCGCAAGGTGGCCCTTCCTGCTAATAGCCGTGTCGTGCCCCTCCTCCTCAGCGGCCCCTGGCCATTCACGTCGTCGCCATGGCCGTCGCAGTGAATGTTAATGGGATTGGGATTGATGGGTTTTGCCTGATGCATGCAGGGTTCGGGGAGGTGTAGAGGAAGGCGCAACGGAGCTACTAGGAGGAGCACTCCAAGGATGGGACCTCGCTGTTGTTGAATGTCGCATGGAGAGATATGATTAAGAAAAAGGTTTGTTGGGTGCTTCTTTTAGTAACTTTGGCTCCTGATCCTAATTTTATTTGGTCAGGAATTCTAGGTTTCAGTTTAATGGCCATTCACAGCAGTGAGCGGTTCTCTCCTGAACATTGGTTCTGTATTCTTGGATGTGGGCAAGCGAAGTAGTAACATCTTTGTATATGTAATTCCAGTAGATAGTCATTAGGCGGTATATATCCTTGCCATGCTGATATTTTATTCCAGTAGATGTTCCTAATAGAGTTTGGATAGAGTTGGGAAGGTAAAGTATGACAAACGAGTTTAAAGATAGTTCTTCATGAACCGCTTAGTCCTGTAATGGGTTTAGACAATAGTTAATAATTGCTTCCTTTCACCCATATACCCCCTTTCTCTTTATCAATCAACTAAGTTTCTACACCAGTACTATCAATTTTGAAGTTTGTGGGTTAACCTGAAAAAAGTTCTTATGCCCATTTTTCTCTTTCTCTGATTTTCTTCTGCATATATAGTTTTAGTGATTACTGATTAGAATATCATTTTTGGTAAGTGAATCATAGATTGTCCTTGCGAATGGCATTTCATGTTTGTATATTTGCATTTCCTGTTACGTGCATTTCAGAGTTCAAAGTTCAACCAAGGCGAGAATGGATCACTGTTATGTGTGTAGTCTGGATGCAATTCTACTTGGAACCTGTAATGAGCTTGCCGGAGTTGCAACTTGCAATGCCTTAGAGGCCATTCTGAACTGACAACTAGGAAGATCATTCTGGATTTCTGGTCGTGTTTGCGGCGCCTGTACAAATCAGTGTACCTCCCACCAGTCTACAATGTTTTCTTTTGCGTTGCATCTTCGATTTTTTGCTGATCATCGGTATGAAATATGTGCAATAAAGTAGCAAATTCTCATCTTAAATATTTACTCACTAGGTTCATCAGTTCTTCAATCTACACGGCCACACAGGACATGTCCGAATGCTCAATCAATTCTCATTTAGTCTCTTTGATAGGTTGGCGCGGTGATCTGCGACCAGCATAACATCTGCTGCGAGAAAAGGACAAGATCAATGACTAGCTCTCAAAACTGGATAGGTTTAAAGACTAATAGTTCTCCGTAGAGGTAAAATCTGATGTTGGAGAAACATCGGTATTTTACTGGAATATTTCTTTCTGGTGCAAAAATCTTTAAATATCATTATTCGCTTCAAGTTTAAGAGATTTATTGTCTTTAGATTTTAACCGTAGCGTTAGCACGGGCACACTACTATCATATAGAGATGGAAGTGGATTTGGAAGTAATCACAACAATATGTAGTGCAGTTCATTCTGATGCTATACTATGCTGACATGTAGGGATTAACTGTCTTGGATTTCCTGGTTGCTCATGGCACAGAGCGAGTTATTGATGACATAAGGGAGCATTCCTATCAGATTTCGGTATTGCTGTAAATCTTCTTTCTGTATCATATGCTTAATGTAATTCCATATTAAGTTTGACACATTATCTTAATCACTGAATGCTCATTGACATATGTTTATATAATTGCAGTCACTAGCTGATTTCCAGTATATCGATTCTTGTGGGAGAGATCAAGGTAGCAATGTACGGCCGAAATCCCAGAGCCTTGTTAGTTTAGTTAATGACAAAGAAAGAATACAGGAAGTTAGGCAAAAAGCACTTGCTACCAGGGACAAGTGAGTGCACTCATGAGTTTACATTATTTCTAATACAGATGTCTGTTAGGTATGTAGTGTTTCATGCACATATCCTATTGCAGTATTACCACTTCATTTAGTTTTTTGTCGTCCTGAGTTCATTTCAGGGAAATTTGCAAGAAGCTGAAAATTAGTGATAAGCTTGCTAGCATTGTGTACAAATGCCGTAACGCCTAAATGGTTTATATTTATGGCTTTAATGTTCACGAAAATTCTTTTAGAAGTACAGGCAATTGTTCCTTCTAATTAAGGATTGCAAACTGCTTAGTTCTGTTTGCTATTCAGATTTGTGTTTTCCTCAAAATGATTCCTGAATTCTAAAGATTGTCAACCGTATGCATTCAAGAAGGTACATATCACATCATAGTTGTGATTCTTTACTGAATAATATACATTGGAACATACAAATCCATTTTAAATACATATTTTGATGTTTTTGGCTCAGTTTTCGTTAAACCCCGAACAATGCCATGTAGATTATAGGAATCTTTAAACCTTGAACATCATGCTGGCTTTGATAGATCAATATCCCAATTAATATAGATGATAACAGCATGTGTAGTTTCACCAAATAGTGTGTGACTGCTGATTTGCTCGGAAGGACATCGTTGATAATTATCATACAAACAGTACCATCTGAATCATTTGGTTTTCTTTCTATGCATTAAGCTCAGGCATTTGAATGTCCTATACGCATATGCAGACGGATCGGTGATATTGTAAATGACACCTCTTCCTTGGCCTTTGTCGGTAACCTAACGTCTTTGAATGTCCTATACGTGACATGCTTTAAAGTTTTAATCATATATCTTACCGTTTTATATATTGAAAAATTTCTCACTTTGAGATTGGATTTTTTGTTCTTTTAGAATTTTGAGAAACTGCAGGATATCCAATAATAACAGTTAATTTGTCTAAACTTTCACGATTAACCTTGTTGTAAGCTTTTTTATGATATCTTACCAAATTCTATAACTATTGGTTATTGCTTCTTATAGTTTTATGTGAAGTGTTTACTCAAGTAATATTTCTGACCTATGGCACAGGGACTTGAGTTTTAACAATATCACAGGGCAAGTTTATCAGTCCATCCTTGATCTGGACAAGTTCTCATACTTGTAAGTATTTCTTTCTAGAGATTATTTCCATTATAAAAAACACTATGGAGATCAGATACTTTCACGGTATGGTCAATGTGTGTTACTAATAGCACTCTGGAGATGTTTAATTATTTATTACTTCAAAATTTATCTGTTGTTTTTCCTTTCATACAATAACCTGTTGTCTACACCTATTGACTTGAACCTTGGTAGAGTGCTGATCTCTTTCAGTATCGTGGTTGAATAAAAATATATCCAAAATAATTGGCCAAAATAATTGGCCAAAATAATGGTGAGTTCTTATGCAATCAACGAAGTGATAATCTGTGATATTCTGCAGTGTTCCTCTATATTACCTTGTGAAGATTGCTATCCTTGTCTGGCTCCAGTTTCCTTCAAATGGTGTAAGTCATCAAGCTCCCTCTCTCTGAGTAGCAATTGGTCCAGAATTCGGCTGGTTTCTTTTGTTGGTGAGCTCAAGCTTGGATGTTCACTTTTCCATTTCCCCTAATTCACTCCGTGCCATCAAATCCCACAGTCTGTTTGGGGATTCTGTGGAATTGAGTTCATCGTTGCTGCTCAAATTGCTGTGATGAAATGTGTAATGGTGTTTCGATGCTCTTGTGCAGACAGTGCAGTTGTTGTGCCATGGTGAATCTGCAGTCTTCCCTCCCCGTTCCGTCCTCCTTCGCCAGGGACTCACCGTCTTCGCCTTCTCCTATCGGTGGCGACAGTGTGGGAGCTGCTGTGGTGTAGGCAGCTAAGGACATGAATAATACTAGAATAAATAGCTTCGTTGTCAATGATGTTGTTTTGATGAAGAAACTTCTGCAGCTCTATGTTTTCTATAGTAATTAATTACCAACTCTTCGTTTTGTAGCTAATTAATTTTGCAATTTTCTTGAACTGGACAATTGTAGACTGTAGGTTTCAGTCATTAACATGGTAAGGCCGTTTTTTCAGGATGAAAAAAATAATTATTTAGTTCACCCTTTTTTCAGAAAAGAGATATTTCAAGATCTGGCCCCACTTCTTTGGCACTCTTTTGGAACAATTGTTGCACTGCTTCAGGTATGCAGGATTCCCCTATCCTTCTATCTTTATAATTTGCAGGCTTGAAAATTAAACTTACAATGAGCTTAGAGTTTTGATAGTACATTAATCTCCTTCTCTGTCATCAGTCTGCTGTTGAGGTCAAACATTGTTTGTTATTCAAATTAGCACTGCTACTTTGAATGCAACTTGCACAAGTTTCAGCAATCTTACTCTCCAATGTTTCCTACCTACTTATTTTTTTGTTGAACTGGTTGTTTTATAAATATATTCTTATTTAAATGAAAATAAAGTTGCTTTGCCTTGTGATACACGCAGGGTGATGATACTGAAGTCATGAGTTTTCTGCTGCAAACTGAAATAATTCCTCTGTGCTTGCGTAACATGGAGATGGGAAGTGAGCTGTCAAATACCGTATGTAGGTAGCCATCTCATGTTAGGGATAATATAATTCATGTTAGGTGTTTTGCCAGGACAAGTAAATACTACTTGCAAACCTTGCCATTTCTCTTATCTTCTCTTGGCTTGAAATTGATATGTGTTTCTAACCATGCTAATCAATTTCTACTAAAGCACTAAGTCTTCTGTTTTTGTTGGCTTCAAGTTTAAAACATTTATTATTTTTTGATTTTTATCGTAGCGTTAGCACGGGTACACTACTAGTGTTCCATAATACTTTAATACACAGCCCTTGGCTTGCTATTTCTACTTTTAAATAGTATATAGAGATATTTTTGAAATAAATCTTTGAAAAAATAGCTACAACAGTGCATGTTACAAGAATGGGGAATGTTCAAATAGCTAAATATTTTGGAAAAAATATATCTTTATCTCGGTTGATGAAATTCTGCACATGATTGATGATTCACTCATATGAACAACACAAGTTAACAATGTAGTGAGGATAGAGTGCATTTTTTGTGCCCAATGAACTGGAGTAAACCTGCAAAAGTTTAATTTCAAATTTAACTCAGATATCAAGAAATACAAAGGAAACGTAGTTAACCTGATATCTTGCACCGGCAGTACCACTCATCTTTATGCGATATCGATATCAGCAGTGAATTTGGTATTAATGCTTTTGGATGGTCGTTCGACGTGTTGCATCGCATCGGACGTAGCATCCACTGTCAATTACTATTTTAATCCAACGGCTGATATCGCTTCGCGAACGTGCGGACGCTGCATTATTTCAGACAGATTTATGACGAAGAGCCCGAGATGGCCAATTACTCATTTCGCCTGGTACGGTCGGCAGTTAAAGGCAGAGGGCGACGCGAAGGTAGCTGCAGGAGGAAGAAGCGCGAAGCAGATCGGTGGGCGGCGGGTTCCTCCGGCGAGCTAGGTTGGCGACAACTGGTGAGTATTCGCAGCAAGCTTTCAGTTAGTTCGCGTTATCTAAGTATATTTCGTATGAAGATGCATCTACATGTATGAGAGGTTTAAGTCAGAAGTTGCAAGGACAGAGACATGTATTTGATATGATCGGTGTGGACTGATTGTAGTATGTTTTTAAAGTTTGTAATTGTATGATTGCTGGTATAGATGTATAACTAACACCGATTTGTTGTATTTTTGCCCCAAATTTTGATTCTAGGGTTTATGGTACCTGATTTTGGGGGTGAAAAGGTGCATCTGTTTGTTTTGATTAGCAGATGCAGCATAGATCATAGATTGCATTTGATGTTTGTGGTGAAATATTAGTGGAATTTTTAAGATGTTTCAACTGCATTTGTAATATGTTTCAATAGTTGTTTATATATGTTTCACAGTTTTACTAGATGTTTTAACATTGAAATGAGTTTAAAATTATGAATTGTGTATTTGAAATGACTGATGGATTGTTTGCAGTATGTTTTTGAAGTTTGTATGTGTATGATTGTTGGTATAGATGTATAGCTAATACCGATTTGTTGTATTTTGCCCCAAATTTTGATTCTAGGGTTTATGGTACCTGATTTTAGGGGTGAAAAGGTGCATTTGTTTGTTTTGATTAGTAGATGCAGCATAGATCATGGATTGCATTTGATGTTTGTGGTGAAACATCAGTTGATTTTTTAACATGTTTCAATTGTATTTGTAGTATGTTTCAATAGTTGTTTAGATATGTTCCACAGTTTTACTAGATGTTTTAACACTGAAATGAGTTTAAATTTATGAATTGTGTATATCATTATAAATTTTGTCATGATTCATGTATGGTTCTGAAATTGTTTTTATACTTTTTTATGAGGTGAAGCATCATGCAAAAAGCTATGTTTCAATAGTTTAATATGTTTGTTTCGATATGTATCAATTAGTGTTTCAATGCATAATGTACATATGTTTCATAAAAATATGAATTCTGTTTATACATAAAACACATGTTGTGTGTGCATAGTTCAGTTTTGTTGCCGTGTAGTGATTAACCTGAGTTGTATAGACAATGGTTTTCTTGAAAGTGATTTTGTGGTGAAATATGTTTATGCTTTTTTACAATGTTTCAGTTGTACATGTGTTTTGTTTTAGTAAGTTGTCAGATTTGTTGCACTTAGTTGTGATGTCTAGTTTCAACATTTCTGAGATACATAAGTCTTTTTGTTTAGAGACATCTATTCATTGATTGTAGGGGTTGTGACACCTGAACAATAGAGAATATCTGATTGAAGTAGCAGTAGTCACTTTAAACACAGATGGGTGGGAAGAGATTCAGAAAAAAAGGTGGACAAGCTTAGGGATGAGTAGAAAGGTTTCATAGACAAACATGGTTTTTGGGTATTTCTTAGACTAAGCAATGTCTCAGTTCATCCCTGGCTCACTGAATGGATCATACAAAGAGTGAAACTTGATCTGTGCGAGTTTCAAAATAGAGTTTCTGTTGGACGGCTGGATGCGCCATGTAATCCATCAAACGGTGCAGACGATATTTCTTAAGTGGATGGCTGGATACGCAAGGCAGGCAATCGGATGGCGGGGACGTGCGTCCGACGATGAGCGCTCGGTAGGACGTCTCAGTGCTAGTCGCCTCCTTATTTTTTTGGCTAGGCAATTTGGCATTTATTTTTTTAATTTCATACATATTGCATTCATGATTTTGGTTGGAATTTGTGAAATTTTGTAGCAATGTGTATTTGCTAATGGAGGATGTGGTTTCTGTGGACAGTGTGTTCGTATGTCCATTCATAGTATTTGTAATTGGGATGTCACCTATCGGTGAGTAGAATTCCATGTCATGATTGAGATGTCACCTATCGGTGAGTAGAATTCCATGTCATGATTGAGATGTCACTTTTATATTTTTTTTTGCAAATTACAATCATACAGAGATGGATTAATTGATGTGGCTCTAAGATCAATAGATCACTGTAAACCCTAACCCTATAGTCTGACTGGACAATGTGGGTTGCGGTAGCTGCATAGAAGCAGCTCAAGGTTATGTCTAACCCCCTTAACTGACTAGGAAACATTCTTTGGCATGAACTAGGGATGATAGATTTGGTTCATGATAAATTTGTAATTAGAATGTCACCTATCAGTGAATAGAATTTCATGTCGTGATTGATATGTCACTGTTTATATTTTTCTTTGCAAATTATACATAGATGGATTTGATGCCCCGTGACGTACGGATAGATGAGGTATGAAGTCAGTGGTTGTAATAACTCTATGATGAGTGGATGAGCATACCAGATTCATTCTGATAGTCTTTAGAAGAAGATACATTCTGATAGCTGTGTTCGCTGAAAATTCATTGATTTGGATGTCACCTATCGGTGAGTAGAATTCCATGTCGTGATTGAGATGTCACTGTTTATGTTTTTCTTGCAAATTACAATTATACAGAGATAGATTAATTGATGTGGCTCTAAGATTAGTAGATCACTGTAACCCTGTAGTTTGACTGGACAGTGTGGGTTGGGGCAGCTGCATGGAAGTAGCTCAAGGTAAGGACTGATCCCTTGATTGACTAGGAAACATTCTTTGTCGTGAACTAGAGGATGATGAATTTGATTTATAATAAATCTGTAATTGGGACTGCACCTATCAGTGAATAGAATTCCATGTCGTGATTGAGATGTCACTGTTTATATTTTTCTTTGCAAATTACAATCATACAGAGATGGATTTGATGCACTGCGACCTACGGATGAGGTATGAAGTCAGTGGCTATAATAACTCTATGATGAGTGGATGAGCATGCCAGATTCATCTGATAGTCTTTAGAATAAGATTCATTCTGATTTTTGATTGCTGTGTTTGCTGAAATTTCGTTGATTTGGATAGCCTAGGGCCTCTTAACGATGGTTATGTTTTGAGGCTGACCTGCAGCTGTTCACGAGGAGACTCTTCTTCTGCATGCTGCCGGAGTGAAGAATGGATATGATTTTGTAGATTCCCCAAATTATGAATTCCAATCAGGAGGAATCAATTCTCCATGCAAACAATACGTGGAAGCTGCTTGGGTACTGCGACGTGATGTTGGCCCAACACTACGCGGGCCCTCTTGCTCCTAGCTGTCATTTAGGCCCAATTCAACTACACCAGTGCCTGTTTTTTTAAATAATATTTTTTCTTCAAAAATTCAATTTTGGTACGCGGGTTGAAAAAAATTTCAAAAATAGAAAACCGTTGATGGCTCTGCTATCGATAGGGGGTGGGCAGTGTCGACAGAGCAAAAATTACCCTATCAACATTTATAATGTTGACGGGGAACATATTCCTGTGTAAAAGTTATAGCTAATAACATTGCTCATACTTGTATTCATTTACTTTGTTGGCTAGATTAAATTTTATATCTGTTCTAAGTTTTTTTGTCTGTCCGGAACTTTCGGTTATAGTCAGAACTTCCGGACCCCCAGAAGTTCCGCCAACCTCCGGTGCCCCGGAACTTTCGGTTCCAGTCGGAACTTTCGGGACTGGGATTTTAGAACTAATCGTTTTTCGCAAGAAATTTTCAGATTGCCTATTCACCCCCTCTAGGCAACTTTCAGGGAGACTGAGTCCCTCTCCTCCCCGAGTCCCCCTGGTCCATACGCACCCTGATCTAGGGCGCCCAACCGATTATGGTTGAGGGGCCCCGTCACGCAGCGCCAAATAAAAAGGGGTGGGCCAGCAGGCGCGAATTCCAAGGTTCGCCGTGCCTCACAGCCTCCCCGAAAACCCTAACGCGAGGCTGGGCGTGGGGCAAGATGGTGGATGATGGCTCGATTTTGACGATCAGCGATTTCGTTGTCGACTACGTCCACTTTGAGGGAGCAGGGGGAGCTAGCAGCTCATCTTTACCGAGTTCGCCTGCTTTGGAATTTGGCACGCCATTAGCTCCGGTGAGTCCTCCACCAGCTCAAGCACCGGCCACGCCCCACTCTCCTACACCAGTGCCCACACCTCCGGGATCAGCATCCGCAGCCTCGGTCCATGACCGCGTCGACGCCTACCACGGCGACGAGCCTCTACGCTACCACACTATGGACAACATCCTCGGCGAGCAGCCCGTCCCTGGATTGGCGCAGCACGACTTTGAGGCGGAGCTGCTCCTGGCGCATGACGATGGCGAGCCACGCTCCTTCGTTGAGGCAGAGGGAGACGCGGCTTGGCGCGCCACAATGCAGCAAGAGATGGACGCCGTCGAGCGGAACAGGACATGGGAGCTGGCTGATCTTCTAGCTGGCCGCCGCGCCATCACCTTTAAGTGGGTGTTCAAGCTCAAGAAGGATGGGGCCGGAGTGGTGGTCAAACACAAGGCTCGGCTGGTGGCGCGCGGTTTCGTCTAGTAGGAGGGAGTCAACTTCAACGACGCCTTCGCGCCCATTGCGCGGATAGAGTCCATTCGTGTCCTCGCGCTGGCAGCCCAAGAGGGCTGGCGTGTCCATCACATGGACGTTAAATCTGCCTTTCTCAATGGTGACTTGAAGGAGGAGGTCTACATTCACCAGCCGCCGAGATTCATCATCCCCGACAAGGAGAATAAGGTTCTCCACCTACACAAGGCTCTCTACGGCTTGCGGTAGGCACCATGAGCTTAGAACGATAAGCTGGACTCCACCCTCAAGCAGATGGGGTTTCAGTAGAGTTCTCATGAGGCTGCAGTCTACCGGCGGGGCAAGGAAGGCAATGTCCTGCTGGTAGGTGTCTACGTCGATGACTTGGTGATCACCGGCACCAAGGAGGATGAGGTGAAGGCGTTCAAGGCACAGATGAAGGCCGCCTTCCAGATGAGTGACCTGGGGCTACTCTCCTTCTACTTGGGGATCGAGGTGCACCAGGACAGCTCTGGTATCTCTCTTGTCCAGACCGCCTACGCCAAGCGTATCGTCAAGCTGGGCGAACTTACCGACTACAACCCAGCCTACACTCCCATGGAGGAAAGGCTGAAGCTAAGTCGCGACAGCACGGTGGAGGAGGTGGACGCGACGCAGTACCGGCGCATTGTGGGCAGCCTTCGCTACCTTGTCCCCACGCGGCCGGACATGGCGTTCGTAGTCGGCTACGTCAGTCGGTTCATGCAGCGACCGACGACGGAGCATCAGCAGGCTGTGAAGAGGATCCTACGCTATGTAGTGGGGACCTTCTACTACGGCTTGCACTACCCGAGGTGCCCCGGTGCGGTGCACTTCATCGGGTACCGCGACAGCAACCACGCTGGCGACATCGACACAAGCAAGAGCACCAGCGGGACGCTATTCTTCCTCGGCAAGTGTCTGATCAGCTGGCAGTTGGTCAAACAGCAGGTAGTGACTCTGTCCAGTTGTGAGGCAGAGTACATCGCAGCCACTTCTGCGTCGACTCAGGCTCTCTGGCTAGCTCGGTTGCTTGGTGATCTCCTTGGCAACGATGCTGAAGCAGTGGAGCTCAGGGTGGACAGTAAGTCTGCTTTGGCCTTGGCGAAGAACCCCGTCTTCCATGAGCGCGGCAAGCACATCCGGGTCAAGTACTACTTCATCCAGAACTGCTTGGATGAGGGGAGCGTCAAGGCTAACTACATCAACACTCAGGACCAGCTCGCCGACTTCCTCACCAAGTCGCTTGGGCGGATCAAGTTTCAGAAACTGCGCGCTAGGATTGGGATGGTTCGAATTCCCCAGAAAGCGCCACACAAGACTTAGGGGGAGATTGTTTGACATGATAAGTCTTATGTTGATTAGTCTTATGCTGATTAGGAGTGGTTGGGCATATGTAAGCAGCATCTGCATATGTCATCTTGGCATCTTTACTTTAGCACTTTTGCTTTAGCATCTTCTGAAATATGCTGTTTTCTTTCTTGAGCCACAAGAAGAGAAGTCCTATATGTAACCCCCAAACCAGCCATGTTGGAATGAGTGAAATGAGAAGAAGAAACCGGTTCTGAAAATTTCTTGTGCTGTTTTTATGCTGTTTTCTGTTTTTCCTCCAACAGTGAGGAGGGCTCCCTTGTGTCCCTGTTCCATCTATGTCTACTTAAATGCAATGCTTCTTCATCTTTCCCATTTTCTATCTTAATTTATCTCTTTTTTTTTTATCATCTTTGATTCTCTTGAGCTATCTTTGTCATCACGGCCTGTTTGATGAGATGGATAGCATGGGAATGAATGGCTGGTGCTTTACATTTTTTTCTCCTTGCTTGGCTTTGTCAAGGAGAGTTCAAGGGTTAAGATATTTTTAGGGAATGTTTGTTTGAGCTTCTGGCATCTAGAGATTCTTAGTAGTTTGTTGGTCTAAGTAGCTAGATAATCTAAGTATCTAGAAGGTGAGAATCTAGAGAAATCGTTTTCCAGCTTCTAGATTCTACAATTACTGATTTTCACAATCTAAGTTTAAAATATAAACTGTCTGTTTCAGTTTTAGATTCTAGAAGTAGCTGTAGCTGTCAGCATCTGAAACAAACATACCTTTAGTAGACTTACAGCAGTATTCAGAATTCAGGAATAAGTGAGCCAATGTGGAATTTGGATGCCAAGAAGTTCAGGTTTTCTGATGGCACCTATGAATATCGCAGCACACTTTTTGTGAAAGTTCAGCTTAACTCAAACCTTGACAAGCATACTTAGCCATAATTCAGAAGTCCAAACTAAATAATTGTTAACCCTAATAAAAAACCATACTCATGATTCAAATGTCACATTAGCATATACATCATACACTCCAACAGTTCTGAACTTAAGCTTCAACGGCAGCACATCTTCATTAAACTGAATCAGTGCTCCCTGCTTCTGCCATTATTCAGAAGAACAAAAAAAAAACAGCATCCAGCATCTGACACTCTCAACTTCAATTCAACAAGAACTTGATGAATCATCTGGTATATAAACTGTATACACTACTACTGTATACATCCTGGACAAACCATGCGTGCACAGGCAAGCAGCCACACGTGTGGATGGAGACTGGACAAAGCTGCTGTCCAACACCTACACTATGACAAAACCCACCCAGTACAAGCGTACAACTACAAGTATACAACAACCTCTCCTCTACTTTTCTTCTCTTCGATCTGCATAATTGAATCTGCATCGGATTTAGGTACATGATTTGATTTGATCAAGGAGTGTTCATGCATGCATGGTTAGGGCGTGCAGTTCGTCTTGACCATACTACTCATCATCATACATGCATAGGGTTGGTGCAGCATATGGGAGTGTGTGGACCTGACTGGATGAACATTACATCACTACACAGAAGTACGTACTACTCAGACGACCAAACTACTTTAGGTTCATGTCCATGTTCATGCTCAGAATCAGAGCACAGTTGCAGCAGCAGCTAGCCAGCAGGGCCCATCTACATTAATGGTTTCTACAGAAGATATTAAAATAATCAATATTATAATATAATTTTAATTATTAGATAGGGA
>KE370968.1:25854-41648 GCA_000418225.1 Zizania latifolia
ATAGGCGGTATCGACAAGCTGGGGGGAAACCGCTTTCCCTTGCCTACAAAAAAGCTTTCACGGTGGGCGAGGGAAACGAAGAAAAAATCTCCTCCCGTCCCGTTCGCCCCGTCGGTCTCCGCCCCACGCCGCCCCGCCCGGCCGCCAGCCACTGACGTCGACGGCGAAGGACCCGTCGCCGCCTCGTCTCGTCTCGTCTCGTCTTCCCCCCACCACCCACACACACCCACCCACCCCGAGTCGTCGCCTCGGCACGGAGCCTGGAGCGAGCGAGACAGCAGGGGAGGCGGACGTCCGGCGCGAAGTGCGGCCGTGTAGCTAGCGCAGCGCAGGTCAGCTCCCCCCCCCAAAACCGTTCATGTTTGCTGATTGCTCAGTGTGCTTGTCTGATTCATGACGGCGCGATGGTGTTGTTATGATCGCGTTCGTGGTTTGAGTCGGCGCCTCTGGTTTCGTTTGCTGCTGTTTTTTTTTCAATCGTTCAGTTGAATTGTGGGGAGTCTGGGTGGATGATTGTGTGTAGTTTTTTCGAGGTTGTAGCTTCGTTTTTTCTTGATTTTCCCTTTTTTTCAACATTAAGTTCTTCAGCAACGCTTCTAAATCATTGAAGAAATAAACAACAGAAGTTTCGCAATGGTGTTCTTTTTACCTCGTTGACGCAGTTGTTTACAGGATGCTGTCTTTGACCCATGCACCGTTTTCTTTGCAATGTAGAACTTTGGTCAACTACTGCTGCTCATTGTCCGCAGATTTAAAATTTTAAATCTCCAAGTTTCTTATGTTGTACGTTCTTGTAGGATGATTTTTCCATTGACTTTGTTTATGTGTTGGGATAGGAAATCATGTCGATTTCTTCGTTCTTGTTTTTTTATTTAATCAATCAACTGATCAAGAGATCAGTACTCTTTAAGAGCAAACAACAGATTTCATAATTTATCGTCGTTAAAAGTGATTTCATTTTTTATCTAGCTCATTTGTCATTGATTTAAATTATTTTACTTATTATTATATCAAAGTAAATCATAATTAAAGTACGCTTAATAAATTATTAATTTTTTTCATATATATCCTTTATTTGTCGGGAAGTGTAACCGACAGTGTAGTGTGTAACCTCTACTGGATAAGAAAACTTTACGATGTCGCTTCTACCCTTACACGTCGATTGAGTATATCAAATTATTCTGGTTTACCAGTATCGTGCTAACTTTAGCTAGATCCCAGTGATGTAACTTAATTCGTATTGGTATTAGGGCTCACTGAATATTTTGACATCGAAAAGATGCAAGTTTGAACCCGTACTACTAGCCTTTGTACCGTTCTACTGAATCTTTCTGGTTGTACACTTTTATATGTAGCCTTGGAGTACCATTAGCAATTTAGGGTGTCTGTTAGTTGATCACATTTCACCCTGTTCATCAGTACTTGGTTTCTTGGCCACAAAAAACTCTAGTGGGACAATGTAAAAAAACAACGTGCTTGGAGCTGTATCATTAGGAAAGGGGAAAAACTGCATATAGACACTGTATGATTTAATAAAAATAAACCTAAATAAACCTCGAAGTTGTTGGCCGAATTATTTGTCGTCCCCTAGTCTTATCACAAGTTTGGATCGTTATCATCTTCCCTGATCCCTAGATATGCTTTAAAACACATATTATAAGAAAGAAGAGGTTCGGGATATTTATTCCATTATCTAAAAATAAAAATGAAGAGATCTTTAAAACAGAAGTCTTTTGTTCAGTCGCATTGAATATGTCAAGTGATATGGAGTATGGAATCTAGCTAGTTCGCTATTGTTATAGTTCACATATTAAACCACTTTGCCGTTTGTTTTTCGGTTATTAGCCCGTAGAAAGGAATTGATCGACGGTTCAGTTTCCTTGGAAAAAGATGAACCATACTTTAGAATGGAACATGATCAGGACGAAGGTTGGGGTGGGCAAGCTGTCTTCTTCTCCGAACCATCCGTTTTGTGCGGTCACTTGTCCTTTCTTTTTATTAACAAAAAATGAGCTGATCCGGTCAGTGTTTCAGCGACCTGGTGTCTTTGTCCAAATTAAATTGAGTGCAGGAAGCAGATTTAGATGCCACTTCTGATTTCTGTAGTTCACTAACCATTTTAGTTGATATTTCATAGCTGGGCTAATGCGGATTTTGCAAGCTGAGGACTGAGGTGCTATAGATAATAGACCTATAGTAGCATTATCAATACGAACAGAAAGCATTGCATAAAATGGTTTGCAGCTAAACTAGTGAGGCTGAACAAATAAAAGAAATGGTGAATTGATCATTGCCCCATCGTTGTTGGCCTTCTTCAATTTGCCCTGCCCTTTTTTTTATATTTGATCGGGAGGCGTGGAGCTATACTAACTATTTGTCACTATTAAATCAGTGTTATTTAATTATTTTGTCACATATGTAGATGATATGTGAGTCTATCTAAATATACGGTAGATCCAAAGTAATAAATAATTAAACAAAGGGGGGCAAACCGTTAAATTTTTCCATGTCCTCTGCTTATCTGAAATACCTTGTCTGACGTGGGACCTTCTGGATTTTACATAGACTGTCAGGACTAAACAATATCCTCAGCCACAAACCGTACGGTTTTGCTCTTCTTGTAGTTGTCCTGTACATTTTTGTGCTAGCATCCGCACATGAACCGGTCGCCATAGACAAACGATGCAACTTGCGTTGTTCTATTCTGACCGGTCGTCTCGCACGGTTTGGTGACCAATCATGTAACTTCTTGATTGGTTAGAGGCCGGTGCAGTGCTTATTTTCTTTCTTGCTGGTCAAATTTTGCTCTGGTCGTTGGTAACATTCCGGTTAGTTTTGCAGGCCTGCGAACAGTCGAGAAAGAAGAGAGCTTTTGCGACCAGAGTCGAAGGTGCATGAGAGAAATGGATCAGCTTTGCACGAGTGGTGTCAGCAAGAAGGCTTCAGTGGCCGGCGAAGAGCCGGCGAAGAGAGTCAGCAGCGATGTGCCGGCGGCGGCAGGCGGAGGCTGCTTCGACTGCAACATCTGTCTGGACTTCGCAACGGAGCCGGTGGTCACCCTCTGCGGCCACCTCTACTGCTGGCCCTGCATCTACGAGTGGCTGCGCCCCGACGACGGAGCAGACGCAAGCAACGGCGCCACGAGCTCGGCGAGGCGTTCCTGCCCCGTGTGCAAGGCCGCTGTTTCGCCGGACAGGCTCGTGCCGCTCTACGGCCGCGGCGGAGGCAGCTCCAAGAAGCCACCGCGGGGCTCGGCCATCCCGCGCCGGCCGATCGTACATCGGCGGGAGGCCGTCGATCGGCAGAGCTATCAGAGCAGCGACGACGGCGGAGGCCACCGACACGGGAACACGGAACCCAGCCCGCTAGATCGGTCACCGTGGCGCGCCCATCACCACGCCGCCGCCGCCGCGACGCCGCGGTTCGACGTTCTCTACCCTCCTCCACCAGCCGGGGGCGGCGTGAGTATGTTCCACTCGACCTCCGTAGGGGTGCTCGGCGGGATGGCCTTGGCGGTGCTCCCGTGGGTGTCGCGAGGGCAGGCGCCGGCGGCGAGCGCGTACTACTCAAGCCCTTACCACCACATGAGCCCCAGGCTGAGACGGCAGCACATGGAGGTGGAGAGGTCCCTGCACCAGATATGGTTCTTCCTCGTAGTGTTCGCGGTGCTCTGCCTGCTCTTGTTCTGAAGCGTGACCCGAGATGCTCTGCGCCCTTCCAGTTCCAGGAGATCAAAAGTTGTACTCCCAACTAGTCGTGTACATAGTAAAAGGGTGCCATGTAGCACAGTAGCAGTGCCATATTGTCCAATGTCAATTGCCAAAGTAACCCTCTTTCCCACATTTCTCACAGTTCAGACCAACACCGTGTTCTCCCTAACCTGTTCTGCTCCAGAAATGCAGCCTACCGTTTCACGCACGGCGGTGTCGAATTCGTAATAAAATTTTATTTTGGGCACGTCTAAGGGAGGCCAGGACGTCAGGCTCAGGCATTCAAGACGATGCAATGTTAAGAGATTAAACACTGTTACTATAACATTTCTGTATGTATTCCTTGTGGCACTAGCAAAGTGACAATGAGCTTGAATGTCTCATGTCTGCAATGTGCGGACAAAAAGAATGACATGCACGGAACTTCCATGTTCCAAATCCCCAAAAGAAAAACGAAAGAACCATGGTTCAAAATGGCAATTAATGGTGTAGCAGCTATGAACACCAACTTCTGTCAGTTTGCGTGCCACCACCTCTGTACATGAACCTATGCCTGCTGGTCCTGCATCTGATTAATTGGGATGAGGATGGTCCCAGGGTTGGCTTCATCTTCAGTCCACGCGACTGATTTCTTCTCCAGATATTTCATCACCTGAAAGTATACAAATTCATCAGGTAAACAAAGTTCAAAACCATATATGTGCAAAAGCATGTACGGAGTAGTGATCATTAGAAAACATCGTGGGGTTTTGTACAGCACGCTGAAGTTAAAAACAACCCCGCCCAGGATCATATATATAGACAACTCAACATGTAAAACCATGGAATATGTTCCAAGGTTGCTCTTAACAACGTTCATGTGGAGATTCAAAAATATTATGCATTACATTAATAGACGCTATAATGTTATGATCACAACGGAAAAACTAAGCCTACACAGCCTGCACACCGATAGATAAAGAAACTATACAATTTTAGGCACACGTCTGCCAAATCTTGAGCCTTTGCCCATAAGAAGGATAGGGAACGAATCTAAAATCGTGCTGGCAGAAGGAACAAGACAAAAACAAAGCAAGTCTACGTCTACCACACTTTGATTATCAAATCTACTACTAGGGTTGTTCAAACTCGGTCTAAGTGGGTCAATAAAAACAGAAAAGCATGTTTATGTGCCCAGCTAACACAGCTGCTAGGGCAATGAACATATGAATGCATGCAAGCTTCCACATCTTCAAACAAGCTGAGAAAATCACTCAGCAGTGCAGCCCTACCTACAACTCCATTTTAAGTTTAGCATGCGCCCTTGTTTGGAGGACTGGTCATTAGCATTACTGAGTTAATAGTAATAAATTTGCAAAGATAGGGTCCAATAATAAAGTGGAATGAAGTAGGGATGTGACATTTAGTAGAGTAAAATGCAAATGCTCATAGCCAAGGTACTAGGTGAATATCTGTAATTTGGATAAAGAACAAAGTAGCGCGTTGACAACTGGCATCTGAATCACGCACACAGCTAACAAGCAGATGTAGCAGGAAAAATTCAGTACCAATGACCAATCGACAGTAAAGTTGACAAAATCACCTTTCTTCTTCTTTGTCCCGCTTTGAAACTGCCATCCTCAGCACCAATAATAACTTTTAAGTAATCAAAAGCTGCAACATTAGGTAAATCAGATGACAGATGACACTAAACAAAACAAGTCAAGAAATCAAAAGATTCATGTACTCATGAACTCATCTCACATGGGATGTTAGACAACTGTCTAAGATGAAGTCTCACGAGATTTGCTACGTTGGCTGGATCTTGTCCACGCAGGTCAAGACACAACTCATTCTTTGACTCTATTTTTCTGCAGTAAGACCATAAATTTGGTGTTGTAAATTCACATTCCAGATTTCAAAAATAAATAACAAATATAATGCATTAATTCCAGCCAACAGTGCACAAAGTGCACTTACTTCGACTTGACAATCTCCCCGGAAGATTTTTCAACAGCCAGTCGAGCCATACTGTAATAGTGTTTCCCCTTGATATCCAACAAGACAATACCCAGTTAGTCGATTTTCTGTTAAGTTCGGAGTGGCCATCACATTAACTAAAAATGTATTCCAACTGGTCATTAACATATGACGTTTTTAACACTAATTTTAGTGTTAAAACGTCATATATTAATAACCGGAAGTAGTAGCTAGCCAGATAAGCATATACAACTTGAGAAATGTTCTCTGTTACATTTACGTAGTAACTGAAGTGGCTCAAAGAGCCAAATAGCCATAGATTCATACACGATACTCATACTCTTAAAAGTAACTCTGCTGGCTATAGGTTCATCTTAGAAGGAAAAAAACTAGGACCTCAGGTTCAAAACAACTGTAGTATTAGATGATGTCCTCTTAATTCTTGCTTCCAAAAGTAATACTCAATATATCTTTCAAATCACTTTCTTTTCCCTAAAAGAGTAATACTTACTTCCCCGAGAAGATACTCGACTTCTTTCTGGTTACCCTCCTTAAAAGCGTCAGCAGCCTAGAATTTTCAGTGGAAAATCTTCAGCATAGACAAAAACAATAATATATATTCACTGAAGATGAAAGAACCTTGAAGCATCAAGTGTCATCTTGAAGGATCCCTACCTTCTCATAGTATTGCTTCATCATATCCCAATGCTGCTTCGCAGCCCTACGGTAGTTCTGGTAATCATCATCATTATCTGCGACTGGTTCTAGATGCAAACCCAAACAATTTCAAAATAAACAATATATCACAATTTTCTACAAAATACTGGATGATGATCTGAATTCTGATAAACATCTCGCATTGATGCAGAGTATGAGACTAGACTTAAGAGAGCAGTTGATGATTAGATTTTAGAGGCTTGTTACTTTGTTAGCAGTTTTTATCACTAGCTTATCAAAAACTCCATTGATTCGGATTATATTTTCTGCTTGTAATCACAAGTGTCCTTAGTACCTTTCAGGAAAGCATAAAACACAAACAAAATTACTTGCTTATTTACAAAGTTCAACAAGATTTAATTAAAAAGGTTACAATTCCCACAGTTGTCCTTAACTAAGGTCAAACATGTTTGCTAACATCAGTATCAAGCTGCAAAACCCATACAAACCAACTAGTAGCAACAGAATCAGTGGATATATCACTGCAAAACTGCAATATTATCATTCTGCAAGTCTATATAACCATCCAGAATAACCATATGGATCTAAAACTGTGATGGACATGACACTCCAATGTCCAAAGTCCAAACATGTCTACTGGTTTACATGCAACAGGTGAACTACATTTATAGTTTTACCCATCCCATCTGACTATCTGAGTGTGTCTTAGTTATGCAAGAGCAAGGAATACACAGTTACACATAGCATAACATCTTGACAATTTTATACTTGGCTTACTGAACAGAAGTATATAATTCGGAGTGAAAGGAATTTCTAGGGGTATCTTATATAGTTCTTATATTGTAAATTTTTGGTATAGGACTAATTTGCAATGTTGGTTCAAAAAGAATAGAAATTACAATAGCAGATGAAGGAGCAGCATATTATGCTGAGTATATTCCTCATGAAGTGCATAATTTAGCATAAATTTTAAAATATGGGTGCAGAAGTATGTAACAATATACCCTTGTTAACTAGGATAACTTTCACTGGAAAATCTGTAGATTGTAATGAGATGTCCTCAAGAGGTTCTATGACGGGTTTCTGATTTAGAACTCTGCTTCGATTTGCACCCAGTTCAATTCGTTTTCTTATTGGCTCCTCCTCAGATCTTTCAGGTACAGTGAAGATTGCCTCTAGCAACTCTCCTGGAGAAATCTGCGATCTTGAACTATGTCTCTCACCTTGCGAAGAAGAGGCACTGCAATTTCTACAAAGAGGAGTGTTGAAGAAAGCAGAGTTGATGTAACCTTCATGAAGGAAAGATAGGAGCAAACCAATATATCAAAAGGAAGAAAGGAAGAACCTAGAGGTGGATTGTGGTTCTATGCAATTTCCCTTGGTGGAAGAGCATTCTACTGCTGAATCCTGCACCATTAATACGTTATGGGGTACAGAACATTTGAATGCTTGTACCATATGAAACACATGAAATTGTTGCTTAATAGAACAAAGGACTCGTACTTTCTTCACATACAAGCAGCTGTCTTGGAAATTTGGAAGCATTAATAAATAATCAACAATGTAGTCAATTACAAATCAAACTAACAATCTAACATCTTAATTGGCACAGCACATCAAGTTCCATGTTAATCTGGAAAAGGCTGTACCATAAAGAATAACCGCATGAGTGCTAACTAACAAATTCAATTGACTGAAAATGGATAAGCCCAACAATGTTTCAATCAGTGTGGTAAAACTGAATAGTAGAAAAATTTAGCACAAAAAAACAACAGAACATATCTAATGGTGTGTAAATACTTTTTTTTTAAAGAAAGCAATAGGAGAGGCTCCTACTGAAATGTAAATACTTAACTAACAAGCATTCCTTCACCATATTTCAGCTGGAAAGCATGGGAGATATTAACGTGTTATATAGATGTAAAAGCTCAACCCAGAAGCAAAAAAAGGAAAAACAAAGTCATGTAGCAACATTGAAGTAGAGAAAATAAAAATTAAGCTTACATGTGCGACATTATGTTTGTCTTCTGCCTTTTTATCATGATCTTTTGCAGAAACTGACAACAACTCCTCCATGCTCTGCATAAAATACCGGGATTCCGTTAGTGCGCATAAAATACCACGATTCCATTAGTGCAACTGAAATTATGCACCCTGTGGTCTAATTCTAAACCCTTTCGACGCATATATGACAATCAGGGCGAACGCAAAATATATAATCTTGGAAATGATCCATTGTTACCTTTTTAATGTCATATCCACAGCTGCCTGCAAAAGAAAATAAATATAGTTAAAAAATGGCTTGAAACAAGAAAATGAAATATGGCAAAATGGCCTCACTTAGCATATATATGTTTACCTAGAACCTCACGGATCATTTCCATACTGAGCTTAAATCCTTCTCCAAGCATAGAAAATAGAAACTCCTCAATATCTCTATTATTCAAAGTCTCTTTCTTTGGCGCAGAATCAGATTTTTCACTTTTCACATAAAAATCGTCTCGCATGTACTCTGGTAGCTCAACCATTGGATGTTTTTCTTTTCCTGTTATTCTATTCACAGAGGCTGTAGCCCTGGTTGATCCTTTTTCTAACATGCAGGATACGGTGCCAAATGAAGCACTACACTTCTGCTGCGACTTTTCTCGTGATCTTGCTTGTCCTGAATTCTTTGTACAGGTTTCTTCAACTGCCTTATCAGTATGGGGAAGAATAGTCCCAACACTTGGATCAACTGCATTGCTCTTACCCATCGAAAGTTCAAGTCCAGTCAATAGATCACCAGCTTTGTTGACATCACCATTTGCTCTGCAATATGCCGTAGCTATATCTTCAAGTGAAAAAGCACAACTGAAAGCATCGAGCAATGCATTAAGTGCCCTTGTCTCGTCGTCATTGGATGAAGTTTGTGAATTGGGAAGATCCATGGTGAGGACACTTTCAAGAGAACATCAAATAATGCTGTCGAACCTGCTCAATACACAGGGAACTGCTGAGAACATTGAACAAAATGGTGAGATTTCGAAAAAGAAGAGAGAAAAATATAACGCAATGTGATTTCAAATGTACTTAGGTGGCTCATCCTAAGACACAAAACAGACAATAGATCTACCAGAACAAAGATGTAAGGGATCAGCACAAGTGGAGTGTGAAATATTGTCTTAATTCTTAACTCTTACAAGTTGTTCTTGTTCATATAAATAATTCAGCGGAGGACCCCAAATGTTTCATCCGCGCCTACGTGGTCATGAGTTCGCACAAAACATTTGCAATAGACATAACGAAGAACTGAAGAAAATATTCTTTGAAGAATTGACACAACCTGAGCACAGAATGTCAGAAACACATGACGGGTCACAATAATGTCATGGTGACAACGCCCCCTAGCACCACAAAAGCAATGCAGCTGCAACCCAACACGGCGACGCTACTCAAGACAAGCACCTCCGCGGATCAAACAGAAAACAAGCACACATCAAAGATCAAACACAACCGCCCCTTTACCAGCCGAATTGGTAGCTTCCAACGGTACCGAGGCTGCGAGGCATCAAAACGAATTAAACAAAAAGTAAAAACCATTTGAAGCACACGGGCCAAATCGAAGCATAAAGCAACTGCATTAACAAATATCGGCTTGATTCTAGAGGAAAAGATCATCAGAAATCTCCTAGAAGTGGAAATTTCTAGAATGTACCTGCGCCCATCAGCCTTAGAAAACCCCCCACAAAAACCACCCGAAATGACGAACCGAATCCGCCGTGGGTTAACGAATAAAACGAACCAAAAAAATTCTGAAACCAAGCTCAGGACCGGAGATCGTACAGTGCACAGAAGGCATTATCCCACGCAGATGCGCCGCCCCTCGGTTCATCACAGATCAAAGCACAGAATCCCACTGAACCACCAACCCGTCGGAACCCCAAAACCAAGGAAGCGCAAAGCACCAGCCCAGCCGAAGCGCCCGACGAAGCAGGAGCGCGCTAGGAACGTTCTAGAAGGTTCTGGAAAGAGGATGGGTGGGGGCTTACGGTTCGTAGAGACGGCCGCGCCCTCGTCGTACGGGCGCTGTCCTCGCCGCTCGGTCTGGCTCTTGGCTTGCTTGATTGCTTCCCCTGGACGCCTCGGGATTTAAAGGACGGAGAAAGGGTGGGCCTACCTGGAGGTCAGATATACGCCGTGATCCGCGTCTATGAAGGGAGGGAATCTGCAGCGTCCTCCCTCCTCGGGAAGGCTTTTTCTTCCGTATTTGGGTGCCCTTGGAACCCGCGGTCTATGGACCAAGTCTATGTTTAAGTGCTGACGAGTGGAGCCTTTAATAACCACTAGTTAGATACTCGTGCGTTGCTACGGATTAAAATATAATCATGTTTTTTTTAAAAATTTATTTCTACAATCAATTTTAATTACAAAATGATAGGGAGCAAGAAAATATTATAAAATTAGTCTGTCAAAAAGTGCATTATGGCAAAATATGGTGACTGTTAGATTCGGTTAAAGTAAAGGAGGTTTCACGATGATTTGAAGAGGTTTTGTGAAAGCCACTATGAGGTGGTTTTATATTTGTAAATATCTCTTATAAATAGACATGAGTAGTTATTTTTCTTTTATTTCTAGGAAATATTACCCCGTGAGGTTACTCCTAATCGTCCTGAACTTGTATGAACCTAGGATTATAAATATATACACCCTGAGGCCTTATAAGAAGATAGACAAATCAATACAATCAAATTCAGGACATCGTCACCTTTAGGAGTAGAAGTAACGTGGTTTTCGATGAGTTCTTGTTTTGGGTTGAGCTGTATCGGTTAAGTTTGATCTTCAACAAGAGGTATGTCTTGTCATATAGTAAACTCATCGGTTTGGTTAAGACTTTCTCATTTCAGTTCGATATATTAGCTGTTTGATGGTTATGTTGATATATTGGTTCTGCCTAAGGCGGCATTGTTTCGATCTCTTAGTTTGATCTGTATGTCCATCACGTTTCATAAGATCTATCAACTAAATAGGTTTTTTCTTGTTACCTTTAATCTCTCTTATCAATTATAGGGTCAAATTGACTGGTATGTCTCGAATCTAAAGAATTCAATGACATGCACTGGAGTTAAGCGGACCTCTCAGGCCTTCATAAGTGTGACATATCGGTGAGCCGACGAGTTGTCCTTATTCTAAGCTTGAAGTTTATCTGTATCGGACTGTCAGTCGATATATATTTAATCTACTGTTGAGCAATCTAACTTTATTAGTTTCAATCTTATATTATCTCGGTTTAGTCCATCGAACAACTTTGTATTCTAAATCTCCCCAAAATCCCTCAGAAATTCCCTTCCCTTGAAATTCTCGAGGAAAAGTTGAATTATCAATTTTGACTTCCAAATTTGAACCTCAAATTTCGAATGTGAAATTCCTAGTCATTCAAATCATCAATTAATCCAACCATTCCTTGAAAACCTCTAAATCCTTGAAATTCGCTCGAATATGTCAATATTTGGTTTTTTTCTAAGATTCTGTGAATTTATAATTTTCTTTAAATTCTAAAATTTGCAAAGTCCTGAAATGTTAATGAGCTTTTCTTTCCTTCTCCTTCCTTCTTTTTTTCCTTTTTTCCCTTACCTATTTTCTTTCCTTTCGTTCTCAGGGTGTGTCTTGTCACCCACCAAGAACTCATAGAGAACTCCATTAATATCTACAATGCTTGATCCAAGGTTCTTGTCAATACCCATGTCCTTCATATCCTTCCTTGCCTTCTTGGCATCCTCCCATGGGCTCATTCTTGCATAGAAGTTGGAAATCAGGACATGGTTTCCACTATGATTTGACTCGAGTCACATCAATTCTGCAACCATCCTCTCATCGAGCTCTAGCTTGCCATGATTACCACAAGCTCCAGCTTGCCATGATTACCACAAGCCCGAATCAGAGACCTGTATATGGCGGCACTTGGCGCAATGACCATTTCACTAATCAGCTTCTCGGCAACGTCAATTCGACCAGCTCGGCTCAGCATGTCATCCATGCATCCGTAATGTTCAATCCTCGGCTCAATCCTGAATTCAACTTCCATTCTATCGAAATACTCCAGCCCTTGATCCACTAATCCAGCATGGGCACAAGCACACAACACGGACAGCACAGTGACGCTATCTACTGGCATGCCCACGACGTGCATTATGTTGAATAGGGTGAGGGTAGCGTGGCCATGGCCGTGGAGGCGTGGACTGCCACGCCATGGAGCATCACGTTGTAGCAGCGTGTGTCCCTATCTGCGACACGCCGATGCGGGAGAATACCTGCTCGGCCAGGTCCAACCTGCCGCACCCGGCGTACAGCTCCACAAGCGTCGTGGCCACGATGTAGTTGACGGTGAGCCGGCGCTTCACCACATAGGCGTGCGCCCATACCCCGTGGCCAAGAGCACCAAGCTCTCGGCACGCACCGATGACGACGACGAGCGTGATCTCGTTCGGCCTGATGGCCGTGGATAACATCTGCGCAAACAGCTCAAGGGTAGCATCCCCCATAGAGGAGGCGCAGGCTTTGTCATTGATCTAGAGCACGTAGGTGGAGAGCAGCGCTTACCTACCCCCGGCGTCTTGTACTCCCACGAGTGGTCCCCTCACCCGGTGCTGGCGTCACCCAGCCGCCCCGTCCACATCCCAAGCTTGACGTCGACGCCACCTAGCCACCCTGCCCCCATCCCAAGCCCGGCGTCATCCTGCCCCCTCTCACCTTCCGCCCACTCCACCCGGTGTCGCGCCACGCCGCCTTGCCCTGTCCCTGTACCTCGCAGACCTCTCCTCTGACCCCAGCGGCCGAGGAAGTGAGGTCATATCCATCAAGCACGATGGCGAACCCGCCATACCTTTCGCCATCTCTTGCAAGGTGAGCCTGCCCACCACGAACCCCGGCATTTTTTTCCCATCCGTTTCCCTTTCATGCGTTTTTTTGCGACATCAAAAGACTTAGATTTGACGAGACCAACCGTTCGATGAACCCTCCCCTTTCTCCAGGCCGAGTAGATTTCTCACCTTTTGCAGTCAACGCGAAAGAGGGGCGGGTAGGTGAACACATTAGGGCAGAGGAGCGGCAGCGCCAGAGAGGAAGAAAAGAAGAGGAGCACGTAGAGAGACAGTGCAGAGGGGGGCTACAGGACATGAGGAGGAGAGAGTTGGCGAGGAAAGTAGTAGGCAGCAGCGGGGAGCAGAGGAGGAGGCGGAGGCTGTGAGAGACTGGGAGGGAGGAAGCGAGGCGAAGGAGGAGGGATAAGTTAGGGGAGTGGAGCGCGAGACCGATAGTGAGCAGGAGGAGCACGTGGAGCTGCGCGAAGAGGCACGGGCGGAGTCGAATTGACGGACACCATGAAGTCCCTCTTATATCATAGTAAAGATTCCATGCTTTCATTGAAGTGGAGGAACTCCGGTAGTGAGCTCACCTAAGAGCAACTCTAATACAATGGCTATTCTGTTCTTCAAGCCAAAATTTAGTCATTTAGCTAAAAAAACTCCTCTAACAGACTAGCTAACCAGATAGCTAAGCCATCTGGCTGGCTAAATAGAGCTTCTCACTAGCTAGACTTGGCCATGGCTATCTGGCGTGGGCCCCATATGCAATCCCTCTTACGCCTGGTCTCCTCCTCCTCGCGCTGCAAATCACCAAATCCCCGTGCTTCTCTTCCTCTCGTGCGGCTGTTCTTCACCTGCATGGTGGTCGGCGGCATCCAGTACGGCTGGGCACTGTAGCTGTCCCTCCTCTCACCCTACTCCCAGTGTCAAACTGAAACTGCATGCTTGTTCCTCTCTTCTTTTCTTCTACATACCCTTGATCAGGGTTAACAAAACCGTTTTGGGACCAGATACCGCTCAGGCTCGAGATAGCAGTTAATGTGGTTATCAAATGGTTACCAAAAAATTCGATCAAATTTTGCATTTAAAAATTTGAATTCAGATCAGTTCACGAAACGATTTTGGTTCGTTACTAGTTCGGTAACCACGGTACTAGGTTCGGTAACCGCGGTACCGGGCTTGGTTACCGCGGCACCAGTCAGATAATTTTTCAGGAAAAATTAAAAATTAAAAATCACATAAAATTATTTTTTAAGATAAATAGAAAACTTATAATAAGACAAATTTTATAAGTTTATAATAAAATATAAATTATAAAACAACATGATTAATTGATAATTCGAGTATTTTTTTAACTTATCATTGTTGGTTTCATTGGTTATAAGCGGCGTTGTATTTATCTGTAAACATTAGTTGTAAGCCACGTGAAGCAAGAATATTTGCTTTGTACTCATCAAGTATGATATTTTATTTGATCAAACATATTACATTAATCTAAGAGACATGCATACAAAGAATCCATCAATAACAAGGGAAGAAGATTGAAAAATGAATTATTTTTATATTTTGTATTTTTGTTCATATTACTCGGTTCATAACTTTATGATAGTATAATATTTTTAAAAACTAATTTCACCATAAATCATATTAATTTACATACTATTTTTAGGAATTTTTTTAATTTTTCAATTTCAAATCTGAATTTAAAATGAAACCGGTCGGTATGCCGGTACCAACCGCGAGTGGTATGTCGGTTACCGAGCGGTAACCGTGGTTACCGAACGGTTCTGTTAACCTTACCCTTGATGAGCTTGCTCTCTCCATGGGAGCATCCATGATTATACATTCAGCTCGTGTCAGTTCTTGCTGTGTTTTTTATCATCTCATGTACGTTTTGTCATAGAATCTGAATACTAGGGAGTAAAAATGGGGATTTCTAAGGTTAGAAATTAAGATTTTAAAAAAGAAATCAAATCTTTTAAAATATTCTGGGATTTTAAAAGTGAGAGTAATTTTTTTAGAGAGTTGAAAATAAAGGATCTGTTGGAGTGTGTAGCAGATTTAGATAGGAATCTTTTTAGAGAGTTGGCTAAATGAATAAATAGAGAGTCAAAAATAAAGAGACTGTTGGAGATGCTCTAATGTAACTAGCGAGTAGCAACGACAGTCTGGTCTGCGTGTGCGTATGGGTAACGTTTTTTTCTATTTATATCCATAAATTTTGGGCATATTTAATGATATACATATTAATTTTTGGTATATTTGAGGGTATACCTATTAATTTCATGTATATTTGAGGATATACCTATGAAATTTGAGCATATTTGAAAATATTCCTATAAATTTTAAGTATATCCAAGGGCATAATCATAAACACCCGTAGACTAAAAGTGGGGACAGATCTATAGATGGAAAGTGGAGAACATATGCATGGCTCGAGGGTATTCCTCGTCTATGGACATACCGAATTACTCACAAAATTACAGTCATAACAATACAATAAATACTAGGGTTTAAGAGATTGTACTTACATACTTGAACTAGAATTGAGTTCAGGTATAGACTTATCCTATCATTCATATATGTATATGTATATGTATATGTATAT
>KE370968.1:53001-63584 GCA_000418225.1 Zizania latifolia
ATCTGAACAAAAACGTTTGAAGTAGTAGCATCTAGTATACTGTTCACAGTGACGCAGATGGTGGTCACCACTAACCGGCTGTCAGAGTTTCAGAGCTAGCAAGCTAGCCAAGAAGGCCAGCACACACCGAAGCTCCGTTCCATCCCTGGTCCACATTAAGCTCATCTCAGAGCTCCACGAAAACGGAACTGCCACATTGCCTCTGCATGTTCTAATCCATAGTTGCAGAGTTCAGAGGGAGGCGTAAATTTTGGGCGGCGCTGCTGTTCGAGTTGCCACTGTTTCGGTAGTCGGTACAGCTCCCTGATTAAGGTATTAAACTCGCAAGTGTGTTAATTAAGTTAAGCACGAACCAATTAACCAGCCATTGAGACAATGTAGATGGACAGATCTGAGATCTGGGCTCTGAAGTCCGAATCTGGTCGGCCGAAAAGGCAGCGGCTCCGGTGTGAATTCTGAATTTCCGACGAGTTCCTGTCGGGCCGTGCGGTGGAGATAGGGCCTAGTTGGGGGTTCGTGCCTTTTGTAGGCCGGAAAGAGCGGCGGCGACGAACGGGGACGGCGGCTTTACGGGCTCCGTGTTATGATGCGTGCCGGATCAGAGCGGCAGATAGGCCGGATCGTGGCTGGCTTTTTCATACATTCTAGTCAGGTAGGCCGGCTTGACCGGCCGGCCTTCCTCTCTGTTCAGAAAGGGTTGCGGTCTTGCGCGCGGCGCGTTCACTTTCGTGGCTCCTGCACACGCTTTTGGCTACAAACTAAAAGCGACTTATAATCCTATCTATAAACTGACGATTCATACGGAGAATAGAGAATTACGCCAGTTTAAGCTTAAAATTATTATAATTCAGTTTATAGTTAAAATTATTATAATTCAGTCTATAGATAGAATTACAAGTCCTTTAGAAAAACTTAAAATAATCAAGATCATCATATAATTCTGATTATTAAATAAGTATGGGATAACCAATTCTAATTATTAGTTATATTGCTGACAATAATTATTATTTAAATTGTCTACAATTTTTCTGTTTGACATATAATCCATTTTTACTTTAAGTATAGATTGCCAATGAGTTGTTCTAAAGGGTTTAGGGTTATAATAAGTTGGTTTATAATAATATAGAGGAAAATAAGCTATAAGTTGTTAGACAACCTAAATTATTATACTTAAAGTGAATTGTTTGGATATGGAGGGATCGAGATTTGAGTATGAAATGATAAGTAATGAGTATTTTAGTCGTTTTAAAGTAATAAGATAAAAAAACTAGGTTTTATAGCTTATTAGATTATTATAATCTATTGAATATAATAAGCTAATCTGACTTTTATTTTTTAAAACTAAAAACTGAATTATTATAATCCAAGCTAAAAAGCCTACACATTGTGCGTCTTTTCCAAGGAAAGTATGAACGCACCTAATTATTTCTGAGTAGGGACGAACGACAGGCAAGACAAGCCCATAACCCATAATACTTCATCGGAGGCCTTGTAAGGAGCCTGTCACTAGGAATGTTTTGGGTTAGGTTGCCTTTGGGCCGAATTTACGGCCCTTATACTGAAATGCTCCATGTTTATGGGCTGGATTTTAGAGCTGAAAGCCTGAAACAAGTCGAAACAAAGCTGGGTAGTCCCTTATTATGGGCCAAATTTTGACTTAGATGTTGGGTAATTTACACGTGCAAATGAAGTACTACTTCATCTGCGTGGCATGGCATCTGCACGGAGATGTACCCGGAGCACGGCAAGGACATCTGCGAAGCTCACGACTCCGGTTAGCGCGCAGGTGACCTCATCGACGACCCAGACGTATCCGACTCGGTGCGCAAGTGCCTGCGCCATGACTGCCAGTAGCGAGCTCCCGGCATGACATGCGGCGACGTCCTCCGTCGACCGGCACCTGAAGCGTCCCGAGGAGGCCCTCCTGGCGCGCCGGGAACGCCCCAAAGGTGACTGTGACTCCTCGTCGGAAGACGTTGACGAAGAAGATGACGGGGATAACGGCAGGGAGGCAGCGTCCGCTGCGTCCATGAGGTCGGCCATGGCGTCCATGCCCCTGTCCTTGAGCTGCGCCCTGATGGAGCGGAGCAAGAACTCCGGCGGAGACAACGAGCAGTCTATGTACGTCATGACGTCCCCAGCGGAGAGCGCGGCGAAGGCCGCGGACACCGACTCGACGTCGCACGAGCCGAGTACTCCGGGGCAGATCTCGCCAACCAGCGCGTCGTCATCGGCGACGACGGCCACGGCGGTGCCTTCAGCGATGGATCTCCGCAGGAGCGGGATGGAGTCGAGCGCATCGTCGTCGGCGTGGATGGTGTGCACGTCCCGGCGGACCAGGCCCAGGGAGCCGACGGTGAGCGCCGCGACGGGGGAGAAGAGGGAGATGGAGTAGCTGAAGAGGTGGCGGACGATGTCTTCCCGCGTCAGCATGCAGTAGTCGGCGGCGCCGTTGGCCGCGGCGTAGCCGGAGGCATGGTGGTGCTTCCTCCGTGCGCGCGTGTGTAGTGGAACAAGCAGGCTCTGGGAGTCGCTGCTCAGCAGCACGTCAATGGCGTCAAGCAGGCTGCACCACCCACACACAGTTCAATCCCCTATGTTTGCGTCGTAAAATTCAATGGCTGAGAGGGACACTCCCGACCAAGCGAGGAATCAAAAGCGCCGGCGCCGGCTGTCACGTACGTACCTTGTCTGTGAGTCCACTCGGCGGGTGGCACCGTGATCGCCGGCCGTCGCCGCGAGCGCGGACACCGGCCGGCCGAGCGCGGCCGCGGGGTCGCTGAGGTTGTCCGCGCCGCCGCATACGTAGCAGAGCACGTCCGCGACGCTGACCCTGCTGACGCGCCACGTGGCCGTGCTCTTCGCCCGGGAGTAGCTCTCCGCGTCGACGAAGACGAAGGGGTCGCCTCCCGCGCGGAGCGCGGCGAGGGCGGCCGCGACGGAAGTGGACGGCGGTATCACGCGTACCGGCGGCTTGCCGATGCAGAGGTCGGAGACCACGTGAGATAGAAGGTTCGCTGCCATGCACGCGCCGGTCAAGAATTGTATGCAGTACTCGACGGTCGGGAGGGCTGTGCAAATGATGTGGAACTGTTTAATTTAAGAGCGGATACGAATATGTCAGTCAGGTCAGTGAAGCTAGTATTTATAAAGAGATGAGCAGACGTGGTGTGCGGTGAGCTGTAATTTTGCGTAGATGTTTGGAAATTTTTTTGGCAGGAGAAATGAAATTTTCGGCCGGTAGTCGCATGGCCTAAACCACGCCGTCGCATGCTGAGTAGCAGTAGTAGTTTTACTCTGTCACCGACGTGTGAGCAGAATCCATCGACACACCGATGACGACTCATCCCAATTACCCACTGTAAGTACGGATCGAAGAAATAGTAGGCAAGCATGCAGCTTCCTCGAGCATATTCTACAATTTTCTTTTAAGTTACTGCATGATAATAGATAGCTGATTTATTTCTTATCACTCTCTGTAACTATCGATTGTAAAATAATATAATAGATAAAAGTTATATCTCTTCTCATTATTTCTCTTACACGTCAATAAATTATCAGAGATATAACACCAGGTTACTTCCTAAGAGCATTTATGATGATCGATCAGAGGATGAGGTTAGAAAGACGAAGCATTAAAGACGACTTAAAAGGAGTCGGACCAGCGTGCATCCCAGAAGCGGTCATCTAAAGAGAGGAGTCCCGAGTCTGGCACTCGGGAGGACACCCCGACTGTTAGGACTCGGGAGACCAGTTCAACGGTCGGTCCGCACCATCAAGGACTACAAACTCCAGGATGTAACAATCGAATTAATATGACAAATAATACTATACTTATTAGTCAACGATCCCTGGTGATTTAAACCACTGTAAAGGGGATTAATGTGGCTGTTAAAGCCTAAACGGTAACCCTCTGATCCCTGCAATATATAAAGGGATCGAGGGTACCTCTTACAGGCTACGTGGTTGATACATACGTACACACAAACTTAAGGCCATTTTCAGGCTCTTTAGCTCATACTCCAACACACAGGACTAGAGTTATTATCCTCCGGGAAGCCTGAACCTATCTAAAACTTTCTGTCTCACATTTTTAGAGACAACCATAGAATTCCGAACACAGAGATCCCCTTACACCTAACCAAAACACCTCTGTGGGTAACTCCATCGAGGACTATCGTACTTACGCAGCAACAGTTGGCACGCCAGGTAGGGGTCCTCTGTGAATTTTTATTCGGATTCAATGGCCATTGTTTGTAAGGTCAACACCAAGATTTCTGTTGGCTCTATCATCACCTTCGAGAGTCTCACTTTTGTTGGTGACTCTATGCGCTAACTCGTCCACTCCAACGCCTCCGTTGGCTAGGCGAGGACGTCGCCCACACCTACTGTGTGCCCAGCAGCTCAGAGCACGGCCTGCCGCTACAACAAGATGGCTCCAGCACCCAAACGTGCAGCTTCGTCGACCTGTCTCCATCGACTCCCTCGCCGACTTCGTCATCTTCTCCACCTCGAGTGGACGTACGGTTCAGCGATGTCAATTCACCGAGGTTGTCTCATCATGATCTAAGAAAAGGAGCACGCCGATCAAGCCAGTAGCTCCACCATCGAACGCTGCCATGGTGATGACGGCGCCCGTCTCAGATGACAAACCCTCCAACGCCGTCGAGTCAAGCACCCCTCGGCGGGAACGCCGACAGCGGAACGCAAACCGCTCCACTCGTCGCCGAGGCAAGGCTTCTGGCGCTGGAGGCTCCTGCCTCAATAACCAGGAAGACTTCACGGTAGACTTTGAAGGTCACGCCGTGTATTGCACGCCAACAACGAATCTTGTCGCCATTGAGAGAGCACTCTTTGCCCTCCCCGAGACACCCGATCTCTAGAGAGCCCGGGCGATGACTCAGGCCGATGTCTCCTAAATCGTCGATTTGGCGCCACCTAGACGGTCACCCTCCTTTGACCGCGATACTCCCCGACTATCCAGTCGGTCACGACGTTCCCGACCGAGTGAGCGCCATATAAGCTCTTACTCGGGAGATGCTCGGGAGATCATTAATCAAGTGCGTGACGCGCGCAACCTCATTTCTTACCACCGCGGAGAACGCGAGCGTGGCAAGATTCGTCATCGGGAACGGTTTGACCGGACCCACGGCACCTCGGGAATCGACCAGCATGACGACGTTGATGCTCGCCACAATGGATTTTCGGTCTTCACCGAGCGACTTCGTCGTGTGGTCTGGCCTAGAGGTTTTCACCCGTCGGGCATTGAGCCCTATGACAGCAAGACCGACCCCTTCCAGTGGCTATGGAAGTATTATACGGCCATCCGAGTAGCAAATGGGGATCGTAACGTGATGACGAATTATCTTCCTGTCATGCTCGCACCGGCTGCCATCAGTTGGTTAGTCGGACTCCCGGAGAACTCCATCGACTTCTAGGATCAGCTGTGCGATGTTTTCATCGCCAATTATCAAGGAACATAGCAAAGGCCGGCCTCTCGGCACGACCTGCGCTAAATACGCCAGAAGAGTGACGAGTCCCTCTGGGACTATATTCGCCGATTCTCCGAGTGCAGGAACACCATTGCCAGTATCTCTAACGCCGACGTCATTTTCATCTTCTAAGATGGATTGCGGAAGCCGTTGAAGTTATTTCGCCATCTGGTGATGAACGAACTGGCAACGCCAGAAGAAATGATCACCATCGCCGAGCAGTACGGCAACGCCGAGGACACCGAGCGTGAGTAGATGCACCCGACCACTCGGGAATCTCACAAAGACAAGAGACGCTCGGACGACGATCGTCGATCACCTCAGCGCGCCGACCGCGACAAGCCCGAGTCCTCTCGATCCAGAAGCTAGAAGAGAAAATCCGAGCACTTTATGGTTACGGAGGAGAAGCCCAAATCTAGAGACAGAGGGCACTCGACGATGCAGGAGATGCTGGACAAGCTCTGCATCTTTCATCCGAACAGCAGCCACACCACCCGCAGATGTTATCAGCTACAAAATCAAATGCTCAAAGAGGCGAAAGAAAACCCCCGACAAGATAAGCGACACCGGGATAACAAAAAAAAGAAGCCTCGCCGAGAAGACAAAGAGGCCGACCGCCTACCTAAAAATGATTTCTAGAAGCCCGCTCGGACGGTCTCCATGATCTTCGATGAAGCGATTGCCGTGAAGTCCAAGTGTCAGCAAAAGCTCCTCGCTAGCCGCATCAACGCCATCAGTGGGAAAGAGCCCGAGCGTCTCCGCTGGTCAGAAGTCCCGATCACTTTCAGTCGGGATGATTAGTGGACGGACATCCCTAAGCCAGGCTGATTCCCTCTGGTGGTGGACCCGGTGATCCTCAAGGTACGCCTAACGAGGGTGCCCATCGATGGGGGAAGCAGCATCGACGTGCTGTTCAAAGCGACCCTCTCGACGCTCGGCATTGACATCAAGGCGCTGGAGAAGACGGACACTCCCTTCTACGGGATCGTCCCGGGAAAGGCCTCCATCCTACTCGGCACGCTCACCCTCTCGGTGACGTTTAGCACTCAGGACAATTACAGGACCGAGCATATCAAGTTCTACGTCGCCGACTTCGAGCCCGCCTACCACGCCGTACTCGGTCGGTCATCCCTCGCCAAGTTCATGGCCGTCCCCCACTACACGTACCTGGTCCTTAAAATTCCAGGACCATAGGGTGCCTTCTCAATCAAGGAGGACGTCGCCACATCTCACGCCTGTGAGTGCGACAGTCTCGCCCTAGGAGAAGCGATGGACATATCCATCCTGATGGAGGAGATCGTCCAAGCGGCCAAGACTATGCCGACCACTGACGCTAAAATCCTGACCGCCATGCCATCAACTTCAGGCATATCGCCCTCGTCGGCTGAGTACAAAGCTATTCAGCTAGCGAACGCCGACCCCTCCAAGACAGCTCTGATCAGGACAACGCTGGATCCAAAATAGGAAAGCGCGCTCGTCAGCTTCCTCCGTGCCAACATCGACATCTTCGCCTGGCAACCCTCTGATATGCCGGGTGTACCAAGGAAGCTGATCGAGCTCGAACTCCATGTTTATCTGTCCGCTAAGCCGGTCAAGCAAAAGATGCACCGATTCGTCTAAGAGCGTAAAGAGGCCATCAAAGAAGAAGTCACCCGACTACTAACAGCCGGGTTTATTAAAGAAATATATCATCCTGACTGGGTAGCAAACTCAGTCCTTATAAAAAAGAAGAATGGAAAATAGAGAATATGCATTGATTACACCGATCTCAATAAGCGAAGCCCGAAAGATCCTTTCCCACAACCGTGCATGACCAGGTGGTTGACTCCACTGCCAGTAGTTTCCTCCTCTGCTTCCTGAATTGCTACTCGGGATATCATCAAATCAGCCTGAAGGAGAAAGATCAAGAGAAGATATCATTTATCACTCTATTTGACGCCTATTGCTATACATCAATGCCTTTTGGGCTCAAGAATATCGGGGCTACATACCAACGTGCCATACAACGTTGTCTCGCCGACCAGATTAGACGCAACGTGGAGGCTTATGTGGATGATGTCGTCATCAAATTCAGGCATATAGAAGATTTAATTCCCGATATCCATGAGACTATCGACAACCTCCGAAAATTTAGATGGAGGCTCAACCCGGAGAAATGTGTATTCAGGGTGCCGACCAGGACGCTACTCGGTTTCGTTGTCAGCAGTCGAGGAATCAAAGCCAATCCTGACAAGATCTCGGTGATTATAAACATGGCCAAGCCGACCAGCGTGAAGAATATTTAACGTCTCATGGGTTGCATGACTGCACTCGAGCGTTTTATCTCCTGACTCGGCGAACGAGGGATGCCATTCTTTAAGTTGCTGAAAAAGGAAGGCAACTTTATTTGGACTCCGGAAACAGATCAGGTGTTCGCCGACCTCAAAAAATTGCTCACCACGTCGCTTGTTCTAGTTGTGCTAACTCCCGGAGAAACTTTGCTCCTCTATATCTCCGCCACGACCCACATGGTCAGTATTGCCATGATCGCCGAGCGTCCAGAGGAGGGACACACCTACCTAATGCAACGATTGGTATATTTTATATCTGAGGTACTCGGGCCATCAAAAGTCCGATACCCTCAAATTCAGAAGCCCCTTTATGTCGTGCTCATCACCGCTCGGAAGCTCAAACACTACTTCTAAGTGCACTCGGTTGACATCATCACTGAATATCCACTCGATGACATTCTTCGTAATCGGGATGCAACTGGTTGGATTGTTAAATGGACCATCGAATTGAAAGAATATACCCTCGACTTCAAGCCCCGAATAGCCATCAAGTCTCAACCTCTCACCTATTTCATCGCCGAATGGACAAAGATTCAACTCTCACCGATAGCCGAGACCATGGAACACTGGGTTATGTATTTTAATGGCTCCCTCGGCATTGATGGAGCAGGTGCTAAAGTTTTTCTAATCTCCCCCCAAGGTAAACGCCTGAATTACGCCCTTCAACTATTATTTATGGCATCAAATAATATAGTCGAGTACGAAGCACTCGTCAACGGCTTGTGAATTGTCATTTCCCTTGGCATCAAGCGCCTAATGATTTATGAAGACTCAAAGTTGATCATCAGCCAAGTAAACAAAGACTGATCATGTACCAGTGATAAAATGGATGCATATTGCAAATAGGTCCAAAAGTTAGAAGGACAATTCTATGGCCGCCGACCTCCTCACTAAGCTGGGATCTTCACGAGCTCTGGTGTCGAAAGGCATATTTCTCCAAGAGCTCCACAAACCGTCAGTCCAGGCTGAAGAAGTGCAACCATTAGACGCCAAGGGGACACCTTCCATCCTGATTATCACCGATGATGCAGAAGATTGGTGCCGACCCTTCATCAACTTCATCCTCACTGCCAAAGCTCCTAAAGACAAGGACTCAGCCATCCGTCTCGCCCGTAGAAGCAAGCAGTACGTCATCGTGGGGACGGAATTATACAAAAGGGCTGCATCGATTCGAGTGCTCTTAAAATGTGTTAGCCGATCCGAGGGGTCGGCCATATTAAAAGAAGTGCACTCGGGAATGTGCGGAAATCATGCTGGAGCCTGAACTTTGGTGGGTAAAGCTTTCTGGTCAGGCTTTTATTGGCCAACTACCAACGAGAATGCTAAACTACTTGTCATAAGCTATCAGGGGTGCCAATTTTTTTGCAAAATAGAATCATCTCCCTACACAAGTCCTTCAAACAATTCCGCCTTCGTGGCTATTTGCATGCTGGGGCTCGACATGGTGGGCCCATTTTAGAAGGCTCCTCAGGGATATGATTGCCTCTTCATCGCCATCGACAAGTTCACCAAGTGGATTGAAGTCATACCACTAAGGACCTGCACCGCTAAAAAAGCCACAGAATTCATCCAATGGATAATTTATCGGTATGGTGTCCCCAATCAGATCATCACTGATCTCAAAATACCGCCAATGGCTTCTAGAAATTCTGCGAAGACCGGTGCATCGAGATCAAATATACATCCATAGCACATCTAAGAGCAAATGGTCAATGTGAACGAGGCAACGGCATGATTTTCTAAGGCTTAAAGGCCAGAGTTTTTGACCCCCTCAATAAATGTGGTGGTCGGTGGATGAAAGAACTACCGACTGTTTTATGGGAACTTCGCACTCAGCCGAGCCGAGCAACTGGTCAGACTCCTTTTTTCCTGGTATACGGGTCGGAGGACATTTTACCGGTAGATATGCTCCACGAGTCCCCAAGAATTCAACATTATGAAGAGGGAGCCACCGAACAAACAAGAGAAGAGGACATTGACAGCCTCGAAGAAGCTCGATTGGCCGCAGCAATCCAATTCGATCGGTACCAGCAAGTACTTCGTCGATACCATGATCGCAATGTTAATGGTCGGTCATTCTAAGTCAGGGATTTGGTCATTCGTCGAGTATAATCTACGGTCGGCGCCCACAAGCTATTGGCTCCATGGGAAGGACCATTCATCATCGCAGAAGTCACTCGACCAGGATCCTATCGGCTGACCCGAGAAGACGATCAACGCGTTTCTAATTCTTGAAACATTGAGCACCTTCGCTGATTTTACCCATGATGTTACAAGCTACGTACTTTTATCTTGGACTAATAGCAATGTTTTTTCTCCAATATTTCGTCACTCCCGATCCCGAGTGCTTGCCCTTTCTATCACTTTACCCCATAGCTTATGACCCACTCTAGCTCTGAGAGATTGGTCGGACGATGCTCTGACCAATCACTCTCAGTTGGTATTTGTTCCGCTCCACGGGGAGGTATCGTTGATACGTTTGTTGCACACTTGGGGGCTCGCCAAACTCGCCTGATGTTTCCCCCATGCTTATTGCCTGACCTCTTTTATTATCTTTTCCGACTACTTGTGAAGCCAATCATCCAATACGTGTGTACGTGGCTAAGTTTCTCTACGCTGCGAACTAAGGCTATACCAATCACTCGGAAACTAAAAAGAAGATGGTCGGACAGAGCATAATTAAACTCCAAATAACGTTGCATTAAAAATTAAAATTATCATCTTTACATTACTTTCTTTTTACATATCTATACTACTCAGC
>KE370968.1:68654-89869 GCA_000418225.1 Zizania latifolia
CAAACTGCCAGAGCATGCGGTACATAGCTGCACGCCTTCACGCGCCTGTTCCGATCGAAAAACGAATTCTACTGGGAGATTCCTGATTTGATCTGAAGTTCTGAACCTGTATATTTCGCATTTCAGATTAGGATGCTACTGTACTGCGTCGTTACAGGGCGCATCTTTCTCTGGATTCGATTGTGCGTGCGCCCGCCGTGACAGCTCGCCAAGCAACAAGCCCAACCATGTGCGTCCAAACGAGCCCGCCCACTTGCCTGTTCAGAGGGAAAGACAAATTGATATAGTATTTGTTCCACGTGTGCTACAGCGATACAGCAGAGTTCTTACAGTGTACTGAGCACGTGTTCGAGAGCGGATATGTCGACCGCGAAGGCAATTTATAACGGGCGAAGAACAAGCGGAGATGCACAGATGGACGTGACCGGCCGACCACTCTGCGGCGAGCTATAGTTTTACTACGGCGATATTTGGAATTCTAAAGTTTTTTTTATCTAGGAGCACATGGGTATTCTTGAAAAGTACATCAACAGCATTGCCTGTTGCATCGTTGTTCAGTCGGAATGGCCTAATATGCCATTGAATCCAGTGACAGCATTGCCGTCAAGATGAGTTTATCTCACGCCAAACTGTCATTTGCAGATGGCTTGACTAATGATAGCTAGTCTATTTTTGTGTGATTTTAAGTTATGCTCAATATACGGCGGTAGCTTTTTTCGACATTTCTTATCTTAATAAGATAATTATCTTCAATAGATAGATCGGTTCGAGTTTCAATGACTTTGCGACAATATACGGCGGTAGCTTTTTTCGACATTTCTTATCTTAATAAGATAATTATCTTCAATAGATAGATCGGTTCGAGTTTCAATGACTTCGCTGTCGCATACTCCACCAATACAGTTCAATTTGTCTTTGCCTAGCTCGAACAAGCAAGTGGGGTAGAAAAGGGCGCACATGGTGGGAACTGCTGCTTGACGAGCTGCCACGGCGGACGCGACGTTAAATTTTGTGAAAGATGCGGCTTGTCCCCCGTTCGACGCAGTATCATCCAAATCCCAAATGCAAACATGCATGGTAGAACTAATTCCTCTTCTTTTTTTTTAGGAGCAGGCACAGCTAGCCACGGCTCTGGCCTGCATGCGGCCAAGCTCGTGAACGGCGTGAGCTGGCCAGGCCGTGCAAGACGCGCCGTACCGTACCTATCGAGACGGCCAGTGGCAGATCACATGGCGGCGCCGCTGTAGACTGGTACTCGTCTGCCCCCCCTGCGCTCGTAGAGTCGCACGCGCTTATCGTCTTCCATGGAGCTTCGTGCTTGCAGATCAGGAATTCTCGAGCGGACAAAAGAGACTGATTTTTTTACTTATACCGTTTTGCTGATTTTCCAGCCGACGAATTTTTTCGTACCACGACTAGCCTAAGCTTGTAAGTGGGGTGCACCTTCTAGTTTGTTTTGTTTTATTTTATTAATCTAGATGTATTACTATGCTTATGTAAGTCATATTTTTTTATACCAATAAGAATCAGTTTATAAAAAGGTAAACTGTTTCCATTTTATAAAAAAATCAACACCAAAGCACATCTTTTAATTTTAGCTATAACATTCTCTGTTTCAGAAAAAAGGTGGTGCTGACGACGAAGAGATGCTTTTGTGCTGGATCAAAGGAAGACTTCCGGCAGACTGCTGCCTCCTATTGCTCTCTCTCTCTCTCATGTTCGTCATGTCGAGTTTTTTAGCAGACAGTAAAAATTAATTTTCTAGTTTTGTATTGCTACGGTCTAGATGATTAGCACGATTTTATCCTGCCGTATGTTTGGTAATGATAGATTCAAGACGCAAGAGGCAAGACGAGATGGCCGACGGTAGCAAGGACGGCTACTGGAATCGCGCATTCTGCCTCGGTCACGTACAGCGAGGTTGTTCCGAGGTGGAGCAGGAGCCAGCACATGAGAAACCACCCTCAGATGACAAACATTATCCTTTTCAAATCACAAGTACGACTACACAAAGAACAAGTAATAATCATTTGGATAATGAATTTTGTGTCACCACTTACCTAAAAAGCTAAAATAAATGATCTAATGTAGGGTTAATACTACTTCCGACGCCACAAAATTGAGTGCCTACTCCAGACCCAAGCTACAAACCTGTACAGCATTCACCTGAGCATAAGAAAAAATTTGTCAAACTGTAGCGCGTCAGCGCCTCTGATCTTCGAACCACGGACCTGTGGAAGTCCACCAAATTGAATTGAAGTTGCACGAGCCCCGATTGAACCTTTAAGTTTCGATATCCACGAGGGAAGTTGCACGAGCCCAGACTGAATCTTTAATTTTAGATATCCACAAGGATTGGCACACTTAGTAAAACATGCCAATAAGGTAAGATGAGAGGCAAGAGGAGTATCAGCATGAAGACATGGCCATCACAATTCCTTACAATTTCATGGTGTTTCCACGACCACAACCGTTCTTGTTTCCAGTCAGCCGGCCCGAGAGAACTTCGTGAGATCACAAGATGGCAGGATTTGGTGTTCTGCAAAGCCGATAGGTCTCATCTAGCTTGAAAATCCAGAGTACAGAAACAAGGTATCAGTGAAACTGTCAAGGAACATGGCCTTCAATTCTGGAATATCTACCATAAGGAACCCTTTGTACTCCCCGTGGAAAATCTGGCTTGAAACGCTTATCAAAACTAGATGCCAATGACCTGTGGAAATAATAAACACATATCTGAAGCATACTAAAAAAAAAGACATAACGGATAGACTAAAGAAACAAAGCACAATTTGACAACAGTATGCAGAAGTCCTACACCTGCAACATGCCATGCTATATAAAACATGCCTGAGCCAAACCACAATAAATTTTTCCTCATATTCCTCTAGACCTAAACCATCCTAACCCCGCACTGGCAATTCTGTACTATCATCAAGCCCATGGATTTGACTGCAACTTTGGCACTCGAAGGGTCTATGGAAAACGTGTTAAAAATGGGCTAAGGAAGAATTGTGGGCTCAGCCTGGCTGGTATGCCTGTTAGGTCTCTGGGATAATGACCTTAATGGGTAGCTGTGGGAGGTCCGGAGGTAGCCAGCATCTCCTTTGGCCACTTTCCTGCCTGTGGTCGATAAGATACCAGGGACGTCGGTAGCAGCAGCAGGAGATGAGACAATAGATAATAATAGATGGGAATAAGATTGCTTTATTGCTTGACCCTAAAAGAGGCCTACTGCTAGAGTGCTAGTTATATATAGAGCTGCAGCCAATTACAAATCAAAGTCTAAACTGACTCCAAAACCTAATTGAAGTAGAATTCCTAGTCCCAATAGAATCCGAACCTTCTAAACTTATCTTTTCTAGCCAAATTACAAAATAGACTTTATCTAGTACTTTCTAATATATAAAATTCGAAATAAGGATATTAACCACTTTGATTCACTGCCACTCTAAGCTTTTCTTCTACTAAAAAACTTGTCGAACATAACAATGCCAGCAATAGTTAGTAAAACCAACAAAATCTAACACCACATACTGGTAATATTTGGTACAACTTGATTTGCTACGATATTTGGTAAAACCTATGGGATTTTTGGTTCCAAGCTCACGTAGGCTTTACCAAATCGGGGGCAAATTTGATGGTTTTTGGCATGAACTAAGGAGCTCTCTAATCATGCATGGAATTTGAGAATGAAGAAATTGCTTAGCCACAGAACAGAAGGCATTCTCTTTGGGAATCCGAGGGCAAGGAAATCTTTTGCCAGATTTTGGCTGCTCAGTCATGATCCACCACTTATAAGGAATTACACTACTAATCTGTTCCTTGACAATACTTTAGAAGCAACAAAATCTGAAGGAATGTGCAACATAGAACTTGTAGATAGCAAAGCATGAAAATCTGAACTGAAAAAAATGTTCCATCAGGTATGTTCATCGAAAGCAAAGGTACTTTTCTTATTGATAATCAAGCATTTGCAGAATTATTCCATGCATAAAGCCAACCAACAATTACCTTGGAGAACCAGATCGTTTCTGAGCAAATTGACCAAGCATGGATCTCAACGTTTCAAGAGCTTCATCAGCAGCCTACAAAATATAAACTTCAATTCAGATATACACCATGTTTATAGCTAGTCAATCAAGAAAGCCCACATGTTACAAAAAACCATTTACAACTTATTCTCTAGGCACACCTCAGACGCAAACAAAAGGATGTTTTACTCAAACTCCAAGGTCAGAACTACATTATTAGATTTATTTACTGCTTAAAGCTCGCCAGCCAGAATGCAATGTTCAAAATAGCCTGTTCCACTTCCAAAAGCTAGAAAATGGTTTCATGGAACAAGAAATTGAATGTGAAACATGACTACAGTTATTATACAAACTGAAAAAACGAACAGAACCCTCATTGGTCATTCGACAGGCAAACTAGATATATCTCTCAATATACTTCATGATCTTGTTCTTTCATAAGTAGGAAGCTAAAGCAACAAAGGAAAACAGTTGCTTAAGTATGAGGTTTGCTTATAACCTGAAGCTTAGCTTCTTCCCATGTTATTCCCACTCCATTGCCTAGAATTTGCCCACCAATTTCTACCTGAAATAATTCACATTTTCAGGCTGTTTGGTCAAACACTTGACTTCTGTAAATAAACCAAGCAAGATGTGCCACAGAGTTCATGTCATCAAGAATAATGGCAGCACATGTTAATTGTATGTTTTATGGTACTCACTCATGCACAATCAGTAAGCAACTAATTTTAAAGAATTCAATAATGTAAATTACAGGAACATTTCTATATAAGAAGCAAATATATCAAAATGCCCAATAACACTTTTTACATATTACAACTATCAAGTTAAATGCACAATGAAACGAAGTTGCTAACTGACCTCAGCATAAGTTTCTTTGCCTACTGAACCATCAGGGGATGTTCGAGCTTGAAAAACCAAGTTATATCCCTCAACCGTGCACTGCAACACATTTTCAAATATATTATTACATTAAATAGACAACCAGAGTCAAATGACCAACAATCTAAGCCACTTACAAGTTCCTTGAGAGCAGAAATAGAATCCCCTGTTTTCACAAATCGAGATTCCTCCGAAGTACTTGCAATTGGCAACACATCATCCCTGGTACTTCCAGGATATCCAAAAATGTTTGGATTACTACCAAAACTATTTTCTTTCATATCAGTCATCTTATTTGGATCAGGTGACAAATATCTATCTGCAAGTAATTTTGATATGTAAAATCAATACAAAATACTGTATACAACAAGGTTCCAAAAAACACAAAATAATGCAGGAGTTTTTTGCTTCTTTCAACCGATACACTAACAGAAAAATAGCTCGACCTAGATTTTTTGTCAGAAACTAAAAGGCAAACGACTGGCATACAATTGGGCAAACATGCAACTATGCAAGAACAATCTAGAACTATCAGGTGGCAATAGCTGAAACAGAGTTTGTGCCCACATTGACAGGTTCCAAGATATTTGACAAAGCTAACAGAGACTGTTTTGAGCAGCAACACACTCTATGATCCAAGTAATAATGTAATGAATCTTCTAATGAAAATGATTGTCTTGGTTGCAACAATATTAACGGCACAAAAAATAATGTTATATGTGCAATAAGGAAACTAGAAAGTTGAGTAGCCTAAGCATGCAAAACAAACTTACTAGCCAAATTTCTTAAAGAAACTTCTGCAGCTTGACCCTGTGCTTCTTTCCTTGTCCTGCCAATTCCTTCACCTACTTTTTCTCCAACAATCCAAACCTGAAAGGGATAGCAGAAATAAGAAAGGGGAATAATTAAGGAAACATTACAAGCAACCATAGTTATTAAGGCGGTAAGGAGAGGCGAGGCGAGGCGACTGATCCCTGCCTTACAGCCTAAGTGGTAAGGCGTAAGATGAGGTGACGTCTTACAAAATAAAAAATATATATATGGGAAAAATTGCACTAGCACATTTAAAACTCAGTCTAACAGCACATTAAAGCCCAGTCCAATAATAACAGTGTACTAAACCGGCCCAGTCCAGCTCCCCTCAAAACCGGCCCCTGGTCTGGCCCAACAAGTAGGCTGCTATATAAAGGAATGCTCCTTGCTCCACTGTTTAGGGCTTCCTCCTGATTCCTGCAGCAGCAGCAGCCGCTGCCATCGTGCCTGGCCGCGCCGTGCGGAAAGGCGTGGGGCTAAGGCGGTGGGATGCCTTAGCCCCTGGTGCCACCTTATCGCCACGACGACACCTTGATAAGTATGCAAGCAACAATAGCACGACAGTACATTTCCTCCAGAAGATTTGCTTCAAGTAAACTGTGAATTCAATCATTGGTCAGTGTTGTTAATCTCTCTTAAGAGAATCATATTGGGTTACATAATTATATTAGCCATTGCAGGGAATCCTATTACCAATATAACTTCCCAAAATGCTGATTTGACTGTTCATGAAAAATTCAAGAGATGAACTAAACATTGAATAGAAGTTACAGTCTACCTCGATAGAGAAGTGTAGTTCTGCAGTATTACGTAGTGCTGACCTGTACTCCACCTAAAAACAATAAATGTAAATGACGATAAAAAGAAGACTCGTCAATACTGAAAGCTCAAAATTACCTTAGACCCACACTTCAGCGCTATCTCCTCTAGTATGCCTGCAGAGCTCCCTGCATGATGAGCAAAGCGTTGTCCTGTTACTATCTGGTTGTTTCTCTGACTTGCGGGAACATGCCGAGTTGCTAGCTCCTCTCCTTCAGGATGTAGACACAGTTAAGCATATAAAAGAATGTAATCCTTATACTGTGGTAAACTTTGAGTCACACGTTTCTAATGTGCATATGGAATTTTATTGCAATTTCCCACTTATGGAAGCTAATATACAGTTACACATTACATGGCAATTGTCTAGGCAAAATATTTGAGTACTCATTTAAGCGAGCAAGTGTACCAACCATAATGAGTGCACCTGTTCTTGAGTTCATAAAACAGTACTCCCTCTGGTCAAAAACATATGACATTTGACTTTTTCACCGTCTTCGATGTCCAACTTTGACCACAATTTTATATTAGAATAAGTTTATAAAATCTAAAAAGTTTATCAGATTATGAAAGTACTTTTCAAGACAAATCTCCTTTACCATTATTATGTTTTCAAAATATGTGTTTTAAAAGTCATTGATAGTCAAAGTTTCAAATGTTTAACAGGATCTTGTCCAAAACATCACATATTTTTGACAAGAGGGAGTATAAAACAAACAAAGCCAACTATTGTAACACAAAAGCATCAAAGCACAACAAATTCATACAGCCAAACAAATGATATAGCAAGCTTTCCATCTTCTACGATGGAGCTCAGGAATTCTCCCGTATGGCCAAAAAAAGATGATGACATAACAGGCCAGAATACCGAGTGCTAAAAACAGTTACCACACTAAACCTTAGGATCGTTTTTTAAGGGGACATCTTGTTTTTATATGTTGGTGAAACAAGCCAATAAACATTGTTTATGCAAATAAGGAGAGGACCTTGTTTATCAATAAATGTACAAGTCTCTGTGCCTAATTATCAGGATCACCCCCAAAAGATCAACATCAGAGTTCCAAAAGGAGATTGTAAGCATACCAGAAAAGGATCTGTATCTTGACTGAAGCATGTGATGATCCTCAGTATGCGGTAGCTGAGTCAAGAAAATGTTTGTTACCAATGGTATAGAAGCGTCTTGATAGCAAGCGCAAAGAGTCCAAAAGTTCCATGTAAAACACCTACCTGAGAGGGAAACCTCTGATTCTGATAACTAAATCTATCAGAGGATATAGTATTTTCCCCACCATGAAAGAATGGTTGCGGTGGTTGCTTTTTCTCATAGTGCATCGTTTCAGATTCTAAAGGGAATCCTGCAGAACCCCTGTTTAGATTATTTGGATTCAAGCCATCCTCTACAAGAAACCAATTTCCATGAGGTTGAACTGGAGGACCTGAAGCTTGCACAGGAGGTATTACTGGGAGAGGTGTAGGATCTCTGGTGTCTTGACCATGTTGTAATATGAGAAGCCTTCTCCTTGTGTCAGGATCTAACTCAGATTCAGGAACTTCACCCTCTTCCCTAGCTGGAGAACCTTGCAGTGGATCTGAGAGACTCGGTTGAGCAGCTGGTAGGCTGAATGAAGCAGGTAATCCCTGATTACTACTCAAAGGCGCCATGACAACGGGTGGGGCTACTGGTGCTACTGAAGATGAAAAATTTTGGCCAAGGAGTACTGGCATAACAAAGTTAGCTGCAGCTGGATTCAATGCTTGAACATTGCCAGATGCTTCCTGAAAGGTAGTTGATATGTGAGGGAGAAATGATGCAAAATTTGAAAACAGAAGTACATGTAAAAAAGCATATGAAGATATTATCAAATAATTTGTTCAAATATTCTGCTCAAAATGTTCCCATTAAAATGTTCAGCAATTCATGAGAAACATATCGCATGCTGAAATTATACTTTTGTGCATGTCACATGAACAAAATCCATTGAAACAGACATCGTACACCTAATTAAGTGTTTCACTATTTTAACAACAAAATAGTTGTTGCTTTCTCTATTACTTAGTTGTATGATGAACATAGCTATTGTTATGAATTGATTTCCTAGTGCTGCTAGGTCCTATAGGTTAAACTAAAAGGAAGATGGGTGGTGCTACATTACAGGAAAATCAGAAGATGTAACAAACTAAAAGTTTAGATACAATATTATTACATAAATGTTTTCAATGTAGTTACCTAATACTATGATATAACAGTATAACACTCTTCAAGATTTCAACAACTGTAACAATGCTTTCACTAAACAAAACTAGCAGATTTCTATGAATTATTCTTGGATGTCTTATTTTTTGTGATTTTGTCGATTCATATTCAAACATCCAGATAAGAGGCATGAAGAGCACAAACCTTCATTCTCCTCTCAACCTCAGCATCAGCCATACCATCAAAAACCAGCGGATCTCTGTTTCCATTCACTACCGCAACATTCTCATCCTAATCAAGATTGGAAGAACAGTTAATTACTGAGAGGTGAGCATGCTAGCATAACGTTTTAAAAAATTACCTCTGAAATCAAATAATTGCCAACATCTGGAGCAGATGGGATTTCATTGATTTCATCCTCATAAAAAACATTGCTAGTCCTTGGTAAGAGGCTTTCATCAAAGTCCCTGCGAATTGAACCATGAAAGTTCTATGTCAATCAGTCAGCCTTAGTTTGATAGTAGAGTGACATGATACTGATATGGAATATCATATTAACAGTGCTGATAATCTTACTTGAAGAAGCCCCCTCTAACATTGCACGCAACATTCCTAGCAACACATAGAACTGGGATAGAACAGTTTGCCTGCAAGTTGAAAAAGTTCCTTTAGTAACCATGCAATAAGATTTTGTTTGCATTGATATGGAGCATGACTGTTACCTCTGCTTGAGGTGCATAATATGGAGTGAATGCAGGAACCACATGAACTCTAGACTGATCCTTCTCATCCCAAACTTTCAGTCGATCATCAATTACTAGTGCCATTCCAGGATGGCAGGATCCATCATGGAAAACATTCAATAAGGACTTTCTTAAACCTATAATAAACAAATTTGCTGTTAACTTCAATAGAATGGAACAATGAACCAGCAAACAAACAGTATTCATAAAGGGGAATGGAAGCATTGAAGCTGAAATCTTGATAGCCTAATCACTGGGCATTTGAAAATTACACTGTACTAAGTTCTTTGTTGTACTTGGTCAGAAACGAGACACATACCAGATTTTACACACACCATTCTGTCATTAAGTTGAACAGAGTTAATCAATCTTGAGTCTGGATCAAGCAACCTCCACATTTCTAAAGCATAGTCTCTTTCAGCCATTGTACACACATAGACCTCAAAACGCTTGCGACCTCTAGCAATCAAGTAGCTCCGAAGGTCCTCCCATGCTGGCCTCAAACGTACAAGAACACTAGTATCCCTTATCTGCAAAAAAGAACGACTTAGCCTAGCAGTTTTGGACAAATTTATGCAACCAAAATCAAGCAGGTACATCAAATAGAGAGCACATCAAAGCATGACGGACAATCCTTGCTACTGATCAACTAAGGTACTTCTATTTTCCCATCATAGGATGCATGCAAATTCTAGAAATTTTCCAACTTATAGAGAGAGAGAGAGAACACTGAAACAGGTCAGCTGCATTCCTGACTGGTAGGTATGATGTACAAGGAAAATTCAAAAAGACACCTACACATAGACTGGAATCATAATGTATCTATCTGCAGATCAATATATGCTCATAAAAACAGTCGCAAAATAAATTCAATCAATGAGGCAATGAATCGCATACCAAAGGATTTATTCTCGTCAAGATAATATTCTTCTCTTGTAATCTTATAACTGGACGTGTCATTGGTTGATGGTTATCAGACAATGGTGGAACTACCTCAGGTTGCACTTTATACAATTTTCCATCATAGACCTGATCACCTTCTATGTACTGCTTTAGGATAGACTTGTCATCTTGGTACCTTTTGATCTCTGCTATCATACCATTCATGCGTTGTGGATCAGTCTCGTTGCTCAGTTTTCTCTGAAGTGCATCAATTCTGTCTTCAAAAGACCGTGTAGTATTGGCGACAATCAATGTCTCATCAAGGTCAAACACAATCCCAAGGCATCGAAGATTTAACATGGTCAAGCAAGAATTGTACAGACCAAATGGCACTTTATAGCCCCAGAAACATGCATGATCTGTCAGGTTTCTCCTGGATGTCATTGCCACTAAATGCAATTCTTCCTCTCCTAGCGGAACAACTGCAGTCTGCATTAAAAACAATGAATTAAAAGCTGCAATATAAATATTTTTTCGATGGCAATATGAAATAGTAAGATGAAGATGGAAATTTAAACAAAAACCATCAAGTTCAATACAATATATGTTTTAACAGGGAAAGATAGGAATAGAGGAAACTACAAAAGGTTATAACTGTGGTTCTATTGTATATGGAATCTGAATCTGTTGTGAACCACACTCCTGAATTCTAAAACAGCAAAGTTAAAGTTGCAAGTGTTCATATCAAAGCAACATCATTTTAACTAAAACTAGCAAAAGTAGCTCATTAAACAGAGAATTATTTGGCATCACAATAAATGATGAATAGAATATTTCTTGATGAACATAATGGTGCGAGAAAAGCATTAGCACAGGTGCTCTTCATGTATATTCCTGTGAAAATAAAGATAGAACAGCACCTAAGAATAGCAGTAAATTAGCATGTTAGACCTGTGTGCACCAGTTAAACTTTATATCTTCCTTGAACTTGTTATCAGAAATTAGGTTCTAAGTTCAAATTCGATTAGATCAACGAATCAATGGTAGCAATTAGCAGCTGACACTATTCCCAGTTATATAAAACAAAAAACACCTTTTCACAAATCATCAACTTGGACGTCCATACTCCTAAACATCAAATCTACATCATTCAATATTTGATTAACTGGTTTCTGAAATTTTGATCTCTACTTTTTAAGCCCTCTCAGTCAGTCCAGTAATGCCAAGTTTGAATTCTATTAATGTGATGACACAATGAATTAATATCAAGTCCAAGTCCATAGAACATCATGTATATAAGTGATTCATCGTGTTAAGTTTCAGTCAGTATCAAACTGAAGAAATATCAGTGCACTCAGTCATCTGTCCACATCCTTTTAAAATCTTTGTCCACAGTGATTGTTCATGTAAAATTAACATGATTATTAGTACAATAAATCTTAAGATTATGTCCTGGTAAACTTGTCCAAGTAAGATTAGAAAGATTCCTTCAACATTGCCATGTAAAATTAGTGAGATTCCTTAAAAATGTCCATGTAAATTTAGAGATTCCTTTATTTGTTGAATTTGTTCCTTTTCACACTGCGTGAATCTCTCTTTTTTATGTCAGGAATAATTCATATACCTTGTTTTCTCTGATGCAAGCAGCGTGCATGGCGACGAGAGGCTGGGGTGGCTCATCGGCTGTCTTGGGCGGCCTGGACTCCATGACGAGGCAGCGAGCGCCGACGGCCACGGTATGCATCACGGCAAGCGGCGGACACCGCTCGCTGGGCGGGGAAAGGCGGTCAACGCGGATCTCTCGCGCCCACGCCGCCGCGGACAGGCTCGTCTCGCCCCTGGGCCACACCTCCACCTCGCCGATCGAGGTGTTCCCGTAAAAAACCATCGACTTGATCATTCTCTCGAAACCAACAAAACAGCAAACAGATCTCAAACGAATCCTTAGGTCAAAAGTTCGTTCGGATCGTCCACAAACAGAGGGGTCTGGTTCTCACACAGGTAGATAGATCTGCAAACTCGCTCGCAGATCTGTTCTTATGAAGCGTTCCGAAACGAGAAAAAAAAAACTAGAAACAACCAGGGAAAAGAACAGATAGATATGTGTGTGGTCTTAACGACGACGGTGCTTCAGATTGTGTTCGAATTTTTGGTCAGATCTGGGGGAGTTCGTGCGCTACCGCGTCAATGGCGGCCGCGTGCGGGAGGAAGAAGAGGGAGGAGAGGGGCAGGTGGGGAGAACCCTCTGAAACCCTAGCTAGGCGTCTGATCGGATTGGGGGCGAGGTGGGGGAAGACAAGTAGAAGGGAGGGATTTATTTTGGAGCCCATCAATTTCGGTAGGTGGTGGGGAGGGAGCGCGTTGGCCGTGGACGCGGCCACGTTTTTATCCCACCGCGTAATTCACGGGGATTTCTTTTGTAATTATTTTTTACCGGAGGATTTACAGAGATTTCTTTTGTAGAGTAATTATTTTTTAACTGGAGGATTTTCCTGTCCTTTTTTTTTCCGACTGGATCGGGAGTGCGAGACTGGCACGTCTCGTGCGTCTGATAGTGGCTGTCGTGCTCTCCGTATGGTTGGGCCATTAGGTGGGCGGTTGGCCACCTGGCTCCGTTCGACAGGTCGCCATCAAAACTTTGATCATCAAATTGATAAGCCATCATTGTTCGGCTAAATATTGAGGAAGAAATAAATATATACAGGTGGGCAGATAATATCAGAAAAGCATAAGATCTTCTTGTTTCTGTTTGCGAATCATATTTGTAATCTTACTTAAGATGAGTCCTATTTGTAGCGGAACTTTGTCTGTTTAGTATGGAGCAATTTTGTTTTTGGGTATGGAATTGTGCACTCTCTGTTAATCTCCATAGTTTTCTTGCTGCTACTAGTAGTTTTCCTCTATCTTAGCTAATTGACATGGCATGGGCACTAACGTGGAGAATAGTGTTCGCGTCCTCCTCAGTCCTCCCGGCCCTTGCCAGCGCTGCGATCACAGGATTAGATAACATAATCGGTGAAGTTGTGAAATCTCAAAAGATAGATTTTACTTTATATTAGTAAAAAAACTGCTATAGTTAAAAATATTGGTTTTATCTTAGTTTAATTTCCAGCTTTTTAACGAAAAGCTGGTTAGAAAAACAGACTAAACACACCTTAATACGTTCAAAATAGGCCTAAAACATGCAGTTTTTTATAAACATATTTACACATGCATTCACATAGCACGCTCTACAAGCCTAAAGAGTCAATTTATCGTAACGAATTTCACCACACGCCAACAACATGGAACACTTTTTTGCTTCTCCTTTCTGTAGCACTGATTTGTTTTTTCGTTACAAAAATACATAATCAGGAGTATAAAAAAAGTGGAACAAGGTTGAAGCTGAGGAGAGATAGATCATAGATCTCACTCCAACCAGCGGGCAGCACTACTCTTTCTAGGGATTCGCTTTCATGTACAATTAAGGGTAATATTTAAAACGAATGTCATACCACAAGTACCTGAGCACTGACAATGTGTTAGCCGAAGATTCCGAATTCTGAAGCAGGCGCACCAAGGAGCAACCAAATCCAATCCCTCAGTGCTGTGCGACACACCGAATTTATATCTCCGTGTATCTATCTATACACAAAACTACACTCCTGATGGACAATGACTCTCATACGAGCATTCAGGTCCATGCTATACTCTAACGGGAAAACCGAAGTTCTGAAATGTTCTGATTTTACCATCACGGCCTGCTGTGACAATCGCTAAGCCCCAGGCCGAATGACTAGGAGACTCATCTCCCTCCACGAGATGGCTGATACTAGACCGAGGGCTCTGTTTTGTTGGTGTCATGAGTTCTTCGGGCCAAGTTGCAGATACCCTATCACCATTATGAGTTGGGTTGTTTCTGATGCTGTTGCTCCGGTGGTGCTGAACATCAGGCATCTCCTGATCTTTATCAGGTTCAGATCCAAATAGGCCATTCTCAACCACACCACCCGTTTCCACCTGTTTCCTGGAGCTAGCTCTAGAAATCATTGTGCTGCTGGCACAAGGCCAAGAAACAGCAACTGTCACGCTCTCGCAGTGGAAATGTTCATGGGTATTTGTGATAGAAACAATGCCCTTCTTTCTGTTTGGTTCGGAATCATCATTGTATCTCCACATATATACATGTGAATCCTCACTTGCAGAGATAAGATATCTCCCATTTGCGGCTGAACAAGCAGAAATTTGGCTGCTGGTGTTACGAAACCCTGAAACATGACAAGAGACGAACTTGGAAATGAAAACAACCAGCCAGCAGAATATGAGACAAAATTTAATAAAAGAAAATGTAACAAGAATTAATAAGATCAAGATTACTTACCTTTAAATTTGCAAACTAGTTCAAAATCATCAACAACACGAATTCGTGAATCTGCAGATGTGATGATAACCTTTGAAGAACTCCCTGGGACAAACTATTTGAACAATTACTAATCAGTGACCGTACAAAACAGGCAAAAGAAAAACTCAATTTCGGTGCAGTATGGTTCGTATCATAATTAAAATGCTTCTTCATAGTAAGCACCTGAAATCCTGTGATTTTCTTCTGGCTGGATTTCCTTTTCTTAATCTGTAGATCAATCTGTTTCTTGTACTGAAGCATATTATCTAGTCAGAAGACAAAAAGTAAAATAAGTTTTGCAATATCTGGAAGGCAGTTTGTATAACAGGACAACAGCAGTAGAATGCAAGCTTTAGATAGCATTAGCCAACTATCAGTACCAGGTCCTTAGGGAAAAAGTAGTTATAGGTGTGGGAGATGACATGAACATGTGCAGCAATTAAGTAATGTGAGAGAGAAAGAAGGGGTGTGAGTACCAGAAGTATCATACACAAGGCACTTGCCCTTGTGAGAACCAACGAGTACACCCTTCACAAAGAGTATAAAACAAGGTGTTAGAATGAAAATGCAAAAAGCAAACAACCCCTGCTGACAAATTATAGAACAAGGAAGCAAGGTAAACCTGTCCATCAGGGGTATAACAAGCAGCTGTGATCATTTCATGCAGATCAATCCAATCAACAATTTCACGTTTTTGTACACTCCAGATTCGAACCTTTTTATCCAGGGAACCACTAATGAAGTATTTATCATCAACAGGATTGAACTGAATGCAAGTCACTGAATCAAGAAACTGACATGAGACAAGGGCAATGATGCAAGTGTGCAAGTGCACAGGGCGAGAGAAAGAGAGAGAGATATTAATCTTCTGAAAGTGATGCTATTACCATAATCACTGTGGGAGAAGGTTTTCAGACAATAAGTGCTTGACATGTGCCACAACCGTACAGTTTTATCCATTGAAGATGAAAGCAAGTACTGCAAAGAATTTGAAAAGCGAAGGGATGTCAGAACAATTTGTAACTACAATAAACTCACAATAAATTACGCTACTATAGTACTATATTCCTAAACTACCATTTTCCATTGTAGGATAAGGGGGAAAGACACCATGACCCAATGGTCCTTAACTTGGACGAAAGTCTCATATAGGTCCGTGAACAACAAATTTAACTTGTGTTGCACAAAGCTTCACCATGAAGACAAATAAGACCATCTTGACATTCGTAGGTGGAATATACTAGTATTAATTTGGTATAAATCATCTCCGTAACCAATTCCACTAACAAATCATTGGATGGACCTATATAATTAACAAGTACAAATTGAAGGGACTGCCAAGCTAGTTCAAAGTTTTGTTACCAAAGGGATTCGCCTGATAATAGAAATTTAGATTTCTAAGCCTTGGACAACAGCTCTTTCTTGCGAATAGATCGTGCACAATTTTAATAGAATAAGTAGATTGTCCACCTTTTAACAGTTTGAGGCTTTAAGCTCTTTAGTGAAATGGTTAATGTTCAATCAGCTACAGCTACTTGAATGCTGTATGCCTGTATCCAAGAAAGTCCTCTTCTATCCTGCTTTTTATTTCTTTTGCAGGGGTTGGAGGGGCACACAATTGTATTACATGGTATGTCATGACATGCCCATTTGTACTCACTTTAATTTTGTAGTACTAGATGAACTTTATCTTCATTAAACCCAACAGCAATAATGCATCCCCAACAGCAATCCTGTTAAATGTCCACCTAATAAGGGGACCAGTATGACATAAGTCATGTGCCAGTGCTTAAAACAGCGTACAGCAGTCTTATGAACGTCATGCATTATCTTGAAGGAATGTATCAGCTGTGTTGATTACTGTATTTTGTGCACACCTACCTAATGCAAAAGGCAAAATGACACATTGAAATTGACTTTAGCTTGGTAGGCTGTTATCAATAATCTACCATGCAACTATCTTCTATATTTTTTATACTTTTATGAAATTCATTAACTTGTGCATCGTAATCATGCATCTGGACTTTGGAGATTGGTCATAATTCTTTTAAAATTATTTTGCATAAATATTCTGGCGCACTAAATCTCTTTTCATTTTTGAAAATCCACTCATAGCATCAGGAATACCAAGCCACATGTTTTAATCAGTTCAGAACAAGAATGACTCATTTCATGTCATATCAATACATATAAATAGTTAACTCATGACTTTTTATTGCTTGATTGCTTCAACACAATACTAGTTAATGCTAAAAGTCAATATCTTCTGTTAAATTACACTACAGAGTCTCTTGAAAAACTTTTAGCATCTCCTTTGACCCGATGATGAAAAAACATAAATCTGTGGTAAAGACTTTTAATCCTATGTGGGGAATCTTTAGCTAGGCTAGACTAGTAGTTATATGGAAGTGTGGAACTGAGTGAAGTGACATTCAAAATATTTTAATCCTCCGACAACAATATCCTCGAGATATTAAAAACTAAAACAGCTTAATAGTTTAGGTGCTGAGCTTTGTAGATGTGCTGAAAAACGGACACTAAATCACTATGAAAAAGCAGACGAGCTGCACACTTGATAAAACTTCCCTTGATTAGGGGTGAGGAGCAGGTTATGACTGCAGTGGTGTAATAGAAGCAACCATCAGCCAGAATTTGCCATAACAGAACATTTGCAAGCAATCAATTTGTATAATTCCAATTATTCAAATCTGCAACCAGTCAATTTTTCCTTCCTGGTAACATTGCAGTATACCAGATCCGGATGACAACTTCTCAAGTTTAGATGGGACATTGGAACTTGTAATTTGGTAATAACTTCATAACTTTTAGTTTTTCCCTTGCGTGAGTAAGTTAAGGCCTAATTATTGTGAATTTGTGATTATTATCCTTATGTCTGATGGCACGCGTTCTACAATCCAGCAGAGTATGCATCACGACATTATACTAAAAACTGTTGTTTGCACATTCGAATTGAACACAGTACACACAAAAATAATTTGAGTATTACCTGAGATTTGGACCAGCTGAGGTCAAGCACATCTTCTGAATGCCCTGCAAAGGTTATCACGGGCTTCTCTGATAGTGCAAACACATGTTCTGGCACCATCAATCGGTCTGAGCTTACTGATCTCCGATTGTGTGCTGCCTTTGCCCGCAGCTTCTTCTCCCAATGGCTCCCCTCTGTAGCAGTAGATTCCAACATTGGCTCTGATGACACATTGCACACCATGGTAACAAATGGATCACAAACCCCATTTTCTTCCACCCCCCTTTCCTCCACCATCTTCCACTCCAACACCTCCCAGACATGGATGACACAATCCTCCCCAGCACTCGCGAGATACCGCCCATCAGGACTAAACTTGATGCTCCAAATGGACCCGCTGTGCGCCTTTATCTCCTGGTTCATGAACAAGCTACTGAGCTCTTTATATGATTTACCATACTGCCGAACCTTAACACGGTCCGGGCCATGGTGAGCAATACCATCCTGGCTATCATCCGTAGCCGAGCTGGAGCGATGCCCGCCTTTCTCTGAGGATGTATCCTTCTCGTCGCTGCTGCGGCGGTCACGTGAATAGGTAACCATGGAGCCAGCTACACTGCGGATGCTGCGGAGCCAGCTGCTGCTCCGCTTGTAGTGCGCCCCACCATTGCTGGAGCCGGAGCTGGACCTCTCGATGGGGGTGGAGGCGCCACTTTGCGAATTGGAGGTTGGGTTGGAGCTGGCCACGCTCTGGCGGCGCATGAGCTCTTGGACGATGGGGGAGCGGCCAATGAATAGCTCGAACTCCTCCATGCTGAGCTGCCGCCCCGTACCGACCTCGCGGAACCGGCACTCCTCCTTCACCAAGTACTCGCTGCCGTCGTCGAGGTTTCTGATCAAGCACCTGGGATCCTCCTCGGCCGCCTCCAACGTGGCATCTGATACGTCGGACGAGGTCGCGCGCAAGCGGCCTCCTCCGAGCGGGGGTTTCGCGGCGGAGACCCGCGCTGCCCCTTCCGATCTGGACCGCGCGACGGGAGAAGCCGGCGGCGGGCCCGCGGCGTCGTAGGAGGCCGATCGTCCCATCTCGAATCGAGCGAGCGACGGTTCCCCGGCGAGCCCCATCAGCTGGAGCAGCCGCTGCCGCCGCTCCTGGATGGGCGCCGGCTGGGAGGTCCACAGGTCGAGCGCCGCGGCAATAGCCGCCGCCCCCGCATCGTACCCGCGGCGACGGCGCGGGTGGTCCCCGTCGTCGTCCGAAGCTGATGTGGAGGAGCCCGAGGAAGAGAGGATGCGGTCGAGCGACTCGTAGAACTGGTCCTCCTCCTCCTCCCCCACCATCTCTTCCTCCACGCTCATCGCGCCGCCAGCATTGGCTGCCGTAGCGGAGATCGAGGTGAGGCTGCCGTTCAGGGGAAAATCGCGCGAGGGAGAAAGGACACGACGAGACGAAGAGGGCAGGAGGTGACGAGGAGGAGGAAGGGATGGGGAAGTCGTAGCAAGTGTACGTCAGATCCACCACCACTACCGCGAGCTACCCGTGGCTTCCTCCTTTCCCTCGCCAGCCTCCGCTCGTCTTACTTAAGGGTGGTTGGTGCCCGATGCTGCTGCTGCCGCTGCCGCCGTCGCCGCCCGCCGTCGTTGTTATTATCGCGGTAATTGTCCCTGGTCCGTGGCCAATGGTGCCGGTGTTGTTACCGCTGGTTACTGCTCGCTATCCGGTCACTGGTGAAGCCGAAGGCAAGCGATGCGTGAAAGTGTCCTTGCCTCCCGCTGGGTCCCACTGGGCCCAGCTGTCAGTGTGCGTCCACATGGCGGTAATTTTCGTTCCCCGCGGCACGTGGTGTAACATAGCTCGTGCCGTTTTGAGGGTCGGCGAAGGCGTACGTTTCGACTTTCGATCGGGGCAGCGTCGCTGTGGCTTCTGGAACGGCGTTTCTCGGAGGAGACGAGATGATTGCTCCACGGCGCCATTCTGTGGGGACGGGAAACGGTTGCACCACTGCTGTTAACAGGGCTGCTGCAGGAACGGATCATGGATGGATCGGCGCGTTTGCGTTGTGAAACCTACGTGGAAACGGTCTGCAAGGACACCAATTAAGGCGTCTCGTGGTACAATGTAACCTATTGCATTGACTAGGTTAGAGTTGAGTTGATGAGCAGATTGATCCCACTTTATATGCGTGGTTATAATTCTTTAGAGAAACAATATTTCAATTGTTATTATAACTTTTGGAGGAAGAAGAGGTAGTCTCCCAAACATTATATATATATATATATATAGATGGAGGACCAACATAATAATTGTTTTTTATTACATGGCTTGTTTTATTATATTGGGTGCAACAACACTTAGGCCTCATTTGGTAGCCGGGGATTTCTTTGGGATCTAGACCTATCCTCTGAGTGTGAGGCTCACGGGGCTATCTTCTCTAGGTTAAGTTTTCAATGCATTTGGGGGCCATGAGAAGAGAGATTCTCAGCTTGATCTGTGTGATTTTTCTAGGAAAGCAACCCATGTCACTGTAGGTTAGGAAATTTTCCCCATCTCTCCCACGATGCCGTCACATATGTCGTTTCCATCTCTCCCGTGACGCCGCCACATCCATCGCATGCCCGCCCGCCATTGAAGCCTTTTCTCCATCGCATCTAGGTTCATCGCTCTCCTCCTCTCAATCCCCCGCTTCTTCCCTTTTCTCCATCGGCTTGGCGGGTCAGGCTTCACAACATAGCTCAAGTTCTTCCCCTCTCTCGGCATCTCATCCACCATCTTGTCCTACTCGGCCCTCCTCGCACGTAGCCTAGAGAAGCACCTCGTCATGTGCATCAAGTTCCTCCACGGTGGCATCGGCACCAATGCCAACATCCGCATGGTTGTCTCCCATCTCTGAATCCGTTAAGAGCGAACGACTGTAATGTGTGGAACGAGACCAGCGATTGGTTCGTTGTCTGCCACATGTATCGATGCTACTGCAACATCGGCGCTGCCAAGCTCGTCCTCTCCTTCACCACCGTCCTCTTCCTCGGCTTCGCTCGCGCCCGCTCACACTACCCCAGAATGTCGCCGTCATCCTACGCTACTCAACATCACCAACAAAACTAATCTGGATTGATTCCGGCCTCCAATCCTCCGTTGTCCAATCTAAAACATATTTGTGTTATTGTTTCAGCTTAGCACAGTTCAATTCAGTTTAGTCTAGTAGATTTGTGTTTAATTTCTTAACAGATTTGTTTGATTAAATTAGTGGTTGATTTCATCTCGACATACATGTTCATAGCTAGCTACCTAAATGTTTAGTAAATTTTGTTAACGTGATTAAATTGAAAAGATCAATCTTTTGTCACGCCCAGAAATTCTAACCATTTCCTTGCAATTTATTGTGCGGAAAGTCCCTCGTCCAGAAATCAGCCGAGACACACAATAGACAATTTATCGGACATCGAAAGCATTATTATTCACGACGAAGTAAATAAAGTACTC
>KE370969.1:0-20964 GCA_000418225.1 Zizania latifolia
ACGCCAAGAAACACAAATACAGCCCATCGCGGCTCCCATGGTGTTGTCTCCTCTAGGCCAAGAACCACCTCCACGCCAAGAATCACCTCCATGCCAAGAAACACAAATACAGCCTGTCGCGGCTCCCATGGTGGTGTCTCCTTTGGGCCAAGAACCACTTCTGCGCCAAGAACCTCCTTCGCAATAAGAACCACCTCAACTTCATCAAGAACCTGCTCCGAGTTGCCTGGTACCAAAGAAAATATCAAACTCAGATAACAAGGCTAGAGATAAAAACAAAGAACGATGGATGATCAAAGCATTCTCTGCAGGCAAACAGATTATGCCCACAAATCATCCCGATAAATACATGGAGCAGAAAACCAAAGCCACGTCAGAAACCATTAGTGGAGATCTGTCGAAGATACATGGTGAGGATTGCCCGGCGGAGTATGTTTTTGGAAAGGCGTTCTTCCCCAAGTGGAAGCTGGACGAGTGTCCATTCCAGATGAGGAGATGGCATGAATGGTACATGCGTGCTAGCGCCCTCGGCGTAGAATACATCACGGCGCGAATATCTTCGGAGGTCTTCACCGACGGCGGATCAAACCTAGTGATTGATTTCAAAGACATGCATGCAATGTTCCGTCGAGAAAAGCTGGACATCAATCTCATCGCCGTGTGGTGCATGTAAGTTGGCATAACTTTCAACCATCTCAGCTCTGTTTTTTCCATAACTTCTATACCGAGTTTCTGACTTAAGTTCACCATCAATAACCCATATAGGATGCAGAACCACATGGCACAAAAGATGCACAATCCTTTGAAAGTCGGGTTCGTGAACCCGCTTAGAATCTCTCGACCGTGCCATACCGTCGACATCAGACCAGATTCTTCCATGTTGAAGGGCATGAACAAGAAACAAAAAGCAAAAAAAATAAAAGACATGAAAAAGGCGAAGAAGCTAGATGTGGCCGTTTACATTGGACATGCCCTCATCACTATGTACGATCAAGTGTGCATCATGACGCCGTACAACACCGGGTAAGTTTGATATCAAGAATCATTGCTAGTGTACATGAAAAGGACAACTGACATTAAGTAATCATTGTGCAGGGACCATTATATTTGTTTCTGCCTGTACCCCCAGTACAACCATATAATCGTGCTAGATTCGATGGACGTCTCGTAGGAACGTTATTGTGAATTCATCGACATCTTGGAGCTGTAAGTCCTTGGGTGGCACATTAAATCTAACAAATTACTTATATAGTTTAAATCTGTACTTGACACTGATGTTTTTTATGTACTAGTGCTTTTGCCTTCTACAAGAAAGAAGAAGGGCCCATCAAACTCACGAGGTCGAAGGTCTTAGTGCAAAACATGTGGCCGGTATAGCACAATGAATCCTTTAATTACCTTAGAAAATTAGTTCCTACACTGTGACTAACATCTACTTTTTATTTGACTACCTGCAAAAAGTGCCACAAGCAACCGCCATACAGTGTGTTATGCGGTTACTATTGCTGGCACTTTCTTAAGCTGAATGGACGCTACTACAGCAACCCTCAGGATGTAAGCTATAGCTAGATCGACTAGTTAAGTATGCATGTTAAGTACTAATTAAGTAATTAATCTATCTTTTTCTGTTTGTGCAGATGCCTATGATTATGGATAGTCAGAAACTAATAAGTGACAAAGAAATCCAAGACATGATTTCGGACATTTGCCACTTCATTCATCGTGAAATCTGCAATAGGAAAGGGGTCTTCTTCGACCACGATGGGTACCTAGCGAAGGACGACAAGTACAAGAGTTTAGTCGAGTGGGAGAACAGCAACTGGCCGTGACTGGCCTAGATAAACAATATATATTATTTGCCGGAATGTATATATGATACATACTGTGAATGCAATTTGTGTGATGTATATAAAACTTATTACTGTGAATGCAATGTAATAATTGTGATATGCTGATTTTTTATATGTTATATATGTATGTGATGTGTGATATGTGATATGGGCCACATTCTTAATGTGATATATTAATTGAATGTGTTGATGCATGTTTGTGATATCTGTGATAATCTGTATGTGGTATTGCAGGCGGATTAGGGTTGATCCGCCTGCAAAATATACCTCTTTGCAGGCGGCTCCCCCTAGAGCCGCCTGCAAAGATGCACTCTGCAGGTGGGGCTAGCGCTAACCGCCTGCAATGAGTTCCTCTTTGCAGGTGGTCCTAGATCTAACCGCCTGCAAAGAGAAACTCATTGCAGGTGACGCTAGTGCGAGCCGCCTGCAATGAGACCTCTTCACAGGCGGGGTGGGCAACCGCCTGCAATTTGGCGCGATCTTTACAGGCCCTAAATAGCAGGCGTGTCGCGCACCCGCCTATAATAACGATTTTTAACGGCCTCTAAAAAAAATGTTTACTGTAGTAGTGTGTGTTCATGCATACAACTAATTATTCACAAACAGATGAAGCCCATTGACATATATATGTATGCCACCAGCATTTCAGATTCGAGGTCGCCAACCTGCACTTAGCTCATCATATATAAATTAAAATCCTGCATATATATTAAATTCGTTGTGGTTTTGTACGGATTTGACCACCTTAGATACATGCAATCTAGCAAGCACTTGCAAGAGCATTTTGCGAGTGCAATGAACTTGCACAGGGTCAACGATTACAATAATTAGAAACATAAGAAACTACGAAAAAAATTATACAAGTGGTGCGTGCAATTTGCTTAATTATAGCATAGCAGATTCAGTGGCGCACATTGCCAACAATGATCGAATTGGTAGTTGCATGGATTGAATACATCGAACAAAAACCAATATATCCCGTAGATGTTTTTATTACATTGGTTTACCAACAAATTAAAGGTATTACATCTGTTTTTATATTATAAGTCGTTTATTGTTTTTTAATATCAAACTTTTTTGACTTTAACTAAGTTTCAATAAAAATATATTAATTGTTAGAGGAAATATGACAACCTTGTCACTCCTTCAAAGACAACAGTATAGAGAAGCCACGGAAAGTTTAAAGGCCATCCTCTAAAGATTATGACCTTCAAAGGTGGCACCTTCGAAGGAGAGGGCTCCTATAAATATCTAAACTCCTTGGTCGATAGAGGGATCCCCAAAGCAATACCACTTCGACTAGAGAGCCAAATCAACGGCTACATATAGCCTCTGACAAGATGAGCATTTAATATTTATGATATCGAAGTTCACCAAAATAACCGATTAAGAAAATAGTGTTTATATAATGATTACCTATATATTTGTACGATATATTACCTTGTAACCCCAATGTAATTTTAAGAATAGTTCCGACATGGTTGGTTATATAAGGGGTACCTACGTATTTTTCCCATTAACATTATTTCATCTATAAATATCTATCCTTGTAAGGCATGGCATAAGGAATTGGAGAATATATAGTAAGCTAAGATACAGCTAATTACTCAAAACACAAGACATATGGCTATTATCCAAGTGGAGAGGCCTGAACCTGTATCTGTTATGGTGTCACTAATTTCATTAAACCAACATTAATATTTATAATATTAAAACATTTTAATGGTCGATTTAAATAAACTAATTTGATAATGTAATTATTGATATATTTTTATAAAATACAATGCATAAAAATTTACCCCTGTGCAAACAATGCGCTAAACGTTGTACAGTAGTAATTCTAAGGGAACCACTTTATATATATATATGAACTCTATTTTACACTGTAGTTTTTAAGAAAAATTGATCATATACTTTTTTTAGATGGAAATTGAGGATTTATCCTCCTGACCCACATGTCATTGATATGAGAGGATCCCACATGTTAGTAAGATATGGAGGGTTAATTCTTAATTTCCATGTAAAGAGATGGTATATGATCAAATCTCCCTTTTAAGAAAGGTACAAGCAGTACGCGCGCGCACACACACACATATATATAACAGGTGTGTTATTTTTTTTGAAAAACGGCAGGAGAGTAGCCGAATATATTAGATTAGGGTTAGATATACAAGTGATTAAAAGAAGGAGGGAGGGAGGGAGGAGGGGGTAAGGGGGGTTCAAGAGAGGGGAGATTAGAAAGGGAGGGAGGCTAAGCAGGATGCTCCTGTTTCATACCAAGTTCTTGCTTCCTCTTTGATTTTTTGAAGGATCTCCGTGGGCCCGCTCTCCACGTTCTGAAAAACTCTGGTATTTCGCTCCTTCGAGATCTCCCACTTGACAAGGATGACTAATGTGGAGACAGTTTTCTTCGGATGTCCTGTCCTGGAGCCAAAATTAGTCCACTAGAGGGTGATGGAGACGTTAGGAGGAGATAGGCATTGGAAGGTTTTAAGGGAGGTTAAGCCCGATCAATCCGCAACTCCCAACCAAAGCCGCTTGGAGAATCTGCAGTTAGCAAAAAGATGTTACGCTGATTCTGGCTCCTGCTTTCATAGGACGCAAGACGGCTGGTGTGGCCAACCTCTGTGCACGAGATGATCCGAGGTCCAGAGCCTGTTCTGGATGACTAGCCAGGCGAAGAGCTTATATTTTAGTGGGGCCTAGGATTTCCAGATGATTCGAATGAAGCCTGTTTTGGTCGAGCCACTGAATTGGGCGTGGTAAACTGATTTAGTCGAGAAGACTCCCGACTTATGTGCCATCCAAACTAATCTGTCTTCAATCTTAGGCTATAGCTGGACAGAGCCCACCCTGGAGCTGGATGAATTCCTGCAAGGCCTAGTAGAAGATGAGGAGGCCGGAGGAATCAAGATCATGTACCCATTTGCTATCCACAACGGGTGTGTTATTGGTCGTAAACCACCGCGGTTACCATGGTTAGGAGAATTCTGCAAGCACAGTAGATTTGTAAGATTTAAACAAGTTAGTGCTATGTATCGGACTCTTCTGTCAAATTCGACTAGGTTTGAGTTTTTTTTGTTCCACTACAACGTAGTACGACCGTAACTGTGACCACCTGAGGGCTCTGTCTCTTACATGTGCCACGGGGTTTAATTAGTCATACATTTTTGTGGTACGGTCGAATAAAATTGAGATAATATGGAGCCACTAGTGAATCTGTTCTCTTAATGGAACGTGTGGTCGGTCGGCAGGTTCATTGAATCAAAATCAGTATTCCAACAAGAATTGTTCGATGAATTTCACCTCAATTATATTAGGCTATGCATTCTCGTTTCTTTCAGTGATCGATTATGTTGATCGATTTTTAACAATTTTCAGTAGCCTAAGTTTAATTGCTTGATTTTTGTGTTTTGCTCTTTTGAGGATACTTAATTAATTTTTGGTCTACGGTTAGTCCTAACCCTACTGACTGGAATAGTTTCTTAGCATTAATTATATTATCATATCAGATTTTGATGTGGCAAAGGAGTTGAGTGAGAGAGAAAAATAATATCTCACGTAAGAAACCAGCTCTACACGATATAAAAATACAAAGAAGGGGATTGAAAGAGAAAATAGAGAATATGTGTTATTGGACACAAATTTATTTTGAAGAAACTATCTATTAGAAGTTAATATCTATAAGTAATGTATAAAGAAAAGAGAGAGTAAGACACACCGTGTTATGACTTAGGCCTAACCTAACTAGCTGGTTTGTTATCTTGTACACAATAAGCATTATATTTGGACTCCTTTGTCAATATTAGTTGAGTGCTCTCGTGCATAAAAAACTCAGATGAACTGCAAATCATCTTATGCGAATAGATGTAAAACGAAACTCCATCCCTAGTTCATCAACCAAGCAATAAAACATTTAAAGTATCTGACAGTATAATAATAACTACACTGCTTAACTAATCAGACAATTAACATATACTACCAAGATTAAAGTTGAAATTGATAGAAGAGGCATGTCAGCTCAACATAAAAGCATCTCCATATCACAAAGTTAATTGTAGTATGCTTCGATTCTCACGTTATTTTAACTGTGCAAAAGAATCTACCCTACTCTATAATCAGCGAGTTGTGAGATGGACACATCGTTCCTCTGGTAAATTTCAGCCCTTCTTTTACTTTTGTTACATCTCAACCCTTGTTTTGCTGGTACTAATCTGGCCCACCCAAACCTAATCACCAAGGATTTAGGAGATTAGGTTGATCTCCTTCCTCCCTCCTTCACCCTCTCTCTTTTTCATGCCGATTGTCGCCGTTAACCAAACAGGGCGTGGGCGTAGGGCATGGGCGGGAGCGTGCCATGCGGCCCCTCCTCCTTATTCCCCCCTCCCTCGCCGCCGCCGCGGGGCGGCCCTTCCTGTTGGATTATGGGGAGACTACGCTAGCTTTAATTTCAAAAAAATTACCCCGTTAGCCTAGGAACCATGCGTGTAATGGGATCATGGATCGTTACCTCAAGCTACGAGATGCGCTCGGGCAGCGGAAGTAGAGTTGGTGAAGCGCGTTCTCGATCGGCTCCACCCGGCTCCGTCCGTTCATCGGCGACGAAGATGACGTAATCCGACGATCTCCACGGGAGAAGATCAGCACCGTAGTAGCAGCGGTGCTTCTTCGGTATCCACACGTATAGGGACGGAATCACCTCTCGCCGGTATGCTAGTACTGCGTGGAAGATTAGAGGAGAGATCGCTACAACCGGTGTAGCGCGGAGAGAGGTAACGGCTAGGGTTTGGTCAAACCAACATCAAGTAACAGCTTTTTCATGCTGGCTCCACCTCTCTATATATAGTGTCCTCTCATGGGTCTTTAATCAGTATTAAAGTCTAACAGATCTAATCTGCTCGACTGGACCCGGAACTTCTGGTCCCAACTGGAACTTTCGGTTCGTCCAAAATTCAATTTTCAGGCAGCCCGAAACTTCCGGTCCAACCAGAACTTCTAGCTCCTCCAGAAACCGAAACTGGGCTGGTCCAGAACTTTTGGTCTAACCGAAACTTCCGGACACATCAGAACCCGAAACTTTCGGCCTCAGGCCAGAACTTTCGGTTTCCCCAGAATTCTCTTGGGCATATTTCCATCAATCTCCCACTTGCACAAGAGCCAATTCTTGCAAGCTTTATATTCTATCCCCTTAAGCATGCGACCCGATAGGTTCATATGCAAATGGCTGCTACCCGGAAACCTTTTCTAGATCACTGATCAATAGCGGTACCTAGCAGCACATATTGACCCCCGAAAGCATACAAATCAAAATTATATTTTCTGAACCTTGATATACTCACGCACCAATCCTTTTATTACACGACATCAGTCAAGCTCAAGGCGAGATTCGTGCTACCCTTGTGATAGCTCGACATTTCACTCGATCAAGTAGTGGATTCAATCATGATCAACTCTTTGATCATAGTAGCATGGCCATACACTTTCCAATCCGACTACCTCGAGGGGCCCACAGACATCTCTCCTGTTATTTAGAAGGAGTAAATTCCATCTTGACCGCTCATATCCCACGACATGTTTTATAACACACCCGAAAGCAACCTTTATAACTACCCTGTTACGGAATAGCGTTTGGAAGCCCCTAAGTGTGCCACTACACATTCTAGAATCAATGGCGATCTCAGGTCTAAGGATTCTGCAAGTACACCATTTGAGATAACAACTGATGGCATATTAAAAACAACAATCCTAGTAGTATCTCAAAGTGGGTCTATCCAACTTCATGTTCACTAACATGAGTCCACATCACTGATTTGACATCTCCATGTTTATGATCTATGAAACATGATCATCAATTAGACAGATGTGCTAATCTATAAATCATTACTGTCCCATATGACGATATGAGATTAGGGATCGTTTAGAATAACTTCGTAACATAGAGAGTTTCACAAACAAGTCACGCACTTGCTGATCAATAGAAAAGATAATTTATTCAAGGAATAAGATAACCAATTATCCAAACGTACATTAGCATAGACAAGACACTTTCTCTCATATACACTAGACTCACTCACGTAAGTATATAATACCCATAGAGCTCAAGTATGCCTCATGCTTAGGCTGTAAAAGAGGCTTCGTCAATGGATCGGCTATATTCAAATCCGTATGCACCTTGCATATCTTCACATCACCTCTATCTATGACCTCACGGATGAGGTGATAGCACCAAAGTATGTGTTTGAACTTCTGGTGTAACCTAGGCTCCTTGGCTTGCGCAATGGCACCACTATTATCACAATAGAGGTCCACTGGACTGGACGCACTAGGGACAATACCCAGCTTAGAAACAAACTTTCTGATCCAAACTGTCTCCTTCGCAGCTTCAGAAGCTGCTATATACTCGGCCTCCATTGTTGAATCTGCAACCATTTCTTGCTTGGAACTCTTACAACTCACTACGCCTCCATTGAGGCAGAACACAAATCTAGACTGTGATCGCAAATCGTCCTTATCGGTTTGGAAGCTAGCGTTGGTGCAACCACTTACAAAGAGCTCCTCCTCATCTCTATAGACTAGGAATATATCCTCAGTTCTTCTCAAGTACTTAAGGATACTCTTTACTACCATCCAGTGATTTCACCCGGGTTTGACTGGTATCTGCTCATAACACTTAGAGCATAAGAAACATCTAGGCGTGTATAAAGCATGGCATACATGATGGACCCGATCGTGAAGGCATACAGGATTGCACTCATCTTCTTCAGCTCATCAGGTGTCGAAGGACACTGACTCTTGCTGAGAGTAATATCATGTGACATTGGCAGAAAACCTTTCTTGGAATTCTGCATATAGAACCGTTTCAATACCTTGTCGATGTACATGCTTTGACTTAATCTAATTAGTCTTCTTGATCTATCTCTATAGATCTTTATGCCTAAAATGTATGCTACCTCTCCAAGATCTTTCATTGAGAAACTTTTTCTCAACGAAGACTTGACAGCATCTAGCATAGGAATATCATTTCCGATCAATAATATGTCATCTACATATAAGACCAGAAACACAAGTGAGCTCCCACTAGTCTTTTTTTAAACACAAGGCTCTTCTTCATTCTTGATGAAGCCAAACCCTTTGACTACCTTATCAAAATGAAGATTCTAACTCCGAGAAGCTTGTTTCAGCCCATAAATGGACCTTTGTAGTTTGTAAACTTTCTCAGCATTCTCTGGATCATCAAGACCTTCAGGCTGTGTCATGTACACATCCTCACTTAGGTTTCCATTAAGGAAAGTCATCTTGACATCCATTTGTCATATCTTATAGTCATAAAATACGGCCATTGCTAGAATGATCCGGATAGACTTTAGCATTGCGACGAGCGAAAACGTTTCATCATAATTAACACCTTGAATCTGCCTGAAACCTTTCACCACCAATCGTGCCTTATAGATATGAACATTTCCATCAACGTTTGTCTTTTTTTAAAAATCCATTTACACTCAAAGTTTTTACACCATCAGGTGGATCGACCAAGTTCCAAACTTGATTCTCTTGCATGGATTCTAACTCAGATCTTATGGCTCCAAGCCATTTCTCAGAGTCTGATCCCATCACTGCTTCTGTGTAGGTCTTAGGTTCATCGTTGTCTAACAATATGTCACGCTGCCCAGTGGTCATAAACGCAAACCGCTCAGGCGCATGGCTAACCCTCTCCGATCGTCGTGGGGCTGGTGTCTCAACAACAGGCTCTACAACATCTTACATATTAAGTTGTGGTTCAGTAGGAGCTAAAATACTATCTAGTGGTTCTCGAATCTCTTCGAGTCACACCGTGCTCCCACTAACCCCTTTCGAGAGAAACTCTTTCTCAAGAAAAACACCATTCCGAGCAACAAACACTTTGCCTTCCTCCCGGTTATAGAAGTAATATCCTTTGGTTTCCGTAGGATACCCCACAAATAAGCATTTATCAAATTTGGGTGTGAGCTTATCAGACGTCAAACGCTTTACATAAACCTTACAACCCCATATCTTTAGAAAAGACAACCCGGGACGCTTCCCAGTCCATGTCTCATATGGTGTCCTCTCTACAGATTTAGATGGAACTCTGTTTAGTGTGAAAGCAGCAGTTTCTAAAGCGAATCCCAGAAAGATAATGAAAGATCAGTTTGATTCATCATCGACCAGACCATGTCTAACAAAGTTCAGTTACTCCGCTCGGACACCCCATTCCATTGAGCCGTGTCTGGTGGAGTCAGTTGGGGAACAATTCTACACTGTTTTAGATGATCAATAAACTCATGGCTCAAATATTCACCTCCACGATCCGATCATAGAAATTTAATTGTCTTGCCTATATGATTTTGTATCTCATTCTGGAACTCCTTGAACTTTTCAAAGGATTTCGACTTATGCCTCATTAAGTAGATGTAACTAAATCTACTAAAGTCATCGGTAAAAGTAATGAAGTACTGAAAACTACCTCTGACCGTAGAACTCATTGGTCCACATACATCAGTATGTACAATGGCCAATAATTCATTTGCCCTCTCACTTTGACCAGTACAAGGTGTCTTAGTCATTTTGCCAAGTAAACAAGACTCACATGTGTCAAACGATTCAAAATCAAATGACTCCAAAAGCCCATCTCTATGGAGCTTCTGCATGCGCTTCTCATTTATATGACCTAAACGACAATGCCAAACGTAGGTAGGATTCAAATTATTATGCCGAGGCTTCTTGGTTTAACGTTATAAACATGTGTATCCTCAAGATTCATAATATATAAGCCATTCACCAATGGACAAACACCATAGAGCATACCATTCGAAAATATCGAACAACACTTGTTCTTTATTACGAATTCAAAACCGTCTTCCTCTAAACATGACGAAGAGATAATGTTTGTGCCCAAGGCAGGAATAAAATAACAATTATTCAATTCTAAAACTAATCCTGAGGGTAGCGACAAATAATAATGTTTCTGCCCAAGGCACCAATGGACAAACACCATAGAGCATACCATTCGAAAATATCGAACAACACTTGCTTTTTATTATGAATTCAAAACCGTCTTCCTCTAAACATGACGAAGAGATAATGTTTGTGCCCAAGGAAGGAATAAAATAATAATTATTCAATTCTAAAACTAATCCTAAGGGTAGCGACACAGAATAACGCCGACGGCCAACGCAGCGACTTTTGCACCATTGCCGACGCGGACATCTAATTCGCCTCTTGCACACTTCCTAGTCCTTTTCAGTCCCTGCAACGATTTGCAAGTATAAATCATTGATCCAGTATCAAATACCCATGAATCACTTAGACGAGTAGCAAGATTAATTTCAATAACATTTATACCTGAAGTAGAAGTCACACTTCTCTTCTTTTTCTTAAGTTCTTCTAAGTACAACTTGCAATTCCTCCGCCAATGACCAGTCTTGTGGCAGTGGTGGCAAGTGTCAGAGTTAGCAGGGCCAGACTTGAACTTTTCAGCTGGATTAGATCAAGAGCTCGAGATCGCATCTGAAGCTTTAGCCTTTCCCTTACGCTTTCTCTTCTTACTTTCCTTTTGAACCATCATCACATGACTAGGATTTTTCTTAAGGCTTTCCTCTGCTGTCTTGAGCATCCCATACAATTCAGCCATGCTCTTCTTCGTGCCATTCATATGAAAATTCAGAATGAACAGCTCAAAGCTCGTAGGGAGCGACTGAAGAATCACATCTGTGGCCAAATCTTTATCAAGAGCAGACCCAAGTTTTTCTAGGTTTTCAATGTAATCAATCATCTTGATCACATGAGGACTTACTGGACTGTCTTCTGCCAACCTGCACGCAAACAAGGACTTTGAGACATTATACCTCTCAGCCCGTGCTTGGTTCTCAAATATGCCTTTGAGTCCAACGATCATATCGTAAGCGTCCCTGTCCTCATATTGCTTCTGAAGCTCAGAGGATATGCATGCGAGCATGAGACAGTTGATATCAACTGAATCATTGGCGTGCTTTTTATAAGCCCGCCTATCAGCAAGTGGTGTATCATCCCTTGGTTCATCAGGGTGGGGTTCCTCTAGAACATAATCATTTTTCTCTTGCTTGAGAATAATTCTCAAGTTTCTGTATCAGTCAACAAAGTTTGTTTCAGATAATTTCTCCCTCTCTAGGATAGATCGCAGATTAAAAATAGAAGTGTTCTTTGCAGTAGGTGCCATGATCTATAACAAAAATACAAGTTTCAGCACTATACTATGTTGATCTTCTATCAAATAAAATATGTACCACAATATGTAAAGTGATCGTTTTCCCTCTAACGACATATTGTGGGATAAGATCCATATTCAACTAACTCCTAATGAGCTTTGGCATCACTGCTAGAAGATTAGTGACATAGGTAAGTAACAACTTGCTAATCACATCCTATGTGACTCTTGTTCGTTGGGGTATTATCCTATGCCTCGACGCCCAACTCTATGCCCCAAAGCCCAAAACCGTTTTGATAGCTTTGTTAAGCAAACCAATACTATGCATGTGGTTGTCCGACATCCATCCTAACTGGTCAAAATAAAAGATGGCACCCAGCTTTGGTAGACCCACCATACAATGATCAAAACCTTTGTAGGTGCAGCTATTGAAAAGGACATCAATGAATCTTAATTTTCTAGGGAAAACTATTTTAACATGGTAACGATGCCTACCACACACAGAACATGAAAGAATAGTATGACAGGAACATAAGTAAACATCACAGGCAATTATATTAACTGTGACATAGTATGACCCCTCTCGTATGGTGATCTCTATCTCTATGGTTCCTGTCCTTCGAGTCATCACGCTTCAAGTCTCCATAAACTTGTATTAGTCTATTACACCTAATAGCACTATACTAATTACATAAGGAGAAGCATTACATGTTGACGCGCAGGTCGTATAACATTTGAACAGCCTTGGGCTGTAATTAACCATGACACACAGGCCATGAAAATTACATTCATGTATGTCATACATTTGCAAGGCCATATCAGTCACAACATTCTCTGCAAAAATAAGTTAGGCGGAATCTAGATGTGACTGAACCAATCCTAAAACTTCTGGCTCAGAGGCCCGGAACTTTCGGTCAAAGGGCCCAGAACTTCTGGCTCAAGGCCGGAAGTCCCGAAATCAACCTTCTGACTCGGATTTAAATTGGCCCGAAACTTCCGAAAATAACCATCTGACTCAGAATTTATTTTTGTCCGAAACTTCCGGTCCAACCGGAACTTCCGAAAATAATATTCTGTTTCAAAAATTATTTCGGCCCGAAACTTCCAATCCTACTGAAACTTCCAGAAAATCTAATATAGAAACAATAGATCTAATCTATTTTCACCACATATCACCTATATGTGATTGATCCAGATCGAACACTACGCACGTAGGCTCTGATTCCACTGTTAGGTTATGGGGAGGCTACGCTAGTTTTAATTTTAAAAATTTTACCCCGTTAGCCCAGGAACCATGCGTGTAATGGGATCATGGATCATTACCTCAAGCCACGAGACGCGCTCGGGCAGCGGAATTAGAGTAGGTGAAGCGCGTTCTCGATTGGCTCCGCCCATCTCCATCCATTCGTCGATGACGAAGACGACGTAATCCGGCGATCTCCACAGGAGAAGATCAGCACTACAGTTGCAGCGGTGCCTTTATGGTATCCACACGTACAGGGATGGGATCACCTCTTGCCGGTATGCTAGTACCGCGTGGGAGATTAGAGGAGAGATAGCTACAACCGGTGTAGCGCGGAGAGAGGTGACGGCTAGGGTTTCATCAAACTAATATCAAGCAGCAGCCTTTTCGTGCTAGCCCCACCTCTCTTTATATAGTGTCCTCTCATGGGCCTTTAATCAGTATTAAAACCCAACAGATCTAATCTGCTCGATTGGACCCGAAACTTTCGGTTCGTCCAGAATCCAGTTTTTAGGCAGCCGGAACTTCCGGCTCCTCCAGAAACCGAAACTGGGCTGGTCTGGAACTTCGGGACACATCAGAACCCAGAACTTCCGGTCTCAGGCCAGAATTTTCGGTTTCTCCGGAATTCTCTTGGACATATTTCCATCACTTCCCGCTGATCGCCGCGTCGTGTCCCTCCTCCTCGGCGGCCCCCGCAGCAGCGGCTGAGACATTGGCCTCGTGGATCTAGGTCATCTCAGGGGAGGGCGTCGCAGTGAGGAGGAGGGAGAGAGGGGTGATGGGGTGCTTGTTTGGCTGCTTCCGGATGGCCGGCGACGGCGGCGACCACCTCGCTTCTTCTTCGCCCATGCTCCCATAGGGTTCTTCGAAGGTCTAGGCCGTGCGGATCCCATGGGTCTATTTTGTAGTGCTTTGCTTTCTCGCCACCCCGCCCGCACTCCCGCATCGCCCGTTTCTCTTCTACTACCCTTCCCCTGCCGCAAGAAAAATCGGGAGCGAGAAACCCAGACCCCCTCTCCTCCCCATCTCCTATGGCGGCTCGATGGTTGGGGAAATCTGTCGAACACATGGCGGTCGCCACCATTGCGTGACCGAAGCACAGGCTCTTTCCTTACCTCCACCGTCTCCTTCACTCCGCTGCCTCCCCTCGCCCAATCGCTTTCTCTGCCACGCCTCGCCGGTGCCCCACAACACAGACCACTCACCCTTTCTCCACCTCCTCGCCTCGCGTGTCTCCATGCTCCCCACCGGCCTTCACGTCATAACACAAGCCTACCTGGCCACCTTGGAGCAAAAACCCTAGAGGAGGGGAGGTAGGTAGGCGCCATGGACGCGAAGCGGAAGCAGTTCGACGTGATCATGGGGGCCAACTGCAATGGTGACGTGCTGGAGATCAGCCGCAAGTACTTCGACTGTGACGTCTGCCTCCTCTTCCTCACCGGCCTCTGCCCTCACGACCTCTTCCAGCTCACGGTACACTCCCCCTCTCTCTATCTACTCACCTCCGTGCACCTTGTCTTCTTTTTTGTCTGTGTGGTGATTTTTATTTTTTTTTGCATTGACTAGTATCCTCTGAAAAGTTGCAGGCTCTTCTTTTGGCAGAGTGCGTGATGTCTATACTAGGCGAGAATTGGCTGTCAGAAGATTATAAATTCCCTGATGACCAGAACATGATGCATGTTAACAAGTATGTTTGACATTATTACCTGTATCCTGTTGCATACACATTCTTATCACTATAACAATCTATGATTTGTGCAGGTTTGTATTGCTTGTCCTAGAATCTGCAAGAATTGAAGTAGCTATCCTTCTAAATGAGCTCGCTTATTTGAAGTATGAGTCCTCAAAAAAATCCCAGAAAGATGATGACATTAGTCAGAAAAAGAGAAACCTGGCTATATTATTTTCACTAATAGAAAGAATAATCAAAATAATATTAAATGCCAGTAGTGGCAAAGGTATGTCTACCATCTTGTTGACTCTTTTTTTGGTTTTCAAAACTTAAGCTTGTAGGTGATTTATTGTAGTTGTTGATGCTAACCCTCCATTATGCACCCTTAAGCTATTATAACAAATATTTTAAAGAAAAATTGAAACTGTGTAGGTGCATCGTGTCAGACTATCCATGAGAGCAACATCATGAAAGCAATTAATGGATTAAATGAGACAGTCAGTTTAGTTTTATACTTTCTGCGGGACGCAAAGGTGCGCTTATGATCAGCCATTATGATAATTAATATCATAAGATGTCTTACATGATCAAACATTACATGATCATGGGCAAAGGAAAGAAGATGATCTTTTGGCAGCTGTGAGAATAGTAGGAAGGTGTGCTTCTCTTATTATTGCCGGGCCATATGGATGATGGATCTATCTTTGCATTTTATTTTGTTAGAAATTGCTACTTAGAGATAATAATTGATCACAAATACTATTATATACCTGTTGCTTCTTTAAACACTCAACCTGTTTGTACTTCTCAATATTATGAATAATTTACTTGCTTTACATGATGGGCTAGGTGAAATTTGACACCGTGAACCAAAATCATTCTCAATTTAACCACACCATTTTTCTGTTTGCACATCTTTCACATAAGCTGTGTTATTCCCAAATGGGTCTTCAAATGTGAAGCATCTAGAGTCTTAGATCATGCTTCTGTAGAATATTTGTTGTCCTCAATTATAAAATATCTATTACAGTTATCTGACAGAGGTGCCATATGCCTGCAAGGATAAGACTAAACATCTGTTGGAGTTTATCTTCTCTATTGAAGGTCAATATGAATCAAGGTTGCATCTTCTCTATTTTGTGCTCAGTAGGTGTAGATATCTACTTCTGTAATGTAATGTATTGATATACTATTCTTGTGTACAGGCAATTCTATTCTATTTGTTTCATGCTTCTAATGCTATCCCAAGTAACAATGGAGGATGATGTATGTAGAACTTTGGCATCATTTGGAGGATATAAAACAATAAGTGTGCTTATGCAGTACACATGTTGAAGTACAAACAAATAGAACCATATGAGTTACTTTTTTGTAATCTTCAACCCTGCAGGTTCTGAAAGACATCAGCACCTCAAAAGATGTTTTGAAGTTGCGAGCAAGAGCGTTAAAAAAGCTTGGGACAATATTCTAGGCAAGTTTATGTTAGCCTTCTCCCTGTCTCATTTACCATGGACATTAATTCCGTGCCCATGGAAAGACCACGAGAATTATGATTCGTCAGATCTGGAAGCTGGTCCTTTGTCTTTCCATAGTCGACATCGCTAAATTAGACCACTCTTTGTGTAGCACTGCATCACACCAACAACCAAAACGAACCATGCGAAATGTCACAATAAATTTGACCAACCAGAGTGGGCATGCAGATCATCGACGAGTGGACGACGCAAGTTGGGCTAGCCATAGGTTGGTTGTCTGCTACCTCGCTCTGCTGTTCGTTGCAATACTGATTCGAATGGTTGGAAACTGACCGTAACTGGTAGTTTTTACAGAAGACGATAAGGATGAAGACACCAACCAGATCCTCTTCTCAAATATTATTTAGAGCGAGTGAGAAAAGCCACAACCTAAAGCAATATTCTCTGCAAGTCAGGATGCAATCCTTTCATGTCATTGTTTGGTGAAAAATTTGCAGATCCATTTCTGGAATGAAGACCACCGTTCTGGAGCGGGCTGCATTGGAGATTCTTCTTTTAGATATTCCAAAGGGAGGGAGACCTTTTGAGTATTGATTCAAAAGAAAAAAAGTATTTTCAGGCTTTGAAAAATTCATCAGGTTGATGTAGATTGTAAGACGATAAGTTTTTTACCCCTTTTTGAGTGATCAGTTTGTGATGAGCTTGTCAAGGAAGTGTTTTTGTTGGAGTGCATTTGTGCATATGAAATGTTCGGTATTGCTTTCTCGGTTTGAGATGTTGCTCCGTTTGCGCCATGTGTGGTTAACAGAACATGAGAGGATGTTCTCTTGAAATTGTTCACTTCCTCTGTAAATAAGCAGAATACATTTTGATTTTACTGTAGCATTAGCACAGGCGCACTACTAGTTTTGGTAAAAGAGGAAGTTCAAGTAAGGAAAAATGAAAAACAAAAAAGAAAATAGCCAAAAAATAAAGAAATGGTAAAACAGCAAACAAACATATGAATTTTGTACCAAACTAGCAAGTGCAAGACACTTTGATCATTTTGAAGACACGGGCGCTCAATTTCGTAACAAAAGAACAATTTTTCCTTTGGTTAAGAGATATGCAAGATACAATATTCTAGGCATTTTCTCTTTATAGGTAGATGAACTCATAGATAAACGTGATGTAATACCATATCATTAGGCCTCACATCTGATGCCACCCATCAAGATGCCCGCATCTCTCCCATATATGGTGGTCCCCCTCTTGTGCCCAATATTGCCTCGCCTCACAATCAACCCCCTAGGGACTTCTTCTCTAGCCTCATCAACACTGTCATCACATAATATCACAATTTTTTATATTAATTTTGGTACCTCCTAGTACCTCAAGTAACAGGAGGTACTAAAATTAACACTAAAAATTATGATGCCTCTGGTACCTCCTCAAGGACTGTAAAATCATTCTACTAGGATAGTTCGATGTTAAGACCCACTGCCACCCCTTTCGAGCGAAACCCTTCACCTTCTTTAGTGTCGCTTCCACACATGAGTGAGGAGGTGTACGTCATTCTTGATCTACTTGATGCTCAATGTTATGTTCTCTATGTGTGTACCTCATTATCTCAGTATCTCAATCTTGTTCATAATTATGTGACATGTCTTATTACATATAAATGGGTGGGTTGATGGAGGCTTGTGGCTTGCTGAATTCTTGGAGATGTCAATTGACTTTTAGTCTGATTGGAATAAAAAAATTTGGATTTTGAGAATGGGTTGCAGTCCTAAAAGATCATCTAATCATTATTACCACCAAGTTGTAGCTATACTACTTTATAATATCCTGTCGTTTTTGTGTAGGGCTAGATGGTATAAAAGGTAGGGTTGGATTTTTGTTACAATACTAGTAGAGCTGATAAAGTTTAATCCCTAATGGTTTGCATTATTGAAACATTGGAAATATTCCACTACCACAAAACATGTTATAAGTAGCGGTCCTTTAGTGTCGGTTGTGTCTAAACCAACACTGAAGATGTATCATTGTCAGTTTGTAAACACGAGAACGTTAAGTTTTTGAATTTTACTATTACTATCTGTTCGTAGGCACTATCAGTGCTGGTTTGTTATAGAACCGACACTGATAGCTATTCTCACATGTATATATAAACCACTAATCCCATGAGGCCACTGCTCACTGCCATCTCTTCTTCTTCTTGCCCTCTCTTCTTCCTTTCCCTCTCTCTCTTCTTCTTAACCATTTCAACTGATTACCTTGTTTTCAATATCTGACACTTGCTCTCCTTGTTGTAGAGAAAGGAAGCATCGAGGAAGAAGCCGATGACCATGGTGAGCGTAAGGAAGATGAAGAAGGAGAAGAGAAGAGGTTCGTCAGAGATGATGTGAAACTGTTCGTGAACAGCCACAGGCTCGTTGACATCAAGAAGCAATCAAATCATATGTACAAAATCTCTTAAACATATTCTCTTTAAAAAAACTTTTATGACTTTTTTCCTTCCTCATCTCATCATGTATTTGTTACATGTATGTGTATGTATTGTAAAGGTATATATGTATGTATTGATGTATACTCTAGTCTTGTGGTTGGGTGCATGTAAAGGGCTCGTTGACATTAAAAAGTAATCAAATCCTATGTATAATATCTCTTAAACATATTCTCTTTACCGAGTATCTGAAAAAATACACTCGGCAAAGAGCTAGACACTCGACAAAAAGATGTTTTTCCATAGTGTCGTCTGTATAAACCTCGGAGATTTCAAATTATCTATGATTACGATGAGAAATTAACATATCACTCACATATATCGCGACATGCCAGCATGGGAAAAATCCAAGATTGCTAATTTGGATGTACATTTACCTGCTTTGCAAAGGTACGGTCGAAAGAAAAAGAGATAATACAGTTTCACTGAATCTGTTCTAGGGCAGTTTTACAGGCCGGTTGGTTCTGAGATCCGTGCTAGGGCTTATTTGAACCGGACCTCCATGAATCTGAGATTTATAACAATTATTTAGATATTTAAATGAATAAATTTAATGTTAAAAAATTGATAAATAATTTTAAAAACAATTTTTATGACAATTTCCATACATATATTTAAAAAAAATATGCCGTTAAAAAGACTAAAAACGTGTCCTAGTCTGAAAAATATAATTAATTACATCCCTCACACACCCACGAGCGTATCATATATAGCAGCACACACCAAACAAGGTTAATTAAAGGCATAAATCAGGTAGCAATGACACAAATTTAACCACTGAAGCCATGCATCAGACATGTACTTCTGGGGATATAATCCCAAGAAAAATATAATTAATTAAGCACCTATGCTGAATCTAGGACTCAAACCTAGACGAGCAAATTCCACAAGTAATATGTTGATTTGTATTATACACCTTTTAGTAGCCTATGTTTTCATTTGCTTGGTTTGGTGTTCTGATATCCTTTTCTTTTGGATATTTCGGTGGATATAATTTGGAGTTAACATGGTAGTGTTATTTGTTGTACTTGCACCATATTTCAGATAGATTATATATTTACTACTGCAAAAATTATTTTTATAGGCAGTTATTTTAGTATTTTTATAGATGGATACATAACCATCTATGACACAAGATTTATGAAAATATTGTGTTGCTACATGTGAAAATAAATTTCTATAGACTGTCTACATAAATAATCACGTGCATGTGGAAATAGATTTTCATAGGCGGAGATTTCTATAGGGTGTCCAGATTTCAAAATTTGTTTCCATATTTTTCAAAATAATTTCAGCCTACCTTTTTTCTTTAGGTCCCAGTTTTTTTAAAATTCAAATTTTTATTCCGGTTTTCAATTTTAACTCTTCAGATTTATTTTATTACCTCAAGATATCCAGCATTTTTCTTTAAAATTTACATTATATATTTTCAGTTCTGAAAGGTGAAGGGTGACAGCCTTTTAAAATAGATTCGCATCTCGACGATCACCGGGTTCGCACGTTAATCCCCTGCCGTCGAAGCGCATCAAGCTGGCCCAGAATTCAAGAAAGCAAACACCACGTGTTGCATGCTATATATGCATGCATGTTTTCCATGTGGCGATTATTTTTTATTTGTTTCTCAGCTTAGGCTTAGTATTATAGCATGTCAGTTGTCTTCATTTTACTTTCACGACAATGTAAAAACTCCTGTATTAACAGGGAATTCAACTATTTGTCACGTTACTCCTAATGTTACTCCTATGAATATGTCATTCTTGAGGAGTCTCCTCAGATCTAGTTGCTAGCTTCACGGTTGGTGGTCTAGCTCACTCAGGTTCGACTCACCATCCCTCATTCAAAATATTCTAGGGGCTGTCTCTCCTCTATGTTCAAAAAAGAATATTTCATTCTTCAAAATTGCCAACGGAGAGAGTTTTTTAACAATTTGTCACTTTTGCTAATGTGTCGTGCCAACACACACTGTCAAGGTGTATCGAAAGTGTAAAATATCCATTTTGCCTTTTATTTACCTCACATGTTAGCCCCTACCTCC
>KE370969.1:75600-89543 GCA_000418225.1 Zizania latifolia
CGGAGGGTTGGTGGCCGGCTAGGGATGGCCGGTGGCTAGGGTGGGGAGGAGATGGCTGGCGGTGGAGAGGAGAGAGAGAGGAGTTGGCTTGAGGAGGAAGAAGATACAAGTGGAGACAAATTCAAATTTTCAATTAGATCAAAATGCCTCGAGTTTTACAAGAGGGGTTAGCCCCTTAAATAGCCCAAATGGACCAAAGGAAAAAACACAAATGCCCCTTCGAGAATGTTCGACACAGACATAGGCCCACAGGGCAAAAACGTAAAAGACTAACCCAGATATTTATTCGGTGCCTGATATTTCGTAGCCGTCATGACACCGCTAACTTTGACGAAGAACACGCTTTTCCAGTAGATTGACGGTTTTGAGCCGAAACCGACAAAGCGTCCGCCGCCTCCACACCGTGCACCCGGATTGGACCCGTTCCGACCCCGCGGCTCTTCAGCCCGACGATCGAATGTCCGTGTACCTGAGTCGCACCGGTCGACACCACGACGGATGCTGTTTCCCTCGCCGCTTTAGCTTCACGCACCCGGATTGGACCGGTACGCCTTCGCGACCCCTCTGTCTGACCGACGTCCGTCCGTGTACCTAAGTCACGTGTGAACTCCATCACGGTCGAGGCTTCTTCATCTCCATTCCTTCATCACGTCTTCTTTCCCCGTTGACAATCACTCATCATCCCCATGGTATACACCATGGCTTCTCACTCCTCCCGAGGATCCTGCAGCTGAGGTGGCATCCCCCGAAGCCTAGGATCTTGCCGCGTCGCCCCCAGGGAGTAGTTGTATTATTTGGAGTGATTAGTATAAGACTCATGCTTAAAAACTCTTGGCTTCTTTTTGTGAAGTAAAGATTAGTCTTCTGCCATTTGCAATTTTTAAGTCCTACTTGCGCTTTCACTCTGAGGAATTTTTGGCCGTATAGTACTTGGTGCGTGGCCCTTAGGCTACACAGGCGCCTACTGACATCAGGCCGAACAAGTCCTCGGGGTTCTTGCAGGTTTGTGATATTTACTAAGTCCTTCGTGTGCTCGAGGCAAGATCTCGAGCCCTCAATATAGCCATATAGTCTTGGGCGCAAGGAACTAATGCCGCTTACGTGCCGATCCTGACATCAAGCATCACGAGTTCTTGAGCCTACCAAGACTTGAAATTGCGGCTTAGGACTCAAGCCCCTGAGGGTCTTAGCTAATGGTCGGACACCGAGAGGGCGCAAACGCCAACTCTTTTTCGCCCACGTAGTTGTTAACGCCAAACCTAGAGCAAATCCAAAGGGGCACAACTATTTGAGCTAGACGCGCGATGTTTAGCATTGACCTGAAAAGGGCTCGAGCCTAGCGATCGTTGTCGATGAAGGTAAATAACATGGTTTCTCTTAACGAAAAATTTGAACTTTATTTCATATAAGGCGAAGAGTACATAGCTAAAAAAAGGAAGAAGTTTGATTATGACGGCGTTTGTTGCCTTCGGTAAAATTCAGGGTGGTGTCAGACTGAGGTTCCTCTTTTGAAGCTGGCTTGGCTCGATGTCACCCCGCTACTCCTCCGTCTTCTCGACTTCGGCCTGCTACTCTTCATGCATCATGATGTCCTCGCTGGTATTCTTACGCCACACCTTCTTTCGGGTCTGGCGTCCACGTGGTCAATCCTCGGTGCTGTCCCTCTAGTTCCTGGTATCATCACGCCAGTCTTTCTTTGAGCCCTTGAATCTCTGACCGTCCTTCCGAGACCTCTAATCATTGTTCCTAGAATTTCTGCGCCGTAGTCTCATCTACTCAGTACGACGGGAGGAGCTAGATCCGAGGGCCATAGTATGGTCATCGGTGGATCCGAATCATGTCCTAGTAAGCCGCCTAGTGAGACGACCTTCGGCATGCTCGGAAAAATCCTCTTGATGATGGGGCAGTTCTTGAGTCCTCGAGACTCAATTCTTGAGCGCATAATTCTCGGGTCACGAGATGTGAGTGCACAAGACCTCTGGCGCGGACAAGCCCCATGCACATGGTCCTCGAGCGCATGAGCCCCCGAGCGTGTGATCTCTCGAACAGACGAGCCTTCGAGCATGTAAGGCCTTAGGCACACCAGCCCCTAAGCGTGCAATCCCTCGAGCGCATGAGGCCCAGAGCACATGAGGTCTCAGGCGCGCGAGCCCTTGAGCATGTGAGTCCTCTAGTGCATGAAAGACCCAAGCGTCGCGAGCTCCACTAGGCACATGAAAAGTTGCTTTTTGGTCTTTCTACCCACAATAAATGAGCCACAGTTGAGGGGATAGGCGAGATGTCTCTGCTCTGATTGGGCCACGCGTAGACGTAGGCGGGTGCGAATTGAGAGGTGGAACCATCACATCCGCGTAGCCAAGGGACATGCTATAACCGAAGCATCGCCCCTCCATAGCGGTCATGGCTGACGTCATGATGAGGGTGGTGCCATTATTTAACCCACGGAACTTCTTTTGCTTCTGCCAAAGTGCTTCCCTACCTACACACATTTTTCTTCTTCTTTACCTCCGGGCCATCCGCCACGCCTTTCCATTGCCTTCCATGATTTCCGATGACCAGGGCCATGTTACTGGTTGGAGAAAATCGTCGTTGCCCCCGTATGTGTCGTCTGTCGCCTCGAAGACCTGCAAGGTACCAGTCCTCCCGTCAGCCACGAGGTTCGTAGGCTACTTCGTTGAGAATCAATGGCCACGGGTTTGTTACTGATCTGCTTGGTTGTGCCTGGGTCTTGTTCGTTTTAGTGTTTGGTGCTTGATCACCCACTCGATGTGATGTAGGAGGGCATTATGCCATGCCTAGAGCTTCCGTCGGGTGTTGGCCTTCCTCTTAACATTTTGCTCTCAAGTGCCTCCATGCTGCTTACCCTGATACTAAAACATCAGGATGGTGCACTGGTTGGCCCGGGCAGGCGCAAGAGGTTGGTGGTGACCATTGAAGCGACCGCCTCTGTTCCTGATGCCGAGGCCGCTTCATTTTTCCTCTCGGTGAAGAAGGCGGTGCGACGTTGGATCAGGAGCCCTTGATGGTCTATAGCTGGGTAAACTTCTACTTGAATTGTGTGAATATGCTATGATCTCTGAGTCTATTTGTCCTTTAGCGCCTTGGAGGAGTCGCTCTTTCGGGGGTGATGGTAATGTCGTCTCCTTTGGTGGCGTCAGTTGGTGCTGCGGTGAGCAAGGTTGTGGCTTCTGTGGCAATGGTTGCTAGATCGAGGACTGTGAAGGCGGTGGCTACCAAAGATCTGGTGCCTGAAGCGGCTAGGGATATTTTGCAGAATGTTGTCTCTGGCTATCTCGGTGCTTCCTCCTCTGATAAAGACCCGAATGAGGCTCTTTCCCCACCCTTTGAGTAGTGTAATCTCTATAAAAGTAGTTAGCTTGAGTCTGTAATAAAGGAGATATCATGTTCTTGCCTTGCAGGGTTTTTGCTGTGAGTCGTTTAAGCTCTGGAAAGGTAAATGTCTTTTGAGCCCTCGGCGTAGCCGTGAAACGTGCTTTATCATCCACATGGTGTAGTTAGCGATGTCAATGGAGACGCACAACTACAGGTGTGCGATTAAAAAGCCTACCCTCTCTCGGGTCCGGTTGCATGCACGGCGGCCATTTGGCACCCAACTCGGAGGGGGATGTAGTCGGCACAGGTCAGTGAGATCGACGAAGATGCATGATTACGGGTGTACGGCTAAAGAGCCTACCCTCTTTCGGGTCCAGTTGTATGCACGGTGGCCATCTGGCACCCAACTCAAAGGGGGATGTAGTTGGCATGGGTCGACGAAAAGAGATGCTTGACTGCAGTTGTATAGCCTTAAGGCTTACCCCTTTCCGGTTCAGTTGCATGTCTGGGGGGAAGTAGTCAGTGAGATCGGTGAAAAAGGAGATGCTTGACTGCGGGTGTACAGCCTTAAGGCTTACCCCTTCCCGGCCAAGTTACATGTCTGGGGAGAAGTAGTCGGCGAGGTCAGAGAAGAACGGGTGCCCTAGAATTGATGAGTGCCTGAACATGTTAGTTTTATTGACAGAAGCAATAATAACTCCCGATGAGATCGCGAGCAATTCCAAGACCAAACGTCAACCTCGAGTAAAGAAGTGTGCGGTCAAGAGGAAGTTGAATCCCGATGAGATCGTGAGCAATTCCAAGACCAAAAAGAACAAGAAAGGGGTGGCTCAAGATGAAGTATGCTTTTACTGTAAAGAGCTGGGTCATTGAAAAAGGAACTACAAGAAAAACTTAGAAGATATAAAGAAGAAGGTATAAATGTTATAGAAATCAATCTTGCTACTTCATCTTCTGATTCTTGGGTATTTGATACCGGATCAGTTGCTCACATCTGCAAGTCGTTGCAGGGTTTGAGAAGAAGTAGAAGTTTGATGAAGGGCAAAGTGGATCTTCGCGTGGGCAATGGGACAAGAGTTGTTACGGTTGCTTCGGGAACCATGCCATTATCACTACCTTCAGGACTAGTTTTGGAACTAAATAATTGTTGTTGTGTTTTATCTCTATGTAAAAACGTAATTTCTGCTTCCTGTTTGTAAGCAAAAGGTTATGACTTTAGATCAGTGAACAATGGTTGTTCACTTTATATTAGAGATATGTTCTATTGTCATATTCCATTGGAGAATGGATTATACGTTTTGTATCCTGAAGAAACTCATATCTATAACATTAATACAAAAAGGCAACATCTTAATGATTTGAATCTCATATTTATTTGGCATTGTTGCTTAGGTCATATAAATGAGAGATGCATAAAGAAACTCCATAAAGATGGTCTTCTCGACTCTTTTGATTTTAAATTATTTGAGACATGTGAATCTTGTTTACTTGGCAAGATGACAAAGGCACCTTTCACAGGTCAGAGTGAGAGTGCAAGTGACTTGTTGGCACTCATACATACTAATGTGTGTGGACCAATGAGCTCAATAGCCAAAGGTGATTTTTAGTACTTCATAATTTTTACCGATGATTTTAGTAGATATGGATATATCTATCTAATAAGGCATAAGTCGGAGTCCTTTGAAAAGTCTTTGAAAAGTTCAAAGAATTCCATAATAAAGTACAAAATCATTTAAGAAAGACAATCAAGTTTTTGCGATCAGATCATGGAGGAGAATACTTGAACCTTGAATTTGATAATCATCTAAAAGATTGTGGAATAGTTCCACAATTGACTCCACCCGGTATACCTAAGTGGAACGGGGTGTCCGAGCAGAGGAATCAAACCCTATTAGATATGGTCTAATCGATGATGAGCCAATGTGATATTCCATTATCCTTCTAGGATATGCTTTTGAAATAGCCGTTTTCACACAAAATAGGATTTCATCATAGTCGGTTGAAAAGACTCCATATGAGATATGGACAGGACGTTATCCTAATATGTCTTTTCTTAAAATATGGGGTTGTGAAGCTTATGTAAAGCGTTTACAGTCCGATAAGCTTCCTCCAAAATTCGACAAGTGCTTCTTTATCGGGTATCCTCGGGAAACCAAAGGATATTGTTTCTATAATAAGGAACTCGACAAAGTGTTTGTCGCCCGACATGGTGTATTCTTAGAGAAAGAGTTTCTCTCGAGAAGGGTTAGTGGAGCTTGGTGCATCTCGAAGAAGTTCGAGAAACACCAGAAAATGTTTTGACTCCCACACAACCACAATAGGATAATCAAAGTGTTGAAGAACCTGTTGCACCACGTAGGTCAGAGAGAGTACGGCATGCACATGAGAGGTTCATGTTCTTCACCACTTAGGAACGAGATATATTGCTGTTGGACAACGATGAGCCCAAGACCTATAAAGAAGCGATGGTGGGACTAGACTCTAAAAAATGGCTTAGAGCCATGAGATCCGAGCTTGAATCCATATACACCAATCAAGTTTGAAACTTGGTTGATCCACCCGATGGTGTAAAAACCATTGAGTGTAAATGAGTTTTCAAGAAAAAGATAGACATAGATGGAAATGTTCACATCTATAAAGTGTGATTGGTGGCAAAAAATTTCAAACAGATTTAAGGTGTTGATTATGATGAAACATTCTCGCCCATCGCAATGCTAAAGTCTATCCAGATCATTCTAGCGATTGCTGCATATTTTGATTATGAAATATGGTAAATGGATGTTAAAACAGCTTTCCTTAATGGAAACCAGAATGAGGATGTGTACATGACACAGCCGACAGGTTTTGTTGATCCAAAATCAGCTGGACAGGTATGCAAACTGTAGAAGTCCATTTATGGATTAAAGTAGGCATCTCGGTGTTGGAATATTCGTTTTGATGATGTGATCACAAGGTTTGGTTTCATAAAAAATGAAGAAGAGCCTTGTGTCTATAAGAAGGCTAGTGGGAGCGCGCTTATATTTCTGAACTTATATGTGGATGACATATTGTTGATCGAAAATGATATACCTATGCTAGAGTCTGTTAAGTCTTCATTAAAAATAGTTTTTCTATGAAGGACTTAGGAGAAGCAGCATATATTCTGGGTATCAAGATCTATAGAGATTGATCAAGAAGGCTAATTAGATTAAGCCAAGATATGTACATTGACAAGATGTTGAAGAGGTTCAACATGTAGGATTCCAAGAAAGGTTTCTTGCCAATGTCACATGGTATAAATCTCAACAAAACTCAGTGATGAATGAGATTCCATATGCTTCGACAATTGGATCCATCATATATGCCATGCTATGTACATACCCAGATGTCTCGTATGCTTTAAGCATAATGAGTAGATACCAATCTGATATAGGTAAGAGTCACTGGATAGCCGTAAAGAATATCTTGAAGTACTTGAGAAGAACTAAAGATTTGTTTCTAGTTTATGGAGATGAGGAAGAGCTTGTTGTAAGTGGTTACACCGATGCAAGCTTCTAAACTACCAAGGGTGACTACAGATCATAATCTGGATTCGTTTTCTGCCGGAATGGTGGAGCAGTGAGCTGGAAGAGTTCTAAGCAAGAGACGATAGCTGATTCTACAACAGAAGCCAAGTATATAGCTGCTTTAGAAGATGCTAAGGAGACTGTTTGGATAAAAAAATTGTTTCTGAGCTTGGTGTCATCCCTAGCGCTTCTAGTCTGATAGACCTCTATTGTGATAATAGTGGTGCTATCGCACAAGCAAAGGAGCCTAGGTCACACTAGAAGTCCAAATAGATACTTCGGCGATATCATCTGATCCGTTAGATAATGGATAGGGGAGATGTAAAGATATACAAAGTACAAACTGATCTGAATGTTGTAGATCCGTTGACAAAGCCCCTCTCACAGCCCAAGCATGAGATGCACACTAGATCTATGGGTATTAGATATCTACATAGTTAACTCTAGTGTAAGTGGGAGATTGTTAGCATTATACTCTAGAGGCAACACAGAGATGTTGTACGTGACATACTATATTTATAAAATAAAGTTACTATTCCTTGAAATATATTGTCATTATGAATCAACAAGTACGTGACTTGTTCATGAGACTCGTAATGTGACTATTTCTAAATAATCCCTGATCAGATATAGGTCATATATGGAACAGATATGACTGAGATCGGCATGCGATAATCATGTCTCATAGATCATGTGTATAGAGATACCAACTTAATAACATGGACGTATGTTAGAGAACAAATGTTGGATAGACCCACTATAAGGCACTGTTGAGATTTCGCGTGTCATCAGTTAGTCTCAATAGTGTTCATGTAAAGTCTTTAGATCTGAGATCATCATGGTTTTCAACATGCGTAGTAGCTTACTTTGAAACTACTAAACGCTATTCTATAACTGGATAGTTATAAAAGTAGTCATCGGGTCTGCTATAAAACATGTAGTGGGATGTGAGTGAACAAGATAGAATTTGCCCCTCAATGTGATGGATTATGGAAGTGCATAGCCATGCCGAGGTGATTAAAGATTTAATCACAGGTTATAATCCAATATGGAGATCGAGAGAGGATTGAGCTATTGATAGGATGGCACAAATCTCACCTTGTGCTCGATCGATATCGTGAGGCAAAGTGACATGTATATATGGAACATTATAAGGTTCAGCCGATATGATCTTACGTATACTTAGGTTAATATGCTTTACTAGAGGCTGCTGTTAACGAAGTATGGAAAGGAGTTTCCATATGTTAACCAAGCTATGCATGAACCTACAGGGTCACACACTTAACGGGTTGGAACACTGGATTCAAATAGGATTCAAACTGGGCTCAATATGGATAGAGATCCAAACGATTTGGATGGAGATCCGAATAAATCAGACAGAGATCCGAGTAGAGTCCTAGTTAGGCCCGAGTGGGCCTAAGCTAGGATGTCTATATATGAGGGTGTAGGGCATTGGGAAGCAGAGCTTCTGCTAATAGCATGTTGATGCGTTTCTCATGCTAAGTTGTTAGCCACCGAGAGCAAACCCTAGCCACCACCTCTCGAGCCCAACCATCTCACCGACCACCCGGGTGCTAGTACACCATCAGCTGGTGTTCCCAACCTGAATGTGTGGATACCAGTAGAGCATTGCTATTCTGCTTCGCATCGGCATCGGCATCACTGATTGGATTAAAGGCGTCATCAGCTACTTCTCGAGGACCGTCATCGGCTAGAAGGAGAAGTCCTCAGGAGAAGTCCTTGAGAGTTCCCGACCTCGGACGAAGGCTTCTCGAGGACATCGATCAGTTTCTCGAGGACGTCGATCGGCTTCCCGACCTCTTCGGTACGCTCATGTTGGATCGGCTCGGTACTCTAACTCTTCTTCCGCTACACTACGTGTCTAAGGTAACAATCTATGGTCTCTCTCTAGCAAGACTTCCTAGTGTGCGTGATAGAAAAAGTTTTATTTTCGGCTAGCGTAGCCTTCGCGTTCCCCAACACGCCAAACTCCTAAACATGAACATGGATCCGGCTGGCACGAGAAACTCTGAAGAAGATGCCATTGGATCCGGGCGGAAGTCACCGTGAACCCCTACCTGGCAAGCTAACTGTCGGTAAATCACCGAGCAGTCCACCCAAGGAGGTACCCAAGGTGGTGATTAGATGGTAAGGGAAGCGCAACGTCTTTGAACCTGATGATCGACTCTAATGAACAAGAGCCAAAATTTATACTAGTTCAGGCCTCTCAGAGGATAATAGCCCTACGTCTAGTGTTTTTGTGTATTATGTTGTGTCTAAACTTACAATGCAACATAATTAAGCTATTAAGGCTTAAGGCGTCAAAAGCCAGAAGAATAATATGCCTCTGGAGGGGTGCCTCGCCCCCTTTATATACTCAAGGGGCAAGCTCAATGACCTAGGACTTTATCCCGAGTCGATATCTTGGAGATCTACGATTACCTACCAAACTCGGGTGCTAATTCCCTAATTACAATGATTTTGGTATAAACATATCTCTTCATACCATATCTAGGGTTTGGTTCCCCGATAAGGACTCAACTGTCCTTATCGGAATCAAACCCTCTTCACGGGTCATACCGGACGACAATGCTAGACTTGGCCTGCTCTCGGTTCTGACTGATAAACCTAACGCGAGGTACGGGTCACATCCCCGACACTAAGACAATCTAAAAATGATACTGAATTGTAATATAGTAGATACAAATGCTAAAGTACATCATGTTCTATAATAGATGTACTTATGTAGACTAATATAAACCGTCTATTGCTATTATTAATATCTGGTATCTATGGTGAATGAAACTTTCGTAGTCTATTTTATTATCTATGATGTTTAATTAAGTTAAGGAGAAGAAGCCATATTTATTTATGTTTTGGCATTGTGATTTTAAATTCTTCAAGTATTTATTGATATCATTGTTTATTGTTTATCTAAATTATATAGTTTCCAATTCCAAAATAATATATACACTTATATGTGTTCTCATTATTATATATTTGAATACTTTAAACACTAGAACATAATTTATATAAGCAATACACTTTCTATATGGGCGCAACGCTGTGACACCCCGTCCCGTATAGACTTGGCTAATACGAGATGGGTTGCCACGATTTGAATCGCAACAACATCAATGAAGATATTTCACGATCCAACGGTAGCACATTGCGAAAAATAGGTCTTACAAGCCCATATTCATTACAAAAGCCGTAGGAGGCATCCCTCGCGGTAATTCATCACTTCATAAAGTCTTTCCGCGGAAGCAAAATAAACTAAGTCTTAGCGAAAGCAACTTCATCTCCTTAGTTGGGAACTAGGCTCGAAACCCTACGCCTGACGATCTTCATCTTCATTTCCTTGGACGTCTTCTTCTCCTTCAGGGTACCACTCATCTTCTCCTGGCTGGACTTCATCTTCTGGATGGGGTTAGCAAGAGGGGTGAGTACAAACGTACTCAGCAAGTCTCAGGAAGTATTTATAGATGTGGGTCAACAAGGGCGGCTGAGGTTTATTTATATAAAATGACTTCAAAGCACTACGTGTCCCATACCCGTTGGAAGAGGTCCCGACCTCTACCAACTACTAAGTAGCAATATTTGTTTTTCAAAACAACATCTCATTCATCTCATCATCAACCTCTTCACATTTTTCCACAATAATCCTTCAAATCTTTTCTCACCATAATCCTTCCAACTTTACATTCTTAACTTTACTTCGGTACTGGCCTGCCCCTCCATCGGGAAGGTTTTTCCCATTTCACCAAAACATATTTTATCTCTCATCCTAGGATTGAACATTTCCCTCTCTCTATGAAGCCTTTTGACTTCCTGAACTACACAAGTTCGTTGCCGACCACAAAGGCTGGCCGTACACCCCGAGGACGTACTCTGGTAATGCTTCCCAACCCTCAACTTGTTTTCTTGTTCAAAAATCAAAACCGAACACTATGCATGGGCAACTATCATGGCACGCGCCCATAACCGTGGGCACGGTTGTTCGAACAGTTTATACTTCTGCAGAAGGTGTACACTTTACCCTTACGTCGCGATCTTACTCCTTGTTAGCTAGACAAGGAGGTTCGCTACAAGGTATTTCCCTAGCCGACTTAGGATAACTCATTGCCACATAGATGTGTCTAACCAAGGATCCGTGGGCCCTCGGCCCCCTTTTCCTCTAAAATCCCGTGGGTGCTCAAATCCCCTCACTTCCTCTCTCTACCACCTTTCTCCAAAACCATCACAATTCCATACGGCTCCTTGAGTCCATAAACAAACCACGGAGCCACCCCGGGCATTTCACGTCTACTGGCAATCGAGCGATCCTAAACCCACTAGGTACTCAACCAGGGACACCCCATAATGCCCGTAAGGTTGCACTTTGATGTGCATGACATTTTTCCCAAGGAATCGGTCCTTATGCGCCACTTGAAGTCGGGCCCCGAAAGGCGACGACGTCTCATGGCAAGTTTTATCCAAAACACCCTTCTTTTATATTTATTTTCAACACACTCGGCACTCTATACCGGTTTTCAAAACAACCTTGCAAAACCCATTTTCAACCCATACGCTTCATTCATTTGCAATCATGTAATGTAGTAGTAAAGACAAGCTTTGATTACGGACAACCCGCATCACGATATTAGGATGGGGTCGTCGTAATCATCATGGTGACAAGGAATATAGGGTTCTTAATTTTCAAGGATAGGCTAGGTGCAATAATTTTAGGTTTAATTGACTTAATCGCGAGGGCGATCGTCACTAACTTTAAGTGTATGTGTGCGCGTGTCCTAAACATGCATTTATATAAAATTAAATTAACAATCATGGGAGCAAGCATGATCAAAGGGAGACTTGCCTTGATCTGGATAGTATTCGGGATCTTCGGGGTCATACTCTTGCGGGTCTTCGGCGTCGGCAACTATAGTACAAACAACATCACGTGAATAAAAGCATACAAAAAGTTTTGGAAAAACATTTTTATTCTATGTTAAATTAAAGTTTAGAATTTTATAAACTTTTACAAATTTGAACGGAGCTAATCGAAACTATAATAAATTTTATATGAATTTTTAAAGGTTTATTATTTTCTAAAAAAGAAAAACTGCACTATGCTGTACTGCTTATGCGGGCCGACTGGGCTAACTGTATGGGCTGTACTGATTTTTATTTAGAAAAAAAGGAAAATGCATTGTGCGCAAGTGGGCTGGGCGAATCGGCCTAGGCCAGAACGCAGCGCACGCGCACGGGAGGCGCGGCCAGGCGAGCGCGGCTGGCCGGTGGGGCCTGCGGGTCAGCGAAACAGAACAGAGGGGCTGTGCGCGGCTGGAGGTTGAAGACGACTCTAGACGGCTGAAAATACTCTGGCGCATAACTCTTACGTTTTAACTCAGATTGGCACAAAATTTTAACCGTAGGTTCTATACACATAGATAAAGACACTGTACGGTCGGATTTTCAACTAGGGCTACGGTTCAACCAGAAATAAAAAGGTGGTAATTCTACAAAGGAGTGGCGCAGGGGACGACGGGGGAACTACGGTGATCTACGGCGGTCCTTTTCACGGGATTAGAGGTGCTAGGAAGCTAGCCATGGTTCCTGATCGGCCTATAACTAACCGTACGAAGCTACCCACGGTGAAGCCTAGAGGGTGTCATGGCCGAACGTCGCCGGCGAGCTCCGGTGGCGTTCCGCCATGGCCAACACACGGAACATGCATGGTAGACTATAGGGAAGCTACTTCTACAAGGAATTGGACGGATTTGGTACCTCTGGTCGGATTGGGGCGTGGCGGCGTCGACACGGGTCTCTGGCGGAGCTTCGGTTCCGGTGGTGAGGGCTACGAAAATGGACACAATAGACGTCGCTGGTCACGTTCCCGCTACTGGCATGAAGAATAGAGAACCGAGGAAGGAGATCGCGACGTACCCGAAAACGGCGGCGAGAGGATTTTCGGCGAGGCTCGCTGCAGGGCTCGAACCAAGGCACCGGAGAGCTTGGGGGTGGTCTGAGGACTCGAATGGGGGCGTAGGGAGCTTCGGTTGGGGCTCGGGGGCTCTTATTTGCGTGGGTGGCGTGAGCGGCGACGTGCGGGTGATTAATGGCGACGGGACGTTGGCTGGACGTACAGGCGCATGTGGACGGGTACAGGGACGGCGAGGGACCGAGCGGTGGAGGGGAAAACACGGCGGTCCGTCGGTGGCGTCGAGCGGGCTGGAGCAGGGATGGCGTACGGCGGCTAGCGTTGATGCGCGGCGCGGTCCGAACGAGGTGTAGGCGCACGGTCTGGTCGCTGGGCGGGGTTGCAGCGTTGTCCGGGCGCAAGGCAGGGCGCAGGAGCTGGCTACGGCTGCGGGTGGCCTGGGAGGTTAGCGCGGGGCGACGCACGCGCAAGGGCTGCGGGCAGTGCGGCTAGAGTGACTCGCGTAGTCCAGGCAAGTGGCACGGCGTCACAAACGCGCGTCTCACCGTCGTCTTATCAAACAAATTAATACTTTTGTCTGGAGGGAGCAAATCTCTCGCAAAACATGCCACTGCACGTCCGTTGCTCGTGACCAAATATGATATTATAATAGAAGTAATCGTTTGCTGTTTTTTTGCAACAAAGCAGCTCGGTGTGGCGTTGGAACTATTGTGACTCAGGAGTGAGTTTGGTAACCCATGATTCTGGGCAAATAAATTCGTTTTTTAATTTTTTTTAGATTTGGATTCAAAAATAGATAACCTGATAAAAAACGAATACTATCAAATCGGTGAATATAGGTTAAAATGAATACTGTTATGGATTTTTTTTATTTTGATTCAAAAACGAATAACCTAAAACAAAAATGAATACTATTGAATAAGTGAATATATCGAATAAGTGAATACATGTTAGAACAAATACGGTTATATATATTTATCGGAATAAGATTTAGAGCTCACAAGTCACAACTCACAAACGGAAATCAATAGTTCACAAATACAAATCATAAATACAAACAGATATTAGTGCAACTTCGGTTAACCTCATTTGGCCCCATTCTTAGCTCACTAATGGGAATGTTTCCCGTGTGCCAAAACTCT
>KE370970.1:63703-76509 GCA_000418225.1 Zizania latifolia
AATGCCAATCCCACTTGCATCACACTCAAGTTCAAAAACCGTACCAAAATTAGGAAGTTGTAGCAGTGGTGCATGGGTCAACTCGTTCTTCAGCAAATTAAAGGCGTCTTCATGAGTTCATGTGCTTGTCCCCATTGAAAAGGAACGCATTTCTTTGTAAGCTCATTCATCGGTGCAGTTGGCCAACTCTTGATTGCCTCTATCTTAGTCTCATCAACTTCAATACCCTGTGGAGTCACAACATAACCAAGAAAAGAGACTCGATCCGTGCAGAATGTGCACTTCTCGAGGTTACCAAACAAACGTGCATCCCTTAGAGCAGCAAAAATAGCACGTAAATGTTCTTATGTTCACCCAAAGACTTGCTGTAAATGAGAATATCATCGAAGTATACTATCACAAATCATCCAATAAAGTTGCGCAAAACTTCATTCATTACTCGCATGAATGTACTAGGTGCATTAGTTAAACCGAAAGGCATGACTAACCACTCGTACAAGCCAAATTTTGTTTTAAATGCAGTCTTCCATTCATCACCCAATTTCATTCTTATTTGATGGTAGCCACTATGCAAGTCTACTTTGGAAAACACAGCAGAGCCACTTAATTCATCAAACATATCATCTAACCTAGGAATAGGATGACGATATCTAATAGTTATGTTATTAATGGCTCTACAATCAACACACATGTGCCATGCCCCGTCTTTCTTATGAACCAAAATAACTGGAACAGCACAAGGACTAAGGCTCTCACGTACGTACCCTTTGTCGAGCAGGTCTTGTACTTGGCGCTGTATCTCCTTCGTTTCTTCAGGATTTGTTCTATACGGTGCACGGTTTGGTAAAGTGGCTCCGGGAATCAAGTCGATCTGATGTTCAATTCCTCTCAATGGTGGCAATCCCCGGGGCACTTCACATGGAAAAACATCAGAAAACTCATGCAAAAGTTTAGCGATAACAGGAGATAAAGAGGTCGTCAAATCATCAAGTGTAAAGAAAACCTCCTTGCAAATCAAAGCATAACAAATAGGTTCATGATGTATTAAAGCAGAAATTTCAGATTTAGTAGCTAACATGGAAGCACCATTCAATTTGACTACGTCTCTCTTCACAGTCGTTGCATTCTTCTCTTTTTTAGAGGGAAAAACTTCCTTAGCTACTTGCTGATTTTCAGATTTAGATTCACTCAATTTTCTTGCTTGTTCTGCTCGTGCCACATCATCATTTAAAATTTCAGTGGGTGTCATTGGTAGCAATTCCATTTTCTTACCATTGTGGGTGAAAGTGTAGGTGTTAGTTCTCCCACGGTGCAAAGCATCCTTATCATACTACCAAGGCCTATCTAAAAGTAACGAGCATGCTTGCATAGACAGAACATCGAAACTTGCACTATCATGGTAATTCCCCATCGAAAATTATATTCGGACAGTTTTACTTACCTTCAACTTACCACAAGAGTTGAACCATTGAATGGAGTAAGGATGTGGGTGTGGTTGCATAGGCAAATTAAGTTTCTCCACTAGGTCCGAACTAGCAAGATTACTGCAACTTCCACTATCAATGACGACTCGGCATGCTCTTTCTTTGACAACAAACCTTGTTGGAAACAAGTTGTGGCATTGGTTCTGCTCTACCTTCTCCATTTGAGCACTCAGAACTCGTTGTGCCACAATGCTCAAATACCGGCTTGTGTCAGCAGAGCCTATTTGCTCCAATCCATGATCATTGGTCGGGTCGTCTTCCTCTTCATTATCTGCATGGTTAGTGGCAAGTACTAGATCATCTTCATTGTCACTTGCGCTAGTGTACTCACCATTCTCTGTAGCAATCAGCACCCGCTGGTTAGGGCAATCTCGTTGCACATGCCCTAATCCCTTGCATTTAAAGCATTGAATATCCCTGGTTCGTCCCGTAGAAGCGACGGATGACAAACTTTTTGCAGGTGCCGGTGTTGTAGCTGATTTGACCAGCTCGGTTGCTTGTTTGGTTGTTGGGGTTACTGCTGAACGTGCCCTGTCAGTGGAGGGGGCAGCAGGCCGAAATGAGGTGCTTGGCGTAGTCTTGGTGTATCCCATGGATGGCCTCGATGCGGTCGTATTTCTGAAATTGTTTCTTGACATCTGTTGCCTTCCCTGCAATTCTTTCTCAGCCAACATAGCAAGATGGAACAATCGGTTAATGGAATTATATTCTTTGTAATCAACTATATCCTGAATTTCTCTTCTCAACCCCCCGTAAAAATGAGACATCTTATCCTCCTCATCTTCTTCTACCTCACAACGCAACATACCTATTTGTAGTTCCTGGTAATACTCCTCAACTGACTTATTACCCTGGTCTAAGCATTGTAATTTCTTTCTTAAATCTCGATTGTAGGATGGAGGAACAAATCTACCGCGCATAGCTCGCTTCAATCGATCCCATGTATCAGGTTCTAATCCAGATTTTACCAATTCATTCCACCAGATAATAGCAAAGTCCTTGAATTCACTAGTGGCTTGCCTAACCCGATGTTGTTCTGGAACTAGATGGGAATTAAATTTTTATTCTACGGTCATTTCCCAATCTAAGTAAACCTCTGGATCATTCTTACCAGCAATGGAAGGTATAGTAAATTTGACTTTCACGAAGGGGTCATTATTACCTCGTTCCTGTTGCTAATTTACATGGTGTTCATTACCTCTCACGCCTCGCCGATTGCGCTGGAGTCATCGACGTAGACGTTCATCTTGGGCTGCCACACGGGCATCGCTGTGGTCGGTATCCTCCTGGTCTTCTCCACTCTCCGATGCTAGCGCAGGAGGTTGTCGTTCCCTTGTCAACTGTTGCACACTGGCGGTAAGTATGGCGATACTCCCAACAAGGGTGTCCATCCTTTCTTCAAGCCTATGGAACTCCTCCTTGGACACACAATCCTTGAAGTCACTCACCTCACCTGACATTGTTAGTAGAAAATAGGAAACAACACAAAAAGTATTATCCATATTAACTATAAAACTGGAACGAAGTTGAGCCTCTCTCACTCTCTGTGTCTTACCAAGCTCTTACGAAGCTCTTACCGATTGAAGCAGATGGTACGACTGGAGAGGTGGGATGTCCGATGACTTGCGAGGAGCGATTGCAAGGATCCAATCTATTCTGACAGGAAGTTTGTGGATCTTGGAAGGCAATATTTGGAAGCAAGGATAGCAAAATTTAATAACAGAATTAGCGAAGTTGAATATAAGTCCCAATTACTTGTCAAAGTTGCTGGCCGAGACTCATCCCTAGGGCCTAGTCTAAGCAAGCGAGAGTAAGATACAAAGGAACTTGTGGGACGCATGCAAAATAGTTCAGTGGTCGGAAAAACTCAGTACAGAATAAAACTTCATTGCTACCTCGCCTCTTCTGTTTCTTTCTCTCTTTTTTTTGATCTTTCGTTGCTTATCTCTCTTTTTTTATCTTTCTTTGCTTATCTCTCTCTCTCTCTTTTTTGATCTTTCTTTTCACTCCTCAAACACACAGGAGTATGAAATATTTTTAGAAACAACACTTGATATCACTTGAATTTCAGCACTCTATTTTCTTCTCTGTTCGGCTCACAAAGATCTCCTCAAATAGGTTTGCGGCTAGAATCAAGGAGGTTAGTGATGCAGGGCAATTGATACAAGGCGGCTTGCTACCTAATCTACAGGCTAGCGATGCGGGAAAAATTATCTCAAGGCGGTTGCGATCCGAAACCGAGATGAACTCGATCTCTCAAGAAAGGCTCTCGCGGCAAAACAAAACTCAAAGTAGACTCAAGAACGCGACTCTAAACCAGCAACCATACTTGAACTCGGACTGAAACTCAACAAAGCAAAACTGAAATCAAACTTGTGAAAAGGCTCAAAAGGGTTTGGACAGCGGAAAACCAATCTAAAACAAAACAACGAAATATTTTTGTGTGGCCTTTTCTGGACTCTAGCTAAGGGAAAACAAATAAAGATAGATTGAGATACCTATCGGGCAACCTTCGCTCTGATACCACCTGATGAGCACCGGGGTGCGAACTGTGGCCCGATCTTCCGATAGGTTCGATTGTGGCGACGAGTGGACGTTGACGCTTTAAGGCTTCCGTTCAGCGATCGGAACCTTGCAATCGCTACACCCTCTCGTCTAGTCGTTATCAACCACACTCTCACGTAGTCGACCTCACCACGAAGGTTTTGATCCTGCAAATCAATCGAAGAACTTTGCAAGAACAAGCTAAACGCAATCTGGATTGTTGATAATAATCGGAAGCACTCGAAGTTTGGGGTTCTACAAACCGATAGACGGCGAAACTGCGATGGCAGAATAATCTAAGCAAAACCCAACCCTAACATTGGCGGCGGGTGCCTATTTATAGGGTTCACAGGGCGTAGTTGCCTTCTATGACATGGGCCGGATCCCAAGGAATATGGGCCGTACCCTAGCAGGACTCTGATTCTGAACAGGCTCGAGTATCTTCATTGAGGGATGGTCAGGAGTAGGCCGATTGTTGGTCGGGGTCGGTGTCGGGGTCGACCGATAGGTCAGTGTCGGGGTTGGAGTTGAGGTCGGCTGATAGGTCGATGTCGGAGTCGGAGTCGGGATTGGCCGATCGGTGGTCGGTCATCGGCCGATGGTGGTCGGTAGTCAGCCGGTAGTGGTTGGTGGTCTGCCGATGGTCGGCCGAGTGGTGGTCGGCTGATGATGGTCCGAGTGGTGGCCGATGGTCGTGAGCCGATGGTGGTCGGCCGATGATGGTCCGAGTGGTGGCCGATGGCCGTGCTGATGGAGTCGGCTGATCGAACATCCCTTCTCCCATGTTCCTAAGTAAAATACAATCATAACTGTAACTTAGTAGTATTCCATTCATAGGAAAACTTGCCTGAGTAATGAGGAGCGAATTCACCTGACAATTAAGTTGACGAACTCGAGCACGAGTCATCGGTCCTTGGTAATCAAGTGTGGATGACGTACTGTCTTGGCCGGAGAACTTCAAGAAATCTAGGACCCTGTACCTGTTCGGTAATGGCACCGTATCAAACCAATCTAGGTATGGATGCCGATACATATAACTTTGCTTTTTCAGCTTAAGCCCAAATTGATCTCTCATAATTTCTACAATTTTGAAGGAGAAATCATCCTCTTTTGGCACCGAATACTATGGTACCGGTGTTACTGCTCTTTGATGCTGATAATTGTTCTGGGGCATAATTCCTTCGAAGTTCATCTACAAACGTGGAGGACCGTAATAAGCCCTGTAGTGATACCCCGGCGGAGGTGCACTCGCCAACGGCTGATATGCCTAAGGTACTGTACCAGTCGGCATCGGGGCTGGTGGTATCAAATTTGGTACCATGTTACGCTCCAATCCGTATGTCACCGATGGAGGAATAGCAGTCATCGGTGGAAGAATGGCTGTCATTGATGAGGATGTACTCAAAGCCACGGGTGCCGATGATCTCTATTGAAAGTAGACTGGCCCTTGTGGTAACTCCTGAGCGATGGAACCATCTACTATCTTCTTGGTTAACCCGTGCAGAGTGTTCACCAGAACACCAGATTGGTTAATGAATGCATGGCCAACTGCTTCATTAACTGCATCTTGGAATGTTCTTTGCGGGCTCTGGCTACAGGACTCGATCTGTTAGGACGGGATCAGTAATTGGTTCTTCTGGATCGCCCTTTGTCGAGTCATACTGAAAGACTCTAGGCATAGCTTCTAAAAGTCTGCAACAGTTTGCTGTACCTCTGCCCACTATTCATCGGTCAAGAGTTCCAATATGACCGAGATGACAACATTATTGTTCTACTCAGCATCCTTCTCGGCCATGACACCGATGAAGAAAATCGATCTGATTGCGTAATGGTCCCACTAGGCGTGCCAAGAAAGCGTGTTGACACAAAAATCACAGGTATTCTTATGTCTTCATACTCAAAGGCCTGGGAGTATCTGCTTAGCTTTAGTGTAGGTCCTAAATAACCCTGAGGTGTTCAATGAACGTGCCAGTCAATTTGACCCTGCAATTGACAAGGGAACATGCATGATTCATGATTCATTAGTATTGATACATATAAACAGTAAACTCTACCAATCAGCTTCAACGAGATAACTCGATACTAACCAATCTTTATAGTTTGAACTAAACCGATGCAGCATAAAGACAGATTATTAAGTGCATAGAGATCATGATGAATCTGATTAACAGAGTAATAGATAATTCATCGGCTAAAACCCTGACGAACGACGCTTTAACATGCCGAAATAGATCCTCCTGTATGTGACTTCACCGACGCCATGGATCAGACCTAACCGAGACAGCATGCCGTTGCTGATTGACATACGATCTAATCTAATTCAACAAGCTAGAGCACCATGATTGGCAAATACATCGATTGAATCCATGAAGCACAATAAACGAATAATAATCAATGCATTTAACCGATAACTAGTAAATCTATTCCATCTGATCACAGTATCGAACTCAACCGAGAAAGCCATCAACATATGAATCAGTTCACCAACAAGCTATCTCTGTCGAAAATAGAGATTGGACTTAACCGATGCAACCATAGCTCCGGCAGAGAATCGCCCTAATGCTACGTACCTAGTAGTTGGCAATGTGCCGAAGCGTTTGTTTGACAAGATTGATTGTAATTTTTGATGACCCCAGACTTACATATTTATAGTCGAGTTGACACATCATATAGAGATAACGCAGAATCCTAACTGATTTATTTAATTAAACGAAAAACTATTTAACAAAGTATCAATCCACGACACGCGCAGCCAATCTTCACCTGTTAAAGGCCATCAGCAGTCCATCAGCTCTTTGTTGCCGGGATCGCCTAGCTGATGGTGCGCTGGTCCAACTTCTGGTGTCAACACCACCGGAGGCTCCTCTCCACCGTCGACCCGAGCTCCCTGCTGCCCCCTCCTCATCGCTGGCCACATTCCATCGCCACCGCTCGCCGTTGACCTCACCGGTGAGTTCCCAGTGTCGTCCTAGTGCTGTCTCTTCCCTAGCCACTGGCCGCCATGCCATCGATCAGCGGTGACCATCGGGTTCGGTCCTGCTCACCAGCGGTGCTGGCGTGGTCCACCCACGTGGCTGCCACATCGGCGCCCCGTCAACGTGTTTCGCCCGCATGGCTGCCACGTGTGTGCCGTGTGGCAGACTCAGTCTGCCGAAGCCCGATCCATTGCGGTGACGCAATAATCCAGATTTTCCTTAAGAGAAATAATTCATTATTGCATCACAAATCCTTTTTAATTTCGGAAATTATAGAATAATGTTGAAACCTTTAAAAATTCATAACTAATTCATTTTAACTCTAAATTTGACCATTCAAATTGCATAATTTTCTAAAAAATGAGCTCTACACATTAAAAATACTTTCACACATGATATGAGTGCTATTCTATACTGTTCTTAATTGGTTGATTTTGGCATATAGTTTCTGACGTTCCGGAGGAGCCCATTTTCATCGAAGAAGCCCCTGTTTTCCTGCCATAGCAGAAAGGTAAGTCATCTGAGTCCATCCTTTGATCATGATTGGACCCATGTTTAAAGCTATGCTTTCATTCAAAATATGCATTTATTTTTAAATGTCACCGGGAAGGGTTTAACCCGCTTTGATAATACCTCTTGTTGCTTTACCCTATGCCTTGATTACCATGGGATCAATATTAACCAGTTAAGTCCCTATTATGATCTGGCTGGATGAAATAGGTCTGCTTAGCCTTGCTTAAAAACTAGTGTCACCTAATAATGCTCATTTATGCCACTTGTTACATTAATGCTGGTTTAATGAATTATTAATTAATGGCAAATGATTCATGGTTAATTCCACTAAAATTTTGACTAAGGTGGGTTGTGAGTACATGGTTTTGCTGATCGTACTCATGACACTTAAGGACCAATTCTCGAGCTACCGTTGCAATACCTTACAGCACTTACCACAAGCCAGCATCAGTAATGGTATGATCTATAGCTTAGTGATCTTATGTGGAGCATCGAGACCACTGGTAGCCCTATACTCTTCATAGTCTCTACTATGCGGATTGGAGTGCCAGGTACGTCTATCCTAGGTAGGGATAGAATGGTAGCCTAGGGTGCAAAACTTAGAGGATCTAGGTGAAAGGGTCATATCACAGTTCTTTTCTAAGGTACCGTGGTGGTATCGAGGCACATGGTGACTTGTTATAGGACGATGTCTTATGGATAAAGTTGTGCACCTCTAATCAGAGTAAAACTATTCGAATAGCCATGCCCACGGTTAAGGGCGAGCTATGTAATGTTTTTTGGGATTAGTCTAATGGTTACTTAGTTAATTTATTGTTTAATTCTATTTAACCTGGTTAGCTCTGGTGTAGGAGTGGTTTGGTTGGTTTTGGGCCTAATGACCCTGGGTAGGGTTATTCACTGAATGGTTAATACTGTTATAAGGTATTCAACTAATTAGAATAACTTTCAACTTCTACTTTTTCTTTAAATGCTATTTTTATGCAAAATGACCATATTATGCTTTTCTTTGTTACCCCTGTGCATTCTTCTACTTTGTCCTTAGATATCTTGTTGAGTATTCAAAATACTCATCCTTGCATTCCCACCACCAGAAGAGGAGTTTGTCAGCGAAAATGAAGGAGGTGCCTTTTGAGCTGGCCCAGTCAATTTGCCTGTGGAGTGGAGTCATCACTGCTTTTCGTTGAGGAGTCATTATTTATTATTAATGTTTTGAGGTTCTAATCTGCCTCTATAATAAAGTTCTCTATTATCTTGTCATGAACAAATTATGCTTTTAATTTCTAATAAATTGTCTATTATGTACCTCGGCTAATTCCTAGACGAGGGTTCTTGCTACCCAATAAATCATCAGGAAATGGTTGGAATTTCTGGGCGTGACACTTGAGTTTGTTTACACAGTTTCTGGGCGCTATCCTATCATTCCCGTCGCTTCACCGGTTTTGTAAGTGAACCCTATCGGTGAACCATCAAGTAGTCCACCTAAGGGGGTACCCTAGCCTCGAGCGCCTAGTCCTCGGTTGCTTGAGCCCCCGAAAGCACGAGCTCCTAAGCTCTCAAGGAACCCATGTATCACGAACTCCATCGGTTGTCTCAAGAATCGAGGTGAAAAGTTGCTTTTCTGGTCACAATTAATGCGTTGCAGTTGAGGAGATAGGTAGGCGTCTCTACTCTGTTTGGTCTAGCTATAGTTGTCGGGCACAAATAGAGAGACGGCTGATGGCCCCCAGCAGCCCAGTGTGGTCTAGCGAGTGGCAGGCATTGGCAATGACACCGATGAAGCTAGCGACACTCGAAGCGGCAAAATTTCTGTCAGCCTAGGCAATCTCGGGCTAGTGAGCGGTAGCGGGAGAGAGCTTCCCAACACCGGATTCCAACGAAGTATTGCTTTTTGAGCCCTTCGTCCTCTGTGAGCTTGGCCTCCTCGCACATTCCTTCCTCTATGGGCTCCTCCATCACTACAAGATCTCCCTCATCAATCTCAACCCAAACTCCATCCTCCAAATCTCCATATTCGTACATCTATGCGAAGCATACTTGGGAGTGGATCCTCACTAGAACCTCTTTCGATACTTCTTCTATCTATGCCGCATGGAGGGGAACTTTGTGGTCGGTGGTGTGGCGCTCCAACTTCATGAAGGGAGGGCGGCGGAGTACCTAGAGATACCACTGACTACCTCGAACGAGGGCTGGCATGTCAACTGGCTCTATGCCGTGAACAACGTGCTAGCCCTCCCAGTTGAGATCGATCGTCGGCCAGAGGCCTCCCTCCGGTGGATGGACCAGGGCCACTCGATAGAGCAGGACCAGGTCCAGGAGTTAGTTGGGCTGGTGATGAAGCTTCACCATGACGGGCTAAGCAGGATTGGCATTATGGCTAGCTTCCTGACATGGCGAACATTCCCACTATAGAAGCGGGAGACACCGGCGTATGAGGTGTTTGGGCAATGGGACATGAACAATCTGGCAGCGGAGTGGATGTCCAAGGGGGATGTCATCAAGCTCCTCCACTATTTCTTCAATTGGAAGCTTGGCTTCTCGACGAACCTCAGGTTCATGACATACTATGTCACAAACCCACGATCGCTGGTAGGTCTATCCTTGATTTAGCAGTCTACATTTTTGTTGGCATTGTTTTCTTGAAGTTTTTGCTGATGCCCAGCCACCCACACGATGTAACGTGGCCTAGTTGCAGGGTCACGTTGCATTCTTCTCGCTGCTGCCTCTTCCTGAGCACCCAGTGGGTGTCGACCCACCGCAGCGCTTGCCACCCTTGAGTGACTCCGACATGCTGACCCCTATGCTGAAGCGGTAGGGGAAGGAACTGGTCGACATAAGCAAACGCTTGAGTCCGGCCACCGTCGGGAATGATAGGATAGCGCCCATCGGGAATCGGCGCCTGGTGTTGTCTGACTCAAATGAGTCACAGCGAGGTGAAAGTCTTGGTCTCTGGCATGGCGGTGACTCCTACTCCTCCTCTAGCGAAGAGGTGGAGAGGCACCGCTTCATGAGCTCGTACCGCTTGGTGGCTAGGTTGGCATCATCTCCTTGTTTTTGTTGGCACTTTATTTTGTCTTCATTTGTCGTTTTCATCTGCTTTCGTACACTATAGGGTCACTAGGGGTGCCCTTCCTTTGGGGGTGATGGCAACATCGTCCTCGGTGGCCACAGTGGCAGCGGTCGAGGATCATGTTGGTGTTGTCCTGGATAATGTGGATCCTACCACCAGCGCTCCTAACCTGATTATTAGGGATAATGTGGATCCCAATGCCACTAGCCTCACTGGGGATGCCTAGGTGGACTAGGTCCTAGCATCCACCACATCATCGATGGGTGGAGATGCTACAACAGAACATGCTGTGGTGTTTGTGACGGAGGTTATCAATCCGATGGTGATGGAGGCGATAACCGTGAAGGACCCACTAGTCTGGCAGATGGTGGCAGTTGGGGCCAGGCCATCGATGGCACCTACTGATCTTTAGGTGGTGGTGCAAGTGCCCGACCAAGAGTCAGCCCCAACGCCCGAGAGCGTGTCCAGAATCATCGCTCGACTGATTGAGTTCAAGGTGTCAGACTCCTCAGAGATGGTGGCCCTTGAGGAGATTGGCGGCAAGCTTGCTGGGTGGTTGGCGGTGAGCCCTCAGCCTTTTTCTTGTTCTCTTCTTCCTTTATTTTCTTTGACTGACTCCTTCATGCTTGCTGTGCAGCGGTTCCACGTGAGGTCAGCGGGCATGTCAGATGGACTTCGCTGGGCCATCTAGGTGCACGTGGGGAATGCCTCCGGGGTGAGCCAAGTGTCCGCCCTTGAGGCTGAGGTTGAGTAGCTCAAGAAGAAGCATGCCGACCTCGAGGCAAGGGTCAAGGCCTTGACGCGAGAAGGTGTAAAACTGCCAGCTTCACCATATATGCGTGCCCCTAGAAGACACAGCCATGCCCGACATCCACCGTGCCGCGCGTGCGCCCGCACATCGCCCGCGCTGCTCATGCTGTACTCCTACGCCGCTCGTGCCTATGCCTAGTCCACGCACGCCGCTTGTCGCCGCCTGCTTCTAACCACGCGCTCGCTTCGGCCCACACGAACCAGCCCTTTGCCCCTTGTGCAAAGCCGTCCTCTGTGTGCCCACGTGTGTCCGTAGCTACAGCCATCATCCACTCGACACACAGCCACGCGCGTACGTCTGCCCATCGCCTCCAACAACTCTGCCCCATACCGAACGTGCACCAGTCCCGTCGCCATGAATGTCGAGCTCAACCCCATCCCTTTCCCCCGCACAATTAAAGGCCCTCGGCCCAGGCAGAAAGTCACACCCTCCCCATTCAAGCCCCAATCCACCCTCGAACACCTCCCGTCCAGAGCCCCAAGCTTCACCACGAGCTCCACCGAGAATCGCCGGAATCCCCGTCGCCGCCCCTTCTCGGTATGCTTCAATTCTCCCTTCTCGTGGCTCCATTCCGAAATATAAGCATGGGATCATGTTGAGGACATCTCGGTGACTCCATTTTTGCAGCCAATCTCGCCGGACCGAGTCGCCTCGCAAAACCCCCAAATCACCGCCGCCATCACCCCTCAATGCTCCACCGACCCAAGGTACCATCATTTCACAATTATTCTTTACAATAGCGAATTCATGCCTAGTTGTAGGACCGAGAGTAGCGACCAGAGGGGGGGTGAATGGGAGCTAATTCGTTAAAATAAAAATCTCAACAAAAACAAAATCAGGACAAAAACACCCGACTACACCCTTCTAAGTGATCAGTATACAGCGACCGATTGTAGGATCGAAGCTAGCGACCAGAGGGGGGGTGAATGGGCGCAAAATAAAACAAAACGAATAAAAGAAATTCCTCAAACTCGTGTAACAAACTTGCGAGTGACTTGATGAGACTCAGCGCAAAGCTGTGCTAGAATATTCACTCGATGCAAGTTGATTAAAAAAAATCCACCAAAGTACTCTTAAACACAGCAATTTAAGAAGAACTCAAGTATCGATCAGAATGCGTCCATGAGGAAAACAAGCGTTCTCATAAAAAGAGAAACGCACAAAATACTCTCGCGCAAATGATTGAGTACTTGATATACAGCTAGATTAACACAGAACCTCTCAAGCAAGACAACAAACACGTGACATACACTAGAACACAAAGAAAAGCATTCACAGTGCAATCTGAAAGTCAAGTGCTTGTAGACAATAAATCAAACACCTAAAGTGCAGTTTATACCTCTAAGAGACATCTAAACAAACATGTGATGAGCGAGAGGAGTATACTGAGTTTCTTGGTGTAGATCTTG
>KE370971.1:48376-74585 GCA_000418225.1 Zizania latifolia
TTGTTCGTTTTGGCGTACTTTCTGAGGAGGTGTTGGTGTTCTGACTTGCTTGGTGTGACTTTTACTGGCACAGTCTTGTGCATATACTCATTGAGTCACAAGCAAGTCGAACGTCTGAGGTTGGGGAACTGTATCTTGAAGTTGTTATCAGATTGCCAGGTGTGACCTTTATTCAGACTTGATCTGATTCTTATTAAGTCACTTGCAATTCTGATAGTCAAGTTTCAGGAATTTATTTTTCTGCTGCTAGTTTTATTTGCGCCCATTCACCCCCCTCTGGTCGCCAGTTTTGGTCCAACAATTGATTGGCATAGAAACTTGAGAATTGTTCTCAAATGAGAGAAAAAGGAATATGTTCTAGAGGTTCCCTATCCTGATGAACCAGCTAATAATGCATCTGCAGCTGATCGGACGGCTTATGAGAAGCACACAAATGATTAACTCGATGTTAGCTGTCTCATGCTTGCTAGTATGTACTCTGAGCTTCAGAAGCAAAATGAGAACAGGGATGCCCATGATATGATTGTGGAACTCTAAGGCTTGTTTGTGAACCAAGCTCGGGCCGAGAGGTACAATGCCTCAAAGTCCTTGTATGCGTACAAAACTGGTCATTGGTAGAGGAACTGCAAGTTATACTTGGAAGAACTGAAGAAGAAGAAGGGAAGTGAGACTTCCGCTTCCACTTCAAGTATAAATGTTATTAAAATTAATCCTGCTACTCGTACTGCTGATTCATGGGTATTTGATACCGGATCAATGATTCATACTTGCAAATCGTTGCAATGACTGAAAAGGACTAGGAAGTGTGCAAGAGGCGAGTTGGATGTCCGTGTCGGCAATGGTGCAAAAGTTGCTGCGTTGGCCGTCGGTGTTTATTCCTTATCGCTACCCTCAGGACTAGTTTTGGAATTGAATAATTGTTATTTTAATCCTGCCTTGGGCAGAAACATTATCTCTTCTTCATGTTTAGAGGAAGATGGTTATGAATTCATAATAAAGAACAAGTGTTGTTCGATATTTTTGAATGGTATGCTCTATGGTACTTGTCCATTGTTCAATGGATTATATATTCTGAATCTTGAGGATATAAATATTTATAACATTAATATAAAGAAGACTTGGCTTAATGATTTGAATCTCACTTTTGTTTGGCACTGTCGTTTAGGTCATATAAATGAGAAGCGCATGTAGAAGCTCCATAAAGATGGTCTTCTAGAGTCTTTTGATTTCGAATCATTTGATACGTGCGAGTCTTGTTTACTTGGCAAAATGACTAAGATGCCTTTCACTGGTCAAAGTGAGAGGGCAAATGAATTGTTGGCTCTTGTACATACAGATGTATGTGGACCAATGAGTTCTATGGCCAGAGGTGGTTTTCAGTACTTCATTACTTTTACCGATGACTTTAGTAGATTTGGTTACATCTACTTAATGAGGCATAAGTCGGAATCCTTTGAAAAGTTCAAGGAGTTCCAGAATGAGGTACAAAATCATATAAGTAAGACAATTAAATTTCTACGATCAGATCGTGGAGGTCAATATTTGAGCCATGAGTTTATTGATCATCTAAAGCAATATAGAATTGTTCCACAGCTGACTCCACCAGGCACGCCTCAATGGAATAGAGTGTCCGAGCGAAGGAACCGAACTTTGTTAGACAAGGTCCGGTCAATGATGAGTCAATCTGATCTTTTATTGTCCTTCTAGGGATACGCTCTAGAAACTGGTGCTTCCACATTAAACAGGGTTCCATCAAAATCTGTAGAGAGGACGCCATATGAGATATGGACTAGGAAGCATCTCGGGTTATCTTTTATAAAGATATGGGGTTGTGAGGCCAATGTAAAATGTTTGACGTCTGATAAGCTCACTCCCAAATCTGATAAATGCTTCTTTGTGGGGTATCCTAGGGAAACCAAAGGATATTACTTCTATAACCGGGAAGAAGGCAAAGTGTTTGTTATCCAGAATGGTATCTTTCTTGAGAAAGAGTTTCTCTCGAAAGGAGTTAGTGGGAGCATGGTTTGACTCAAAGAAGTTCGAGAACCACTCGAAAGTGTTTTAGCTCCTATTGAATCACAACTCGATATGCAAGATGTTGCAGAACCTATTATCGAGACACCAGTTCCACGTCGGTCAGAAATGCTTAGTCGTACACCCGAGCGGTTTGTGTTTCTAACCACGGGGCAGCACGACATATTATTGTTGGACAATGATGAACCTAAGACCTACTCGAAAGCGGTGATGGACCAGACTCTGAGAAATGGCTCGAAGCAATAAGATCTGAGTTAGAATCCATGCGAGAGAATCAAGTTTGGAACTTGGTCGATCCACCTGATGGTGTAAAAACTATCGAGTGTAAATGGGTTTTAAGAAAAAGATAGACGTTGATAGAAATGTTCACATCTATAAGGCACGATTAGTGGTGAAAGGTTTCAGGCAAATTCAAGGTTTTGATTATGATGTAACATTTTCGCCCGTCGCAATGCTAAAGTCTATCCGGATAATCCCAGCAATTGCCGCATATTATGACTATGAGATATGGCAAATGGATGTCAAAACGGCTTTCCTTAATGGAAACCTAAGCGAGGATGTGTACATGACACAGCCTGAAGGTTTTGTCGATCCAAAAAATGCTGGGAAAATTTGCAAGCTTCAAAAGTCCATTTATGGGCTGTAGCAAGCTTCTCAGAGTTGGAATCTTCGTTTTGATAAAGTGATCAAAGGTTTGGTTTCATCAAGAATGAAGAAAAGCCTTGTGTTTACAAAAAGGCTAGTGGGAGCGCACTTGTATTTCTGGTCTTATATGTAGATGACATATTGTTGATCGGAAATGATATTCTAATGCTTGATGATGTTAATGATAGAATTGTGCCCAAGAGAATTCTAGGGGAACCAGAAGTTCAGGCTGAGGGCCAGAAGTTTCGGGTTCTGGAGCATCCAAAAGTTCTGGTTGGATCGGAAGTTCCGGGCCAGCCCCAGTTTCGGTTTATAGAGGAGCCAGAAGTTCCGGTTGGACCGGAAGTGCCGGGCCTGCCTGGACGAACCGGAAGTTCCGATTAGACCGAAAGTTCCGGGTCGAAATAAATTCGATACAGAAGGTTATTTTCGGAAGTTTTGGCTAGAACCAGAAGTTTCGGTCCAGACGAACGGATTAGATCTATTGGGATTTAATACAGATTAAAGGCCCGTGACAGGGCACTATATAAAGAGAGGAGGGGCTAGCACGAAAAGGCTGCTGTTTGATATTGGTTTGACCAAACCCTAGCCGCCACCTCTCTTCTCTCCTCGATTGCAAAGCGTTGTGATCGATCTCCCAGATCTCATGAGTGGTGCTAGCACACCAGCGTGAGGTGATCCTTTCTCCGGACGTGTGGATACCGTGGAGGCACTACTCCAATAGTGGTGCTCGCCTTTTTTCCGTGGAGTTCGCCAAATCACGGGATCGCGTCGTCTTCATCGCCGGATCGCCGATAAACAAACGGAGTCAGGAGGAGTAGCTCGAGGACGAGATTCATCGACTCTACTTTCGCTGCTCGAGCGCGTCTGGAGGCTCAAGGTAACGATCCATGATCCCATTACACGCATGGTTCCTAGGCTAACGAGGTAAATTTTTGAAATTAAGCGCTAGCGTAGCCTCCCCATAACCCAATACTGGTATCAGAGCCTACGTGCGTAGTGTTCGATCTGGATCGATCACATATGGTGATATGTGATGGAAATAGATTGGATCTATTGTTTTTTGTCGTCGGATTTCCGGAAGTTCCGGTTGGACCGGAAGTTCGGGCCAAAATAATTTTCGATACAGAATGTTATTTTCGGAAGTTCCGGGTATGACTCGAAAGTTCTGGGTCCAGAAGTTCCAGTTGGACCAGAAGTTCCGAACAGAAATAAATTCCGTACAGAAGGTTATTTTCGGAAGTTTCGGGTGTGACTCGGAACTTCTGGGCCAAAAAAATAAATTCGAGTCAGAAGGTTGATTTCAGAAGTTCGGGCCCTGAGTCGGAAGTTCCGGGCCCTTCGACCGGAAGTTCCGGTTCTACTGGCCAGAACTTCTGGGTCCAGTTCAGTCACGTCTAGATTCTGCCTAACTCATTTTTGCATGGGAATATTATGACTGGTATGGCCTTGCAAATGTATGAGATACAAGCTTGTAATGACATGGCCTACATGTCATGGTTGATTATAGCCCAAGGCTGTTCAAATGTTTTACGACCTGCGCGTCGACATGTGATGCTTCTGCTCATGTAATTAGTATAGTGCTATTAGGTGTAATAGACTGATACAAGTTCATGGAGACCTAAAGCGTGATGACCCGATGGACAGGAACAATGGAGATGGAGATCACCATGCGAGAGGGCCATACTATGTCATAGTTAATATGATTGCCTGTGATTTTAATTTATGTTTCTGTCATACTATTCTTTCATGTTCCGTGTGCGGTAGGCATCGTTACCAATGCTAGAATAGTTTTCATCAGAAAATTAAGTATTGATGCTCTTTCCAATAGCTGCACCTACTAAGGTTCTCGATCATCGATGGTGGGTCTGCCAAAGCAGGGTGCCATCTTTTATCTTGACCAGTTAGGGTGGATGTCGGATAACCACATGCATAGTACTGGTTTGCTTAACAAAGCTATCAAAACAGTTTTGGGCTTTGGGGCTTGGAGTTGGGAGTCGGGCATTGGATGCTACCCCAATGAACAAGAGTCACATATGATGTGATTAGCAAGTGTTGCTTACCTATGTCACTAATCTTCTAGCAGTGATGCCAAAGCTCACTAGGAGTTAGATGAATATGGATCTTGTCCCACAATGTGTCGTTAGAGGGAATGCGATCATTTTTCATATTATGGTATATCTTTTATTTGATAGAAGATTAACATAGCATAGTGCTGAACCTTGCATTATTGTTGTAGATCATGACACCTACTGCAAAGAACACTTCCGTTTTTTATTTGCGACCTATCCTTGAAAGGGAGAAATTGTCTAAAACAAACTTTATAGACTAGTACAGGAATTTGAAAATCGTTCTCAAACTGGAGAATAAGGATTACATTATATAGAAACCCCACCCTGATGAACCAACGGATAGTACACCAATTGCTGAAAGGCGGGCTTATGAGAAGCACGCCGGTGATTCAATTGATGTCAGCTGTCTCATGCTTGCCTGCATGTCCTCTGAGCTTCAGAAGCAATATGAGGACAGGGGTGCCTACGATATGATCGTGGGGTTGAAGGGCATGTTTGAGAACCAAGCACGGACTGAGAGGTATAATATCTCAAAGTCCTTATTTGCGTGCAGGATGGCGGAAGGCAGTCCAGTGAGTCCTCATGTGATCAAGATGATTGGTCACGTTGAGAACCTAGATAAGCTTGGCTTTAAACTTGATAAAGATTTGGCCACAGATATGATTCTTCTGTCGCTCCTTGCGAGTTTCGAGCCATTTATCATGAATTTTCATATGAATGGCATGAAGAAGACCTTGGCTGAATTGCATGGGATGCTCAAGACAGCCGAGGAGAGCCTTAAGAAAAATCCTAGTCATGTGATGATGGTTCAAAAGGAAAGTAAGAAGAGAAAGCGTAGGGGAAAGGCTAAAGCTTCAGATGCGATCGCGAGCTCTAAGACTAATTCGGCTAGAAAGTCCAAGTCGGGCCCTGCTAGCTCTGACACTTGCCACCACTACCATAAGCCTAGCCATTGGCGAAGGAATTGCAAGTTGTATCTAGAAGAACAAAAGAAAAAGAAGGGAAATACGACTTCCGCTTCAGGTATAAATGTTATTGAAATTTATCTTCCTACTCATCCAAGTGATTCATGGGTATTTGATACCGGATCAATGATTCACACTTGCAAATCGTTGCAGGGGCTGAAAAGAACTAGAAAGTGCGCAAGAGGCGAATTGGATGTTTGCGTCGGCAATGGTGCAAAAGTTACTGCGTTGGTCGTCGGCGTTTATTCTTTGTCGCTACCCTCAGGATTAGTTTTGGAGTTAAAGAATTGTTATTTTATTCCCACCTTGGGCAGAAACATTATCTCTTCGTCATGTTTAGAGGAAGACGGTTTTGAATTCATAATAAAGAACAAGTGTTGTTTGATATTTTCGAATGGTATGCTCTATGGTGTTTGTCCATTGTTGAATGGCTTATATGTTCTGAATATTGAGGATACACATGTCTATAACATTAATACGAAGAAACCTCGACTCAATGATTTGAATCCTACCTATGTCTGGCATTGTCGTCTGAGTCATATAAATGAGATGTGCGTGCAGAAGCTCCATACAGATGGGCTTTTGGAGTCATTTGATTTTGAATCGTTTGACACATGTGAGTCTTGTTTACTTGGCAAGATGACTAAAACGCCTTTCACTGGTCAAAGTGAGAGGGCAAATGAGCTATTGGCCATTGTACATAATGATGTATGTGGACCAATGAGTTCTACAGCTAGAGGTGGATTCCAGTACTTCATAACTTTTATCGATTATTTTAGTAGATATTGTTAGTTTACTTAATGAGACATAAGTCAGAATCCTTTGAAAAGTTCAAGGAGTTTTAGAATGAGATACAAAATCATATTGGCAAGACAATCAAATTTCTGCGATCAGATTGTGGAGGTGAATATTTGAGCAATGAGTTTAATGATCATCTGAAGCAGTGTGGAATTGTTCCACAGCTGACTCCACCTGGTACACCTCAGTGGAATGGGGTGTCCGAGCGAAAGAACCAAACTGTGTTAGACATGGTTCGGTTGATGATGAGTCAAACTGATCTTTCATTGTCTTTCTAGGGATTTGCTTTAGAAACTGCTGCTTTCACACTAAACAGAGTTCTATCTAAATATGTGGAGAGGACGCCATATGAGATATGGACTAGGAAGCGTCCTGGGTTGTCTTTTCTAAAGATCTGGGGTTGTGAGGCTTATGTGAAGCGTTTGACGTCTGATAAGCTTACTCCCAAATCTGATAAATGCTTCTTTGTGGGATATTCTAGGGAAACCAAAGGATATTATTTCTATAACTGGGAAGAAGGCAAAGTGTTTGTCGCCCGGAATGGTGTTTTTCTTGAGAAAGAGTTTCTCTCGAAAGGGGTTAGTGGGAGCACCGTGCAACTCGAAGAGGTTCGAGAACCACTAGAAAGTGTTTCAGCTCCTACTGAATGGCCACTCAACATGCAAGATATTGCAGAGCCTGTTGTCGAGACATCAGCCCCACGTCGGTCGGAGAGGTTGAGTCGTGCGCCCGAGCGGTTAGCGTTTTTGACCGCTGGGCAACGTGACATATTATTGTTGGACAATGATGAACCTAAGACCTATTCAGAAGCGGTGATGGGACCAGACTGTGAGAAATAGCTTAGAGCCATAAGATCGGAGTTAGAATCCATGCGAGAGAATCAAGTTTGGAACTTAGTCGATCCACCTGATGGTGTAAAAACCATCGAGTGTAAATGGATTTTTAAGAAAGAGATAGACGTTGATGGAAATATTCACATTTATAAGGCACGATTGGTGGCGAAAGGTTTCTGACAGATTCAAGGTGTTGATTATGATGAAACGTTTTCGCCCGTCGCTATGCTAAAGTCTATCCGAATCATCCTAGTAATTGCCGTATTTTATGACTATGAGATATGGCAAATGGATGTCAAGACGGCTTTCCTTAATGGAAACCTAAGTGAGGATGTGTACATGACACAGCCTAAAGGTCTTGATGATCCAGAGAATGCTGGGGAAAGTTTGCAAGCTGCAAAGGCCTATTTATGGGCTAAAGCAGGATTCTCGAAGTTAGAACCTTCGTTTTGATGAGGTAGTCAAAGGGTTTGGCTTTATTAAGAATAAAGAAGAGCCTTGTGTTTACAAAAAGGCTAGTGGGAGCTCACTTGTGTTTCCGGTCTTATATGTAGATGACATATTGTTGATCAGAAATGATATTCCTATCCTAGATGCTGTCAAGGCTTCATTAAGAAAAAGTTTCTCAATGAAAGATCTTGGAGAGGCAGCATACATTTTGGGCATAAAGATCTATAGAGATGGATCAAGAAGGCTAATTGGATTAAGCCAAAGTATGTACATTGACACGGTATTGAAACGGTTCAATATGCAGAATTCCAAGAAAGGCTTCCTACCAATATCACATGGTATTTCTCTCAGCAAGAGTCAGTGTCCTTCGACACCTAATGAGCAAGAGAAAATAAGTGCGATCCCGTATGCCTCCATAATAGAATCCATCATGTATGCCATGCTTTGTACACGCCTAGATGTTTCTTATGCTATAAGTGTTACAAGCAGATATCAGTCAAACCCGGGTGAAAGTCACTGGCGGTAGTAAAGAGTATCCTTAAGTACTTGAGAAGAACTGAGGATATGTTCCTGGTGTGTGGAGGTGAGGAGTTGCTCGTTGTAAGTAGTTACACCGATGCTAGCTTCCAAACCGACAAAGACATTTCACGATCGCAGTCTAGATTTGTGTTCTGCATCAATGGAGGTGCAGTGAGTTGAAAGAGTTCCAAGCAAGAAACGGTTGCAGATTCAACGACAGAAGCCGAGTACATTGCAGCTTCGGAAGCTGCGAAGGAGACAGTTTGGATCAGAAAGTTAGTTTCTAAGCTGGGTGTTGTCCCTAGTGCGTCCAGTTCAGTGGACCTCTATTGTAATAATAGTGGTGCCATTACGCAAGACAAGGAGACTAGGTCACACCAGAAGTCTAAGCACATACTGCGGCGCTATCACCTGATCCGTGAGATTATAGATAGAGGTGATGTGAAGATATGCAAGGTGCACACGGATTTGAACATAGCCGATCCATTGACGAAGCCTCTCTCACAGCCTAGGCATGAGGCGCACTTGAGCTCTATGGGTATTAGATACTTACGTGAGTGAGTCAAGTGTATGTGAGAAGAAGTTGTTCTTGTCTATGCTGATGTACATTTAGATAATTGGTTATCTTGTTCCTTAAATAAATATCTTTTACATAGATCAGCAAGTTGATGGCTTGTTTTTTAGACTCTTTGTGTTACGATGTTGTTCTAAATGATCTCTAATCTCATATCATCATGTGGGACAGTAATGATTTAAAGATTAGCACATGTGTCTGATTGATGATCAAGTTTTGCAGATCATAAACATGGAGATGTTAAATCAGTGATGTGGACTCATGTCAGTGAACATAGAGTTAGATAGACCCACCTTGAGATACTGCTAGGATTGTTATTTTATATGTGCCATCAGTTGTCATCTCAAATAATGTACCTGCAGAGTCCTTAGACCTGAGATCGTCATTGATTCTAGAATGTGTAGTAGCACACTTAGGGGCTTCCAAATGCTATTCCGTAACAGGGTAGTTATAAAGGTTGCTTTCGGATGTGTCACGAAACATGTCGTGGGATATGAGCGGTCAAGATGGAATTATCCCTCCTACATAACGGGAGAGACGTCTCTGGTCCCCTCAAGGTAGTCAGATTGGAAAGTGCATAGCCATGCCACTATGATCAAAGAGTTGATCAATATTGAATCCACTACTTGATTGAGTGAAGTGTCGAGCTATCAACAAGGGTGGCACGAATCTTGCCTTGAGCTTGACTGATGTCGTGTGGTAAAGGGATTGGTGCGTGAGTATATCAAGGTTTAGAAAGTATGATTTTGACTTTGTATGCTTTCGGGGGTCAATATGTACTGCTAGGTACCGCTGTTGATCGGTAATTCGGAAAGGGTTTCTGGGTTGTAGCCGTTTGCATATGAACCTATCGGGTCGCATGCTTAAGGGGATTGGATTTTAAAGCTTGCAAGAATTGGCTCTTGTGCAAGTGGGAGATTGATGGAATTGTGCCCAAGAGAATTCTAGGGGAACCGAAAGTAATGGCTGAGGGCCAGAAGTTCCGGGTTCTGGAGCATCCGAAAGTTCCGGGCCAGCCCCAGTTTCAGTTTCTGGAGGAGCCAGAAGTTCTGGTTGGACCGGAAGTTCCGGTCTGCCTGGACAAACCGAAAGTTCTGATTAAACCGGACGTTCTGAGTCGAAATAAATTTGATACAGAAGGTTATTTTCAGAAGTTCCGGTCCAGGCGAATAGATTAGATCTGTTGGGCTTTAATACAGATTAAAGGCCCATGACAGGGCACTATATAAAGAGAGGAAGGGCTAGCACGAAAAGACTACTGTTTGATGTTGGTTTGTCCAAACCCTAGCCGCCACCTCTCTTCTCTCCTCGATTGCAAAGCGTTGTGATCGATCTCCCGAATCTCGCGAGTGGTGCTAGCACGCCAGCGCGAGGTGATCCTGTCCCCGGACTGTGGATACTGTGGAGGCACTACTCCAATAGTGGTGCTCGTCTTCTTTCCGTGGAGTTCACTAGATGGCGAGATCGCGTCGTCTTCAACGCCAGATCGCCGACGAACGAACGGAGTCAGGAGGAGTAGCTCGAGGACAAGCTTCATCGACTCTACTTCCGCTGCCCGAGAGCGTCTTGAGGCCCAAGGTAACGATCCATGATCCCATTACACACATGGTTCCTGGGCTAACGGGGTAAATTTTTGGAATTAAGCGCTAGTGTAGCCTCCCCATAACCCAACAGTTAAATCTTCGTTGTGAAATAATTTCTCAATGAAAGATCTTGGAGAGGCAGCATACATATTGGACATAAAGATCTATAGAGATAGATCGAGAAGGCTAATTGGATTAAGCCAAAGCACGTATATTGACATGGTATTGAAACGGTTCAATATGCAGCATTCCAAGAAATGTTTCTTGTCAATGTCACATGGTATTACTCTCAGCAAGAGTCAGCGTCCTTCGAGACCTAATGAGCTAGAGAAAATGAGTGTGATCCCATATGCGTTCACAATCGGGTCCATCATGTGTGCCATGCTTTGTACACGCTCAGATGTCTCCTATGCTCTAAGTGTTATGAGCAGATACCAATCAAACCCGGGTGAACGTCACTGGGCGATAGCAAAGAGTATCCTTAAGAACTTGAGAAGAACTGAGGATATGTTCCTAGTCTACGGAGGTGTGGAGGAGCTCGTTATAAATGGTAACACCAACGCTAGTTTCTAAACCGACAAGCAGCTTCTGAAGTTGCGAAAGAGGCTGTTTGGATCAGAAAATTTGTTTCTGAGCTAGGTGTTGTCCCCAGTGCGTCCAGTCTAGTGGACCTCTATTGTGATAATAGTGGTGCCATTGCGCAAGCCAAGAAGCCTAGGTCATACCAGAAGTCCAAGCACATACTATGGCGCTATCACCTCATCCGAGAGATTATAGATATAGGTGATGTAAAGATATGCAAGGTGCACACGGATTCAAACATTGTTGATACGTTGACGAAACCTCTCTTGTAGCCCAAGCATGAGGCACACTTGAGCTCTATGGGTATTAGATACTTGTGTGATAGAGTCTAGTGTATGTGAGAGAAGGAGTCTTATCTATGCTGATGTATTTTAGATAATTGGTTATCTTGTTCCTTCATTAATTATCTTTTACTTTGATCAGCAAGTATGTGACTTGTTTATGAAACTCTTTGTTTTATAATGATGTTATTCTAAATGATACCTAATCTCATCTCATCATGTGGGATATTGATGATTTATAGATTAGCATATTTGTCTGATTGATGATCATGTTTCACGGATCATGGATATAGAGATATCAAATAAGTAATGTGGACACATGTTAGAGAACATGGTGTTGGATAGACCCACCTTGAGATACTGCTGGGATTATTATTCTTGATGTGCCATCAGTTGTCATCTCAAATGTTGTACCTGTAGAATCCTTTGACCTGAGATCGTCATTGATTCCAGAATGTGTAGTAACACACTTAGAGGCTTCCAAACGCTATTCCATAACTGGGTAGTTATAAAGGTTACTTTTGGGTATGTTATAAAACATGTCGTGGGATGTGAGCGGTCAAGATAGAATTTACCTCTCCTGTATAATGGGAGAGACATCTCTGGGCCCCTCGAGATAGTTGGATTGGGAAAGTGCATGGCCATGCCACTATGATTAAAGAGTTAATCATGATTAATCCACTACTTGATCGAGTGAAGTGTCAAGCTATCACAAGATTGGCACGAATCTCGTCTTGAGCTTGACTGATGTCGTGTGGTAAATGGATTGGTGAGTGAGTATATCAAGGTTCAGTTGATATGATCTTTGTATGCATTCGGGGGTCAGTATGTGCTGCCAGGTACCGCTATTGACCTGTGATCCGAAAAAGGTTTCCGGGTAGCGGCCGTTTACATATGAACTTATCGGGTCACACATTTAAGGGGATGGGATTTAAAGCTTGCAAGAATTGACTCTTGTGCAAGTAGGAGATTGATGAAAATATGCCCAAGAGAATTCTGGGGGAACTAGAAGTTCTGGCTTGAGGCCGGAAGCTCCGGGTTCTGGTGTAACCAAAAGTTCCGGTTCGACCGGATGTTCTGGACTAGCCTTAGTTTCGGTTTCTAGAGGAACCAAAAGTTCTGGGCCTGCCTGAAAAGGTGAATTCTAGACGAACTAGAAGTTTCGGGTGGAACCAAAACTTCTGGGTCAAAATAAATTCGATATAGAATGTTATTTTTGGAAGTTTTGGGTCTGGGCCAGAACTTCTAGACCAGACGAATATATTAGATCTGTTGTACTTTAATACTGATTAAAGGCTCATGAGAGGGCACTATATAAGGAGCGGAGAGGCTAGAACGAAAAGTTTGTTGTTGCTGTTGCCCCTAACCTAACCCTAGCCGCCACCTCTCCCTTGGTCGCACCTGCTGTGGTCACATCTCCCCAAACCTCGCGTGTGGTACTAGCATACCGGCGTGAGATGATCCCATCCCTGTACGTGCTGATACCGTTGAGGCACCGCTGCTACTGCGGTGCTGATCTTCTCGTGAAGATCACAAGGATACATCGAGTTCACCACCGACGATTGAATGGAGTCTAGCGAAGTTGATCGAGGACGCGCTTTCCCAACTCTTCTTTCGTTGCACAAGCGCATCTCGCGTTAGAGGTAACGATCCATGATCCCATTACTCGCATGGTTCTTAGACGAACGGGGTAGAAAAAATTTTGTTTTATGCTAGCGTAGCCTACCCTGTTACCCAACAATTTGTCTCCTTGTCAATTGCAGGGTCAAATTGACTGGCACGCCTATAAACACCTTCAGGTTATTTAGGACCTGCACTAGAGCTAAGAAGACTCTCCGAGGCCTTCGAGTGTGAAGGTGCAAAAATACCTACGATTTTCACGTCAACAGAATGGCGCTGCCAGGTGTCAGCATTGGAGCAAAGCATAGCGCGCTAAGACTGGTGAGTGGGGTCTGGCTAGCAGTGAGACAAAACAGAGCACGGCGCACGGCTGGATGTTGAAGATGATTACAGACGGCCAAAACTTCTCCATGATTGATCTCCCTTATCGAAGCTCCGATCGATCTACAATTTTAACAGCAGCTTCATCTAACTATCATGAGCCTAACCAATGATTGGATCCTCGATACAGGCTATAGATTTGCCAGAAATAAGAAGGGAGGTTTTGAATCGGGTTGCTAGCGTGGGGGACGACGGTGGAGCTACAGTGAGCATTGAGGGTATTTTTCACCGGATTAAGGGGGCTAGCAAACTACTCATGCCGTTCGATCTATCGGTGGGGGTCTGTATGAAGCTAGTGATGGTGAACCCTAAACATGCTTTGGGCGGAAAGATACTGGCGAGCTCCAGCGATGACCGTCCGGTGCTAGGTCATGTTACACACTCTACTACATGCTAGGGAGCTGCTGCTACAAGGGATCGACATTTGGTCATACCTTGGTCAGAGTTCGTGGCGAAGCAAAGCACGGAGGCGGTTGAAAGGAACTTCGGTGACGACCGCGATCTGGCAGACTTCAGAACTAAAACGGAGCAAACGGAGGGCGCTGGTCATGATTATGGCCATGTCACGAGTAATGGGGCAACGAAGATGGTAGTAGGGCACATACTGAGCACAACGGGGACACAGTCCCGGTGATCAGTTCATGAAGCCCGGTGAAATGAGGTGGATTGCAACGAGCGGAGGTGATTTGGGGGCGACCGGGGAGCTTCTGGAGGCGATTGGGAGTCGAAATGTGGAAAGCGAGGACGCGGAGAGAGAGGAAGTGGCTTATAAGGGCGGTTGCATTCAACGGTGGTACAGTGACGGCACTGGCGATCCACAGCAATGTTGACGCCGAGAAGCTTCGGAGGTATGGCGCTAGGAGATTGGAATGACGGTGGGGTACGGGGCAACGGGCGGCGAGACGCTGCTGTATGGGCCGCTCTACTGCGCTGTCATACTGACCACTATGGGTGCATAGTTTGGCATATGGCGGCGACGCGGACTCGACACGGAATGGTGATGGACAGCACTGATCTGTACATGGCGTGAGGTGGATGACGATGATGAGCTGCTGGCACACGGCGAGGGCTTCTGCTCGGTCTAGCGCAGTGCACAGTGAGGTACGGCGTGGCGCGGGTGAACAGCATGCGTGGCGCACGCGGGCGAGCGGACTGGGCACAGCGAATAGATGTGAGTGCGGTGCGTTGCTTAGCTGTGGCTGGCGGGGCACGCTCGTGCGACCGGGGCATGCTGGCAGCCTAGCTCGGCCAGCCCATGGCAGGGACGGCGTGACAAACCTCCCCCTTACAAAAGATCTCGTCCCGAGATCTTGCAGGCTAGGTGAAAAGCTCAAGGTAAACGGCATGCAGGTGTACTTCCCTTTCCCAAGCAGCTTCGACCTCTTGGTGATTACTCCATTGTAGCCTTCAAAATCTTGTGACCTTTTGTCTGGTTTGGCATTCTTTTCCATTCGCGGGGGTCAGATTCTCCCCAAGGATATGTCTTGTAGGGGTACCTGTTCTTCTAGAATCCCTTAAGAACTTCTTTAGGTAAGATACATGGAATACGTCATGCCCAACTGTCAATGGGGTAGGTCGTTCAAGCTGATATGCTACCTGTCTTCATCGAGCGGTAATAAGGGTGCCAACTTTCTAGAGATACCAAACCTTTAAACTCCCCATAGGGGTGATACTCTCAAGTATATCTGATCCTCCAACTTCAATTCTAGATGTCGACGATGGTTATTAGCACAGCTCTCCTACCGGCTTTGAGATGCCTGTAGTTGACTGCGAATGATCTCCACCAGGTTCTTTGTCGACTCAATGACAACTATCCCTAATATCCGCTTGGCACTGGTTGTACCCTAGTATGAGGGCATTCTGAAATTTTCGCCCATAGAATTCTTCATATGGGAACATTGGGGTACTGCCCTAATAATTGTGGTTATAGGAAAAATTCAGCATATGGCAGGCATAGTTCCCAGGTGTGTTGAAACTCTAGGGCATAGACCCTCAACATATCCTCAAAAATCTAGTTTTACCCTTTCTATCTGACCATCTGCTTAGGGAGGGTATGTCATACGGAAATTAAGATGGGTACCCAAGGCTCCATGGAGTTGCTCCCCGAATCTAGAGGTGAACTGCTTACCTTTGTCCAATGCTTTCTTCTTGGGTACACCATGATGGCATATGATATGGCTCATATATTATTTGGCCAACTGCTTGCCACCGAAGGTAGTCTTGGCTGGCAGAAAATGCGCTACCTTGGTTTGGCGGTCCACGATTACCCAAGTAGAATCATGCCCTTGTTGGGTCCTAGGCAATCCTGTTATGAAGCTCATGCCTATTTGTTCCCATTTCTCTTTAGGGGTATGGAGGGGTTGTAATAAACCAGTAGGCTCCTAATGTTCAGTCTTAACCCGTTGGCTTGTATCGCACTTGGCAACATACTCGTCAACATCTTTCTTTATTCCAGACCACCCATAATTTTGCTTAAGTCTTTATACATTTTTCTGCTTCCTAGATATATGGAATAGGTAAATTAATGGGTCTCTTTTAATATACTGTCCCTAAGATTTTTTATTAGGGACGCAAATGCGCTGATTGACCCATAGAGTACCTTGATCATCTGTCCTAAATTTTTTTAGGTAGACATTTATATGTATATGTATTGAATTTCCTCATATGTATATGTATTGAATTTCCTCATCCTGCAATTGCACTTCACAGACCTGGGCCTCTAGAGTAGGCTGTACCACTAGAGTAGCCAATATACCAGGTGGTACTATGGTGAAGCAAAGTTTCTTAAACTCCTTGCAGAAGCTATCTTGTTAGGCTTGTGTTAATGTCAAGTTATTGTAAGCTCTTCAGCTTAGGGCATTGGTTCCCACGTTCGCTTTGCCTGGATAGTAATGATTACCCAATTCGTAATCTTTTACTATTCGAGCCATCTTCTTTGCCTTAGATTTAATTCTGTCTGGGTAAAGATGTACTTTAATTTTTTTTAAGGCATGCACTATGGCTGCCAATTCTAAATCATGAGCCAGATGGTTTTGCTCATGAGGCCTCAGGTGTCTTAGGACATAGGCCACTACCTTTTGGCCCTGCATTAGAACATAACCTAGACCCTTTCGAGATGCATCACAATAAATCTCGAAGTCTTTCTTGGTGTCGGGTAGTGTTAGCACTAGGGCGGTGGTCAACTTTTGTTTCAACTCTTGAAAACTTCTTTCACAAGCTTGTGACCATTCAAACTTCTTTTCTTTCTTGAGGAGCTCGGCCATAGACTTGGCTATCTTTAAAAAACCTTCTATGAATAGTCGGTAATAACCGACAAATCCTAAGAAATTCTAGATTTCAGACTCATTAGTAGGAGTTTTGCCATGTTACTACAACTTCTATCTTGCTGGGGTCAGCTTCAATACCCTCATCAGTTATAACATGCCTCAAAAAAGCCACTCTGTTTAACCAAAATTCACATTTTTTGAATCTAGCATAAAGCTAGTGTCCCTTCAATTCATTCTTCATTCTTCATTTTTTTAACAACTCTCCAGTGGTCTGCATGCTCATCTTGGCTCTTTGAATAGACGAGGACACTGTCTATAGAGACCACTACAAATTCATCCAGGTATTCCATGAATACCTTATTTATCAATGTCATGAAGAAGGTTGACGCATTGGTCAATCCAAAAGACAAGACCGTATTTCCATATAGACCATAGCGGATAGATAAAGTCATCTTATAAATGTCTTGTGGCCTGATTTTTTTAAACCGGGGATAACCAGGTCTAAGGTATATCTTTGAAAAATACTTTAGCTCCAGTAAGCTGATCAAACAGATCATCAATTTGAGATAAGGGACATTTACTTATTTATTTATTTTCACTTGACTTAGTCCATTCAAACATCTTTTCCCTTCTTGAGTAACTCTCCCGTGAGTTTTGTCATTTGAACAATTCTTCAGCAAGCCTTCGTACACTCCTGCACTATTGGCACAAATTCAAGGCTAGGATGCGCTCATCATTAGGGTAGAGTGGGTACCAAACCTTTCCTTGAAAGTAGGTGCCAATTTACTCTTATCCAAGCTTTCCAGGGTTACGGTTCTCTTGGAACAATTAATATGACCATGGTGTTTTATTAACCAATTCATCCTGAGGACAAGGCCTAACTCTTGGGGATCGAGTACGATAGGGTGATGTGTAAAGCTAGGTCCTTGCATCTCCAGGGGTGCTTTAGGGCAGGATTGATCTACTCTAATGTCTGTTTGGGGGATATATAATCATAGGCTTCCCTATGTTTTTGGGAGCTTTCAAACCATCGCTACTTTGGACGCCCCTTGGGCATTCTCAGAACAGACGTGGTTAACTTGACCTTGATCAAAGTTGTGAGTAGCGCAAGAAGCCTGAGCACTAGCTGTTGTACTTGCTCTTGTCTAGCATGTGGGTGGAGTCATTGCAGTGCTCACACTTGATTGGGCAAATATTGTATTTCCTTGGTCTTGATGGCAATCCTTGGCCACATGCCCTCGTAGTATCCCCTTGTATGTATTGGCCAAGAGAAGGCTAGAATTGCTTGATTCAACTTCATGTGATTCAAAGTTTAGGAACTCACTCATGATTTTTTTATCTGCTCTATCTTTTAAGACACTTTCTACAGTAGGTCTGTATTATGATCCAAAGTCATTGATATTCTGTTGAATCCTCAACCCCACATTTATTACCTATTAGTAATCTCCTGATCTTTTTTTATCAGGTTTCACTTCATCTGTTGCATATTTTGTGAGCTTGTGGAAAAGATTGGGCTACTCATTGATGACCGATCCTTCTTTCTTGGACTGCACATAGTACATACCCTTCTTGTCGGTGATATTTACAGGTACCTAGATTGACACATAGGCTTATGCATATTCCATTTAGGTGGTACTGGCAGTATCCTCATGAGCTTGCACAATTATTTTGTGACGAAGCCTCGGCTAGCTTGTTTGCAGTCATTCTATAGTGCCACTCAAAAATGGGTGCCGTACCTGGTACAAGTTCTAGTGAGAACTTTACCTCTCTAACTGGTGGCATCCTTGGCAACTCTTACAGAAAAAAAACCTTGGGGTACTCTTCGGCTGTTGGCACTTCTTCTAGGCTAACAGCTTGCACGTTGCTCAAACTAGGTTTGATCCCAGACCATTTTCCCAAAACATGGGTCACGTCATTCCCATCGGGACATGCTAGGGTCACTGTGCTCTCAGAACATTTTATTCGGCCTTGATGCTTTATTAGCCAGTTCATCCTAATGATTGGATCGATACCTTGGGTGTGGAGCATAATGGGGTCTTTGGTGAAAATAGTGCCCTGAAACTCTAGGCATACCTTAGGATAGAACATGCTTGCTCTAATTTCATCGCCAGGAGATCGAATTAGCATGGGTGCTCTTATTTCTCAGGTTTCCCATCTATTGATATCCACGATTCTTTTTAAACTAAAAGAATGTGATGCTCCCGAGTCAAACAAAACTCTAGATGGTATGGAGTTGAATAAGAACATACTTTTCACAGCTTCTGGTGCCTCTTGGGCTGCTTCAGCTTGCACACAATTGAGCCTGCCTCTACCGTGGTGGTTGGTAGGGCACGATCCTTGGGCTCTAGTAGCAGGAACAACTTTAGCTTGGTCCATTAGAGGGGTGTGGGCGGTGCTGATGTTGGAACGAGCAGGAGCTATGTTCCCCTATCCTTGTGGACAGTTGTGAGACGTGTGCCCATAATTATGGCAGGTGAAGCATTGGATGCTGGCAACTTGGATAACATTTCTGGCTGGGTGGCAAAGGAGATTGGGGTATTGCCTCTGGTGTTAGGGTTGGTGGATCCGGCTGGAGGTACTTGATTGAAACGGGGTAGAAGGGGTGGACGGTAGGTCGATTGGTGCAGGCGATAAACGAAATTGCTATACTGGGACTGATGAGGTGGCATAGCTCGGGTCTGGAGAGATTTGACTAGAACGGGGTCAAGGACAACTCCTGGAAGAACTCCTTTGCTGCAGGTTTCCCCCTTTTATGATAATCGTCAGCCTTCCTTCGGGCATTCTCAATCAATAGAGCTTTGTCGACCTGAGTCTAGAAATTGGGGAAGTCAAGCCCTACTAACTGAATCTCTCAACATCTCAAAACTAATCATCGGCCTTGATGGGCTCCTCTGACTGAGCAAACTCGGGTGGATGGAAATGTAGGAACTCCATCAACTTAGCCCTTCCCTGCGGCTGATGGGGCCATGGCGCCAACTGCTGCTGCATGGCTGCAAATCCTTGATCCCACTCTTTGCAGTACTTAAGTCTGGATCACCATGAGCTGGGTGTTATTGGGTGGCGAGAGGTGGTGGATGATCTGGATGCGGCTGAGCACAGGAGATACTCCATCTTGTGAAACCGCATCTTCCAAGGCCTAAGGTTGGGCTTGGGCCATATCCTCGAATCCAAAGCGGATGGGTGTTTGAGCGGGACGGCGACCTCTAGGCATCGAAGCAAGGGGGCTAGCAAGCTATAACGATTGGGGTACAGAAATAAAATAAGTTTTAAACCATTTTGAAAACAAGCACTACCAATACACACATACATACAAGTATGCATACACACATACACAGCGAGGGTCAGAGTCTAGCTACTAGCCTATCCACAAACTACCTAGGTGCAAATTACATAGCATACCACAAGTACACAATACCTGACTCGATCTACTTTATAACCCTTATGGGGTCATCGCTATCAAGTGGGCATCAAGCTAACTATCAACTGGCATACTAATACTACTAATTCTGTCGGGGAAGAGTTGCTCCTCATCCTCATTGTGGCAATGCTCCATCTTCTCGAGGTTCTCGTCCTTGAAGTCGTAGCATTCTTCACCTAGGGTATAATGATTCTGGTTGGACGCCGTATTTATTGATTTTAAGAATAAGAGAAGTTATCGGAAATATATTTACTACTTATATGTGTTTTTTAGCAAGAATAGAATAGAATAAAGAGATCCCAAAATATATAATATATATATTGTTTTTTTTAAACTACATCCTCACGATCACTAGGGGTTCCTAGGGCCAACCTATGCTCTGATACCACCCTGTCATGCCTCGCCCCAGACAGACCTGGCCGTACCGAGGAGAGGGGTGATGCAACTAGACCGAATCAATATCAAACCTGACGTTTATTCAATCTAGCGGTAGTCCATTGCTAACCTGCATAATATTTTACATAGATAATCTTACAAAAGTCCGTGAGCGTGATGACCTCTTGGTCCAGAACGCCGAGCTTTTGCAAAGGGCTATCGTGGCAGATGCCTCCGTGGCTGGTGCTGCAGTGACGGCCAAGAATGCCACTCGTTTGGCAAAAGAGGCCGATTGCCAAGCGGCGGCCCTGAGGGTCATGGTCGAGGAGGCCAATCGCCAAGTGGCGGCTCTGAGGACCACAGTCGAGGAGGTGAGGGAGGCTGAGGGAGCTGCCTGATGGGCCCTCAATACGATGAAGGAGTCGGCGGAGTCATCCACGACCGAGTATCAGAGTAAGCTTTTTTTGGGTGGTCATTCCTTTATTATTGTCTTGTCATCTTATTGCCTTAATCTTTGTCGGTCTTCTGTTTGCAAGGAGGCATGATCGGGACCAGGCCCAGATCAGGGAGCTCAAGAGTGAAGCGGTCGGGTTTCACGCTGTGGTAGAGCACGCGTACCCGCTTCTGGTTGAGGATGTCGAGGTGGAGTTGTGGGACAAGTTTGAGGGGTTCGAGACCTAGCTCCGCCTCCTCATCGATGAGGCGGTGAAGGCTGGGACAGAACAAGCCTTGGTCTATATTCAGGCCCACTTCTCGGCACGCGACCTTTGGTTGCTAGAGCATGGAATGCCTGCCGGGGTTACCGAGGAGCAAGCTGTGGCACTTCAGCGGGAGATGGAGGGTGTCGCCGTCGTGATCGCCAGGGATCTCCAATTCCTGCCTCTTCCTAAGAACCCTACTGTGTCCCCCAAGGCCTAGGACCCTACCGCGTTGTCTCCCGAGGATCAAGATCTTGCAGTGTCATCTCCCAAAGCTCAGGATCCTGCGGCGTCGCCTCCTGAAGAGTAGTTGTGCATATCCTGCATCAAGTGTTTAGTAGTGATTAGAAAACAACTCTGTGCTTTCGAGAACTCATGGTTCCCTTTTGTCTTAGCTGCACTTTCACCTTAGGGGACTTTAGGCCTTATAGTACTCAGCGTGTGGCCCTTTGGGCTACACACACGCTTACCGACATCAGGCCGAACAAGACCCCGAGGGATTCGTAGACTTGTTTTTTTACTAATCCTTCGCATGCCCGAAGCGAGATTTTGAGCCCTCGGTATAGCCATATAGTCTCGGGTGTGGGGAACTGATGTCGCTTATGCACTGATCCTAACATCAGGCCTCATGAGTCCTCGAAACTGCTTGGGACTTAGCTATTAGTCGGATGCCGAGAGGGCACAAACGCCAACTCTTTTTCGCTCGCCCGGTTGCTGACGCCAAACCCAGAGCAAATCCATAGGGGCACAACCATTTGGGCTAGACAAGCGATGCTTCTCTTTGACCCCCATAGGGCCTGAGTCTTAGCGATTGTGGTCAACGAGGGTAAATAACATGATTTCACTTAGTGAAAAACTTAAATTTTATTTCATATAGGATAAAGAATACATAGCTAAAAAAGGAAGGAAGGAAGTTTGATTAACGGCGTCCATGACCCTTGACAAAATCAGGAGTGGAGTCAGATCGAAGCCCTTTGATAGTGGTTCAACTCATCATCATTCTCTGCTGGTCTATCGTCTCTTCGACTTCCGCCTACTACTCTTCGTGCATTATGACGTCATCGTGGGTCTTCCTACGCAATACCTTCCTCTGGGTCTGGCGCTTTCATGGTTGATCCTTCGCATTGTCCCTCCGATCCTCGACGTTGTCTCGTCCATCCTCTTCTGAGCGCTCGAACCTACACTTGTCCTTCCGAGGCCTCTAGTTGTTCTCCCTGGGTCCTCTACGCAACCGCCTTGTCCACTAGGAGAGACGGGAGGAGCTAGATCCAAGGGTAATGGCACAATCTTCGATGGATCTAGACCAGGGCCTGGTGAGTCATCCGGTGAGGCATCCTCTAGCATTCTCAAGAAAATCCTCTCGATGTCGGGAATCTCAAGGAGGTGATTCCCCGAAGCTCTAGCGGAGACGTTGGAGGACTTGTTCTGCTACCTGATCAAAGAGCTAACCCAGGGCTAACTCCTGCACGGCGTCAGCCTAGCGCTCCGCAGATCGATCATCCTTCCGTGGGAGAAAAGGATCAAGACTATGGCTTGATGACCGCTCAAAAGTTGGAGCCGAGTTGAAAGGGATCAACCTTCTGAGTGAATCGGCCACGTATGTCGTTTTGCCCAAGACAAGCGTCATGCCGGGCTTGGCTGAAAGTTGACATGGGGATGCCATCGGATCCTGGTGAAAGCAACGCGACCCCCTACCTAGCACGCCAATTATCGATAAATCACCGATCAATCCACCCAAGGGAGTACCCGAGGTGGTGATTAGATGTTGTGTAAGGGAAGCGCAGCGCCTTCGAACCCGATGGTCGACTCTAGAACACAAGAGCCAAGATTTATATTAGTTCAGGCCTCCCGAAGGATAACAGCCCTACGTCTAGTGTTTTAGTATCTACTATGATGGTGGATTTTACAATACGACACAATCAAGTTATCAAGGCTTGGGCGTCCGAAGCAAGAAAAATATGCTAAGCCTTGATGATGAGCTAGATGGGTTGATGATCGATGGATTAGATGCCTCAGGGGGTCTCGCCTCCTTTATATACTCAGGAGGTAAGCCTAACAATCCTAGGACTTTATCCTGAGTAAGACTTGGATTCCCTACCAAACTCGAGTACTAAATCTCTAATTTCAAGGATTCCGGTATAAATAAACCTCTAGATAACATATCTGAAACTTAACTACCCGATAAGGACTTCACTTTGATTATCGGAATCAAACCCCTGTTTATGGGCCATATCGGACGATCAATGCTGGTCTTGGCCTGCCCTTGATCTGGTCTGATAAGCCCAATTATGAGGCACCCGGAGGTCACATCCCCGATAGTATGTGTATGTGGTTGCCTCTTGTGGGCACCGGGGATGGAATTCCCGTATACCTAGAGCGTACACCATACTAGTCCCATGATCAGTGGCTAGTACACGCATCCATAACTTTATCATCACATTCATACAACATACACATACATAAATAGATAACTAGATTCTTAACTAAACGACACATAAGTCATGCATCAGAGATAGGACTGACTGGCCAAATAAAAGAGTTCAAGCATAGCAGAAAGAGTAGCAAAAGTACATAAGTTCCTTAGTATGCTCATCTGCCAAGACCACACAAGCAATCGGCTATGAATCACCCTAGAAAGAGCCATCATCAAAATCCCCAGAAACAGACGTGAAGTACTCGTCGCTAGGTATATCATTTCCTGCATCAAAATCTAAAAGAACAACAACCACATGAGGTGGATCAATACATGAATGTATTGGCAAACACCTACCCACACCTTGGAAAAAACATATTTCTATTTGCAAGCTAAGATCAACAAGGGCTGTTGTTGGCATAGTTAAGAAATACACAATAGGTTTAAAGAACCTCAAAGGGTTTGAAGTGCAAAAGATGGCTCGAACACTGGTTTAGGCCTCTGAATTAGATAATACCTTAGTCTAGTAAATTGTATGGACTATGATTACAAAATTTTAATCCCCTCTCCCCTAGGAGGAGGACGGTATTTATAGGCGTGGTAAAAATAGGGTAATACTAGATTACCCCCTACGTACAATCGACAATAACAGTAATGTATAATAGCTTACAAAGGGGCAATTTGGTAACACTCCGTATGAATATGGTAAAGTGTATGCCTTGTCTGAGGGGACGGAGGAGCCCATAGTTTCGACGTCACTTCAGAGTAGTTTTGAACCTCCGAAGTCTCTAGCGGAGTGGCCTTCGAAACTGTAGAATGGACTCACGGCTTCAAGCCTTCGGAGGGGACTCGACGGCTTTAGGCAAAGCCATGGCTAGAGCCTTCGAAGGGGCTTCGAAGTCCAGTTCATCTCTGTTTAGTACAGGGTAAAAGTATTTTTTCCCAACAGTAGCCCCTCGCATGTGGCCCTTCGGAGGAATGGGTATAATGCGCTCTGATGATTACCATACTTCGAACAGTCCATCTCGAAGCCACGGATCATCGAGACCCAGCCCCTCCTTTGCCTTGAGTTCTATGGGCATTAAATGAGAAGCAGAGCCGATGGGACGCCCTCGCAATCCCAAATGTCACCGAATGTGGTTAAATTTCCAGAACCAAACCGTCATGCCACTATGCACTCTAGCCATTTTTTACCCTGGCCCCACCAATCATTGACAGTGGAGTGTGCAAGGTGAGTAAGCGAATTTGGCTCCGGGGAGAGCGCAAGGCGTTTTCATTGCCTATATAAGCCCCTTCAGCCCTAGAGTTCATTCTTATGCTCAAGTCATTCTGCTGTACTCGCCCGCTCTATCTTTAGCTCCTCTAGCCACCGGCCTTCAAATTCTCGAAGCCTCCTTCATTTTCTACCTCTCCAAAGCCACCTACACTTCAGTAGGATGATGAAGGTGTCCAAGAGCTAGGGCCCACAGGCCGCCTCAGAGCCTACCTCAGTCCACATCCAGACCGCGGCCATGGCCACGACGGCAGCTCTGAAGGCGACCACGAGGCATTATGGGCCTCGGGATCTCAAGCCTCCGATGGATTTGTACAAGGAGACCTTCGAGTTGAAGAAAACACTCTCTGACTTGGACTCGGTGACCAATGTCTGTTGGGATATGGGGAGGCTACGCTAGCGCTTAATTTCAAAAATTTACCCTGTTAGCCCAGGAACCATGCGTGTAATGGGATCGTGAATCGTTACCTTGAACCACGAGATGCGCTCAAGCAGCGGAAGTAGAGTTGGAGTAGCGCGGTCTCGAGCAACTCTTCTCCGGCTTCGTTCGTTCGTTGGCGATCCAGCGATGAAGACAACGCGATCCGACGATCCAGCAAACTCCGCAGGAAGAAGATGAGCACTGATGCAGCAACGGTGCCTCTACGGTATCCACATGTATAGGGACGGGATCACCTCGCGCCGGCGTGCTAGCACCGCTCACGAGATCTAGAAGATCAACCACAACACTTATGATCATGGAGAGAGGAGAGGTGGCGGCTATGGTTAGGGTGAAGTAACAATGAACAGCAGCCTCCACGTGCTAGCCCCACCCCTCTTTATATAGTGTACCAACGTGGGTCTTTAATCTGCATTAAAGCCCAACAGATCTAATCTGTTCGCGCGGTCCAGAACTTCTGGCTATAGTCGGAACTTCCTGCCACCGGAACTTCCGGATCCCATCCGGAACTTCTGAAATAGACCTTCTGTATCGAATTAATTCTCAACCCGGAACTTCCGGTCCAACCGGAACTTCTGGTTCGTCCAGAACCCAGAACTTCTGGCTCCAGCCGGAACTTCCGGTTCATCCAGAAAATCGAACACTAGGACTGACCCGGAACTTCTGGTCCTACCAGAACTTCTGGATGCTCCAGAACCCGGAACTTTCGGCTACAGCTGGAACTTTCGGTTCCCCCAGAATTTTCTTGGGCACAATTCCATCAATCTCCCACTTGCACAAGAACCAATTTTTTGCAAGATTCGAATTCCATCCCCTTAAGCGTGCGACCCGATAGATTCATACGCAAAGGGCCACTACCCAAAAACTTCTTTCCAGATAGCTGATCGATAGCGGCACCTAGCAGCACATATTGACCCCCGAATGCATACAAGTCAAAATCATACTTTGTGAACCTTGATATACACACATACCAATCCCTTTACCACATGA
>KE370973.1:0-13441 GCA_000418225.1 Zizania latifolia
AAGCACGTGCTCCCGGAGCACGTCGTCGTGCCGGAGACCGCGTTCGCGCTCGCCGACGAGCCGGCATGCTCCCTCAAGGGCCACCTCGACGACGTGCTCGATCTCGCCTGGTCCAAGTCCCAGGTAACTACCTCCCTGGAACTCCATCCTTGCAGCAATGGCCACTACTACACTCTCTGTACTCCATGACCAGAGCTTCGTGTGACATTGTCTCCTTCCAAGCTGCAGCAGCTGCTGTCGTCGTCCATGGACAAGACGGTGAGGCTCTGGGACATTGAGGCCAAGGCGTGCCTCAAGCTGTTCCCGCACAACGACTACGGTGAGCGTTCGATCAAACACACGCCGTGCGCGGCAATGGAGATCTTGGTCTGATCAGACTGTCCGTGTCCGTGGTGGCAGTGACCTGCGTCCAGTTCAACCCGGTGGACGACGGCTACTTCATCAGCGGCTCGCTGGACAGCAAGGTGCGCATCTGGAGCGTGGCGGAGCGGCAAGTCGTCGACTGGAGTGACCTCGACGACATGGTCACCGCCGCCTGCTACACCCCTGACGGCCAGGTACGCACACACATCTACACCAAGTCACCAACCTATCATCTTCATGTCGGATTCGACTGGCCCAGCGCCCTAGCCATTGATGCTGCTTGATGCACGTGTTGCAAGGCCGCCATTATTGGGTCGCACAAGGGGAGCTGCAGATTCTACAAGACAACAGGTGCACACAAATTCTTGCAAGCTGCTGGTTAATATCCAGTATGCTGTTTGATCGATCGTTCTGGTGTCCGTTTGATTGGCAGACTGCAAGCTCAACCAGGAGGCTCAAATCGACATGAACATCTCCAAGAAGCGCAAGTCGCAGGCGAAGAAGATCACCGGATTCCAGGTGCTGATTACTACATCACCCCGACATGGACGTAATTGCACAAAGTCTGTGTGAACAGAACGGATCACAAATGTGCTTGTGATCGTGCAGTTTGCACCGGGGAACCCGTCGGAGATACTGGTGACGTCGGCGGACTCGCAGATCAGGGTGTTCAACGGCATCACCGTGCTCCAGAAGTTCAAAGGTACGGCAATGGCGGCACACGCCCGCCTCTGCATCCAGATCAGCGTTGCACATGAGCAAAAACCCCACAGCCCAAAGGGAACCTGTGTTTCTTCCTGCCAGGGTTCAAGAACACCAGCAGCCAGATCTCGGCGTCCTACACCGCCGACGGCCGCTACGTCGTCTGCGCCAGCGAGGACTCCAACGTCTACGTATGGCGGCGCGCTGCAGCACCGGGAGCCGGCGGCATCGTCGGCGTCAAGGCCAAGGCTTGGCGCACCAGCCGCGCCTACGAGTGCTTCTCCTGCAAGAACGTGTCCGCCGCCGTGCCGTGGCCGCTGTCACCGTGCCTACCGTGCGACGACGAAGACGCCCGCTCGGCGTCGAGCGTGCGCGGCGCCGTCGTCGGTGGCGACGCGTCGCGGAGCCCCGCGCGCCACCACGGCGGCAGCGTGCCTGACCGGCCCAAGTCCGGGCCGATGACGTACTCCGGCGCGCAGCAGCTGGGCGTGCCCAGGGAGCCCTCGTTGCGGTGGCACGGCGGCGCGGAGGGAGGCAACGCGTGGGGCATGGTGGTGGTGACGGCGAGCCTCGCCGGCGAGATCAGGGTGTACCAGAATTTCGGCTTGCCTCTCAAGACCAGAGGCCAGGCCAATCTCTTCCACTAGCAACAGTGAGTCAGTGAGTGAGCGTGTAACATGGATGTAAAATTCGGCGGCACACGAGGAATTTGATTTTTAATTAACTCTGAAGTTTGGTTGCAAGTAAAATGTGATGATTTTTAGCAGCAAAAGAAAACCATGTAGATTTTGGTTTTTTGCTTGGATTGTCCCTCTTAAATTTTCCTTCAGTTCCTAGAAGAATTATAATAATTTAGCTTATTAATTCAAAGCACAAATAAATAATCAATTAATTGGGCCATCTTATTAAAATCTGTAGTCCATATTATAATAATCATAATAGAACCTAGTTTATTACTTTAGAATGATTAAAATATCCATTACACTTTTATACAAAATTACCTTGTATTATTTCATACTCAAAGTCCCTCCATATCCAATAAGCTAATAGTAATATTTCAGGTTGCAAAACAACCGCATCTTATTTTTCTCCAAATTATTATAAACCAGCTTATTATAATCTCTATCTACAAACTAATTACAATAATCTCAAATTGAAACAAACAAAGCCTTAGTAATACATAAATAGTTTTTTCTCATGAACAAATTGTACATGTGCATTGGGAGTACAGGCAGAATTTCAGAAATAACTGAATCATATATTTCTAATGTACATGTAAATTATGTAATGGATGTGATTTGACGTAAAAAGGGTCTAATTTGGATTTGGTAAATGGGCCATGGACTGACGAGTGGTGCTTTTCCGTACTCAGCTTTACAATTTTGGGCCGTTGAATGGGCTCGAGTAGGGAAATTTCAACGGCAGGGATTCAGCTAGCTACCTCATGGCGAGAAGGATCAGACGGCTCACCTTGCCTTGCTCTTGAGTCCTTTCCTGTGGGCTTCATCTCAAAATAATATAGCTTTTACATCTATTTTTACCTCCTAATATTATTACTTCTTCTATCATCACTCATCAGCTTCTCAACTTCAGTCAAAACAGCTTCAGTAAAACCAGTGCTAACTTTGCAAGCCGATCACTGGTATGAACTAGTGAATTGACAATTGCATTGTTCAACTTTTTTCATAATGGAAATATATCCAGCCAATGTGCATTGTTTAACTACTGCTACAATTCTTTGCATGTAGTCTCATTTGGAGCTGGAGGAGATGATGCTTACAGAAATAAAGTTGAAGTGATGCAGTAGATGACTTGGTAATTAAGAGTTGACAAGGAGCAGATCATGTCAGGAGCAATGCATGCTTCAGCAGCTGATGACTTGATGAATGGTTGTCAACCCAATAAATGTATTTTAACATGTCCATATCATGGTAATCCCTTTTGACTATTTGATTAGGATGTCAATCTGAACCTGCAATTAATCGAATTCCTCTCTTGTTGTCAACTAGCATCGTCAGAAACCAGATTAGCACCATCTGTCAGGTCAACCATACACATCAAATCATCTGTCGAGTTTTCAATCTGCAGTCAACCATGCTAACCGAATTAGTTTGTGTGCCAACAAACGTGGAAAGGTTGAACAATTCCTTATAATAACACTGTTCTTATCTTCTGAAATTTTATTCGGCTGCATGGATCATGAGCATAATTTTAATTGAGCCCGGTCGTTTTCCTTTATAGTGTTTCTCTAGTACCCAAGTCAAAATGGAAGTTCAGTTCATGCTTAGATGTTTCTTTCAGAGCATAACATATTTATATAGATGTAATTCGGGTGAAAGGAGAAATAGATGCAAAATTCAGCAGCTGGATGATTGGTATGCAATATATTTGGTTGGCAATTACTATATTGTAATGTTCAGGTTTACTGAATTCTGGTAGGAATAGGCAGAAAAGTCTCAACCTCTGAAAAACAAAACACTGTGGTCAGGGAGACAAGAACTTATTAGACGGCATGATTTGCAATTTTGTGTGTACTTATGTTTTAGAGCATGAATATAAGGATATAAAACTGATAAATCAACAGTTGTTTTAGTTCATACTGAAACAACAGCATGATCTTTCAAAAGAAGAAAATCGGATTAAAAAGGGTCCAAATTAACAAGATCTTTGTGTCCCCAGAGTATATACTTGTAAGCAGTAGTTGAGGTGATGCTATACACTATACACTATTGCCATGATCTTTGTGTCCATCAACCAGTAGTTGCCGTTAGGTTACCGTTCACTCTCCTCCGTTAACCCCTCTAAAATGACCGTTCTGCCCCTAGGATCAATCAAGCACTATTAATCTCTTCCATTCTTTAACACCCATAGAAAAATAACAACATATTTATTTTCATTATTTGCATAATTTTTTCCTGTCACCGTGAAAGTATGTAAGATATTAATATTACTTGATTGATTCTTGGGGCAAAACCATCATTTTAGATGGTTCAACAGAGGAGAGTAGACAGTAACCTAACGACAATGGCAAAAACGGAAGAAAAACGATTGTGCGATGACATTTCATAGAACTCGTGTTCATCGATGGCAATTCGTGGAATAGGTCGCTTATTGATAGCAAAACATAGAATTTCTCCAGCCAGAACTACCAGCCTCAAAACAGACACAAGTTATATTATAGCTTCCTGAATATATATACACATCAACTGCATGCTGAAAGAACTGAAAGGGCATATTCCATTCCAGGCTATCAATACAATGATCACTTGACCTATAATTACCTGCTTAATTACCTCGAGGTACCAATCATGTGGGTGATTAACTAACTGATCCTGCTATTCTCAAGAGAGGAACAAAAGAGAATATCCCTTTGTTGGATCATAAATTAAAACTAATCTGCAGGTGTATTGTCACGCAACTTTGCCGGCCATGACGTGCACCAAGATCATATGATATGGATTAAGATTAGCGTTTACATCGTAGTTGACAATGCAACACGCTTGCTATCATCTCAAGTTATATTTGCAGCATTTTTTTGTGAAAATCGATTAATAAAGTTCTACCGCTAATCTCCCTCTGATCACAAATACATGTCGTTTGGATATACACTTCATCAAAATTTGAAAAATTCAAGTGTCAATACCATTCTAAATAGCTAGATAGGATAGACAAAAATGTGTAGATTCATCCAAGTAGATTCACAATATTGTGATTTTGTTGATTTTACAGACATGTTGTCATATTTATAAGTGACCAAGACCATGCTATTTGTGACTATATTGAGTATTAATTACTCAACAAAATTGACCTAGTAAATAGTAGAACACGAGCAAATCAAAATGACCTAACTTAAATTCTACTTCACTTTTTCTGCAAGGGATATATACATCTCGTTTTTGGTTAGCTCACTCGAAATTGCAAATAGATGGCATCTTAGTGCTTCAATTACACACACACACACACACACACACACACACACACACACACACATATATATATAGGAGTTGATAGAGAAAATGTTGGACTAAATAATTTATACAAAGTTGTGATGCATGCATGCATGAGCTCCTATAATTGAGGCAAAGATCAATAGCTAGCTTTGGTTGTACACTTGTACACGCCCTCTTCTCTGTCCCTTGCATTGACACTTCACAAATTCTTTAATCACAATAATCCAAGCATAAAACAATTGCATCACAAGAACCAAAGCTAACACCGGCCAGAAACGATATGATGCTCTTGTCTTGAAACTCCAAAGTCACAACTTGAATTAATTGGAGGTAGCATATATTATTCACACAGGGAATATGATCAATAAACAATGGTTTGACACAACTTGTTCAGTTATAAATTGAAGGGGCAGGCCTCAGCTCACAGCCCCCTATGCCATACCAGCTTCCAAACCACTTCATCTTTTGCAGTTGTGCTAGCTACCTTCCAAGCTGCAGCCAGTACTGTTTCTCATACCTGATCTAGCAAGAAGAGCTATTGTTCGCAGCAATGGCGATCCCGGTCATCGACTTCTCCAAGCTCGACGGCGACGAGAGGGCGGCCACCCTGGCGGAGATCGGCGCCGGGTTCGAGGAGTATGGGTTCTTCCAGGTAATCCACACACATGAGCAATCCATGTTCAATGGATGGGGTGGATGCATGCATTCTTCCACCATGTAGCGTGGGATCACTCATGAGATGATATATGTTGTGTCATGTGACAATTCATGATCAGCTGGTGAACACTGGCATCCCTGATGAGCTGCTAGAGAGGGTGAAGAAGGTGTGCGGCGACATCTACAAGCTCCGTGAGGATGGGTTCGAAGAATCCAACCCCACAGTAAAGGCCCTCGCGCGCCTGGTAGATCAGGAAAGCGAGGGCCTCATGGTGAGGAAGATTGAGGACATGGATTGGGAGGACGTCTTCACCCTCCAGGACGACTTGTCCTGGCCCTCCAATCCTCCAGCCTTCAAGTAAGTCCCCATTTTTGTAGTTACAACTAGCTAGCATTTCTGTGGTCATTAATGAGGTACCGAAAAGTATTTGTTATTCGCTTCATTTTATATTATTGTCACGTTTGTTTTAGCTCCTAGCAGTTACAGCTATTTTTAAAATCTGAAGCTGAAATAAATAGATTATAAGAATTAGTAATTGTAGAATCTAAAAATAAACTAGAATCCAAAAATCGAGAAACACCAGTTTCTTAAGATTTTTACCAGCTAGATATTCAGATTATCCAGCTACTTAGATCAACTAGTTAGATACTCATACCAGCAAGCTATTAATAATTTTTAGCTGAAACAAATAGATCCTATAGATCGTTTTAAAGTTAAACTAAATATATTTAAACAAAATACATATTATTAACATCTATAATATCAAATACACTATTAATACATATTTTATGGTATATTTAATGAAACTAATTTAATGTCGTAATTGTCCATATATTTTATGGAAAGATGATCATCGTTTTTCAGTCAAGAACATGCATGTCCATACACTTACAGGGAGACGATGATGGAGTACAGGAGGGAGCTGAAGAAGCTGGCAGAGAAGCTGCTGGGAGTGATGGAGGAGCTGCTTGGGCTGGAGGAAGGTAACATCAGGAAGGTCTTCACCAACGACGGCGACTTGGAGGCCTTCTACGGCACCAAGGTCAGCCACTACCCGCCGTGCCCGCGGCCGGAGCTGGTGGACGGCCTCCGCGCTCACACCGACGCCGGCGGCCTCATCCTCCTCTTCCAGGACGACCGCGTCGGCGGCCTGCAGGTGCTCCCCCACGGCGGCGACGGCCGCCGCTGGGTCGACGTCCAGCCCGTCGAGAACGCCATCGTCGTCAACACCGGCGACCAGATCGAGGTGAGCTAGCCATCCGTGATGAGTCAAATTATGATTGTTTTACTAAAAACTAGGATTGATTTAGACCTGCTAGTAACTCTGAATAGTGAATAATTAATCAGCTCAGATTATGGATTTTGCTGCTGTGATTAACAGGTGATTAGCAACGGTCGCTACAAGAGCGCGTGGCACCGCATTCTGGCCACCCGCGACGGCAACCGCCGCTCCATCGCCTCCTTCTACAACCCGGCGCGCATGGCCACCATAGCTCCGGCGATCCCCGCCACCTCCAGCGACGTCACCACCGCCGCCTACCCGAGCTTCAAGTTCGGAGATTACATGGAGGTGTACGTGAAGCAGAAGTTCCAGGCCAAGGAGCCCAGGTTCGCAGCGCTGGCGACCAAGTGATTGATGGATGGATGGATGAAGTGATGAACTGAGCCAACAGCAGGCTCAAGTCTGAACCTGCGAGCTAGCTCTCACTCTTCCTCCACATATATATGCATATACAGTTGTGTTAAGTGTGTGATTACAACACGGATTTGTACGATGGATAGGTTGATTTAAGTATGCGGTATGCAAGATTATGTTGTGATGTGGTAAACAGATGCCAAAGTAGTTTGCAGCTGGAATGGCATCCATGGGGTTTGTATGTCTAATGCAATTGAGGTTATCTTCATATCTATCAGCTTGCTATAATGGCTTATAATGTTTTCAGACAGATCATAAAAATCTTGGTCTATCCACATAAAATGAATCGAGATTAGCAGTCATAGATCACATAAAATGGATCGAGATTAGTGGTCTCCAAACAAGGCCTTAGAATCGGCAGCAGCAGCAGCCGATGGTGTTTTATTCCACTATGGGTGACATACATAGCTTTTTCACGATGAATCACTTGTTTTTTTCTCATTATTAATCCAGCCAACTGTATTATCAGGTAATACATGCTAATGTCGATGAGAAATATTCCTCCAAAGAAAAAGCTATAATATTGACACGAGCTAGCGACGTAGTTGGCTAGTACTGTACTACTGATTAGCCATTGGTTTGTGTTTCACCTGTTAAAAAAATGCATCTTTGTGTAGTGCTGTAGATGTATGTATAAGGGAGAAGTAGCTTCTAGCAAGTGTCTATAATGCCTTCTGCTCCAATCGCTCGTTCCAGTTGAGGCACCTGATCAAACTGCGAAACCAGTCACCAGTTTGATCAGATTTGTTAACAGTTGGGAGAGGGTACTGACTCATGGATATCTGAACAGAGTCTCCTCTTGATAACTGCTGCCTCCTCTTGCCATCAAACGATACCCACGCATTGCTTCGTGCATCATCTGGTATCTGTCAAAGATGCAAGATGCAAATACAGTGGCGGTTCCACAGCAGAGTGCCAGTCAGCTAACCATTAGATACATGCATAGTTGCATGAGGAAAACTTTAGACATTTCATCCATTGTTGGATGTCAGTGATGCATACCTTCAATTCAAGACGCGCGGAGTCAGGGAGGATGACGGGTCTAAATGACAGCGAGTGTGGGCAAATCGGAGTGAACAGCATACATGGAACATTTGGATGGACCTAGACAACAGAAGCAACGATGATCACAGTGAGAAAAAAATGTTCTGTTCGATTGATACATGTAGCATGCATTAATTGGAAAAGAAACTATTCGCCAGCAGACATGAAAAGGGTAACAAACACACGTTATGTGATTTCATAGTGCTCGTGGTGTGTTGAATGTGCATTTGAATGCAACATGAGCACCATAAAATGCAAACAACCATCGCCATCATTTCTCATTATTCAGCTTTGAAACATCACACTGGATTTAGCAGAGCACTAAAAATAAAAGTATTTTCAGTGCAGCAACCATATTCAATATTAAACATTTATGACGACAAAGTAAAGAAGAAACTGATATTTAGCTCATAACTGATGGAGATTAATTCTTAGAGTTCCTTTGTAACTTAGCAGAAATGTAGGAAGTGGAAAGCGTGAATGATTAGACTTTTCAGATGTTCCTCCTCCTTGCTTCTTTAGTTCTTTGGAACATGTACAGAACGCATTACTAGAGAGAAGTTTTATTTATATGACAAAAATGTCATATTTTCATGTAAAAATATTAGGCATGTTTATTAGTGAAAAGTAATAATAGAAGAAATAGGTGTTTTGTGGTAATACTGAACAATGCTTTTTTTCATGGACATTTATCACCAGACATGAAGTGATTTAATGCTTCACAGGATCTGTACAACTTGTAAGAATTAACCTACCATTGAGCCTCCTGCTGCAGTAGAGTATGCTGTACTGCCAGTTGGTGTTGCTACTATCACCCCATCTCCTTGAACCTAGACATATATTCCATCAGATTCAACAAAAGAAGTTTTGAGTAAGTACAATAATAGTAATAATAATCATGAAGTAATAAATAAATACTAAAGTAAATAACAATAATATAATCTCGAGGAGTGAGGCCAAGTGAAGGCACCCACAACCGCTAAGCTGTGTCTAGATTAGTATTTGATAATTAGTTTCAACGAACACTTCATTCATGCAATCAAGTAGCACAAGTAGTTATGCAATAGTGAAGGACAGTCAACTGACACAATATGTTTTAAAACAAAGTAGTCATGACTTTGTATTTAAATGAAGCTGCCACTTAAATATTGTCAAGCACAATACAATTGAGAATAAGGCCTAGCTTCATGAGCCCATCCATTAAATTTGCAAACAGAAAGAGTAGGAAAAAACACCATGATGCATAGAGTCACCAAGCAAAAAATGTTCAAAGAGATAAATCTACTTATCTAATACCTTCTGAATCTTACCTTCGTGATAAGGTGGTTATGCTCATAGCATTCAATTTTAGACAGGTACGGATTAGAACCCCGGTCAGCAACAACTTCATTTAGCACATCAAACACTTTTCCGGGCATTGCTTTTCCATTGCGAAAGATCTCACATCTTAGACGCATTCTAAGGGTTATGTAAACTCCGAGTGTATTGTTCCCATGGATGACAGCTCTTAAGTCTTGTCTGAAACCTTCGAACTGAGGTGAAGCAACTGATTAGATGCTTAGATTTGACAAAATAACAAGTTAATATGATAAAGTTCTCTCTAGGAGGAGATTAAAAACATACCTTATGTGAAGTCAGAAATCCAAGAGATCCAAGATTGAAAGAGACAACAGGTGGTATAGAAGTTCTAAATAAGTTTGATGCGTGCAAAATGACTCCATCACCACCCAAGCATGTGACAAAATCAACTCTCTCATGAAGGTCACTGATTTTTAGCATAACATATTGTTAGTAAACAATATGGAAATTATTATGCTGCTTATAGATCATAAACTTAAATATGTTTAAGTTGTACTTGGTATCTTGAGTATAGAAGGTCTGCACAAAACCATAACCAGGAATCCTAGCAAATATATCATGAACATCAGGCTCCACGAGAACATTCATCTTTTCTTGGTGATGCAGAAATGAAGCAACCTGAAAAGAAAGTGATTGGAAATTTTCAGCAGATCAAAAGCTATGTTTGTTGCCAAACACAAGGATATGTTGCTACTAGACAACTTTGAGAAGAGAACTGAATCAAGACCATCTTTGAGACTTTCAAAGATATGTTGCTGAAAAGCATATACTACACGAGTTATGCATGTCATGAAATCTTTAGAAGTTTTATCCACAAAACTATAAAGTCACACAAAAAACATATCCATATGCAAACTGTAATCTTTTCTTTGAGATGACTAAACTGTATTTTGCTACCAGATACAAGAAAGAAATACAACATATGCTTTACATTGGATTAGAAATATCAGAGATATACATGTACTAAGAAAAGGAATTTGTATGCACCTCTTTAGCTTCTTCCATGAGCTCATCACCTAATTTCTTCAATAGTAAGACAGTCTTTGGAGGAGATTTCCACATAAGCATCTGTTGCTGGGTGCTAGGATGCATAAAAGCTAGAGATGACTCAGTTACTTTTTCTCTAGTACAAGAAAATCCATCAGTGCGTACTAGAAACATCTCTGCTTTTCTTCTCGACTGAAGTCTAACAACACCAGTTGAAGATGCACACATATTTCCATCAACATGATCTGATTTGTTTCTTTCCAGATAAGGGGTGCCATTCCTTTCAGCAGACTTTTGTGATCCAAGCTGAGCATTAACATTAGTATTGCTGCCATCAGCTGTCCTAGGATCAATTGTTACCACTGAGGCTTCCCTTTCCTTTTCCTCAACAGATGTGGAGGCTCCATTGTTGGATGGTTTACCATTATTAATCCCTGAAGCAACTGATAGAATATAATCATTATCGAAGTATGCCCCGTTTGAACTTTCCAGAACTTTAAATTCAGCTGCTTCATAGTCAATGGCACCATTTTGTTCAACGCTGAGACTTTGTTTTCTCCTTGAGACCAGCAAGGTATTTGACCGTCTTGGAGGGTTCAGAACAGATTTTGGATAAACTCTTTTACTTCTAAAAAAGTCAGTCATATCCTTTTTGGAGAAAACATCGCAAGAAGGAAATTGAGACATAAGGGGATTACATTCTAGTCTAAAGTTTGGCTGAAGTTCTTTCCTAGTGTCATGCAGTTCACATTGTTCAGCACTTTGTTCGCTGGGAAGGGAATTAGTGACTTCCAGATTATGATGTGCTGTTTCTAGGTCTATGTCACATGTTTCCCCCTCCTTTACAGTTCTATCAGATTCCAGAAGTGCACCATTTTCGTTAGCTTCTGAGAAGAAACCTGGGCTGTTTGTGAGCTGATCTGTTTGATCATTCTTCACATGCTTACCATTCCCATTCAATGAGCGGTTTTGGGTAGCCAGTCTCTCAGCACGAGTGACATACTGCTTCCATCTTGATACCATCGCAGATGTCCTGCTAATCCCTTCTTGGCTATGAAGATAAATGGGCTTCTTCGCACTATCTGACACAATTTCTGCGAATCGCTGAACCTGTTCAGCACAGGGGGCAGTCCCAATCTCAACAGGCATATTCACCACCTCTATCTTCCCCAATGAGACAGCTTCCTGAATTGCTGAAAGATATAAATCATCTTTAACATCTTCCTCCCGAAGATCAACGATAGTTTTGAATCCCTTCAACAGTAACCATGCTAGTCCCTCCTCGCTGACTTGCCCTCCCCTCCAAAATGCAACCTCTAGCTCATCTGATGTTGCATCATCTGGCAAAGTTGAAAAGTATACAGGAAACCAGTTTGCAAATAGTGTTGGACATGGATGGCCATCACTCCTCGGGAAGCCTGCATCATAGCAGGCATTCTTCAACCTCTGCAGCCTCCTCCATATATCCAACCCTCGGGCCTCGCTTGGTACAAGGTAGCTGGCAAGTGCAACCTGCATACTCTCACAGCATTGCTTCAAGTCGCCACGGAACAGAGCAAGAGGTGGAATCCGATCCATTGTGCTGTCCTCAGATCCCTGGAACGCACTTGCAACACCCGATCGCCCTGAGAGCACCTCCTTCCGGCCCTGGTTCAGCAATGCCAGCATGCATCCAAGCACGGCAGCGACCTTGTCCTCCAGTACTGGCAAGTCCTCAGTTTGCACATCGTAGCGGACAGGGCACTCCCCTGTCTCTGGATCACAGAGCGCCGACATGACCGCAGCGTGCAGCTGCTCAGCAGCTCGGAATATGCGGCAGTAAGCCTCAATCTCTGCAATGTCGCCAGGCACAGGACCCACCCACAACAGTTGCGACAGGTCCCTTGTGTGATAATTCTACAAGAAACTATTCGATCAATCAACATAGAATCATTTAATTTCAGATATAACGAACTAGCAATATATTTTGATATGGAGATATGGATGTCGCCGGAACTAGCTGCTCAGCAACGTCCGGCTGCCCTCTGGATCACTCGAAGCTCTAGCTCACAACACCACGAAAACACTCAGAGAAACAAGAACACACAGAACACACAAGAGTTGTGTTGCTTAACTGCCTCGCAGCTTTTTGGGGGTTTTCTTCTTGCTTTTATTCAATGAACAGCGATGATGCGGACAACGTGCCCTGCCATGCATGGCCACGACGCACGCAAGACACTACACTACGCCATGCTGTGAACGTGCGCAGCTCAGGCGGAAGACGCGCTCAAACTGAGCTCCAGACCAAACATAATAGCAACAGACTCCGAAATACATGAAACTGATGAAAGAGAACGCAACAACTAAGGAAGAAGATGAACAGTAAAATACGGATGACCTCAGCATGACGTGGGCTTATGTATTTCCAACAATGGATGCAAACTGTTCGACTAAATGCCCCCAATAGCACACGCCACCAGCCAAATGTCCAAGAGAGTGACAAATTTCCTAATCAAAGCTCAAGAACTAGACGCCGCTAAGACCCCAGCACGGGGCCATGGACCGCTCGCCAGATGCTCGACGAAATGCTCAAGAGCGGCGGGCGATCGAACCAACGAACCTGGGAGTCGAGCCCGATCCGCGAGCTGAAGAACGACGCGCGCGCCGCGACGACGCCATGCCGCGCCGCCGCAGGGCGCCACC
>KE370973.1:23256-40701 GCA_000418225.1 Zizania latifolia
GGCGTCTCTCCCCCCGCGCTGCCCGTTTCCTCCCCTCCCAGTCTCCCACCTCGCCGCAGAGGAGAGAGAAAGCAGAGAAAGAGAGAGAGAGAGAGAGAGAGAGAGGAGGAAGAATGCGGAGCCGTGTGCTGCTTGCGTGAGCGATCCGAGCGAGGCTGCGCTTTATGCGGCCACCTGCTCTGGGATTAACCGCCAGGTTTAAAGTCAGCGGCGTCTCGTAATTAGCAGCCTTTAATCCCGTTGGTTTAATACTTAATCCTGCCGTTAACAACGGTTAACCCGCTGCCGCTGGACACTGGAGCGCTGGTTGCCACCATGCTTTGCTAACCAGTAATTGCCCTCCTCTCTTGTACTAATCACCCAATTAATCTTTTTCTAATAACGATATGTGTGATTAACATATGAGCAACTGAGCTTTATTTGCTCTTGGTAGCTAGGGTGGGATCACATGCAAAGATGCCTCGAGCACGATGCGAAATTTATCGTGGAAATGATTGCACATTGTTTCAACGATGTGGGTAATTAAAGATGAGCATGTTCATGGATGCGTTCATCATCAGCGACAATCCAGCAGCAGCATCGTCATCTTATCCTTGTCATCAATCTCCCCTGGTCCCGATCTGCGCCAGGTTTATAAAATCGTTTAGGACCGTCCAATGTCCTGATTAGATGGTTTTATAATATTAAATACATGTAAAACAAACAATGATATAACAATATATTAAATAAGTAAACACGAGGAAATTAGTTCTTCCATAAGACATTTTCCACGCAGCATTCAAAACATAATAAAAGAGAAATAATATTAAATTAGTAGTATGTGTATTAAGATAGTACTTCCTCTGGTTTTAAAAAACAAGTCAACATGAATTTAAATACCTAGGAGTAATTAATTAGTGTGCGTTTTTCTTATTTATTTATATTAAATACAATACGGGAGATAGCACGAGAGATGAAGAGGAATTAGTATACCATTAGATGTATAGATATCTAAAATGCACAACAAAATATAAAATGATTTATTTTAGTTAACTGCATATACAAGTCTAAAACGATTTATTTTGTGAAACTGAAGGATTATATAAATTATATATGGTCTTTGGTATTAAAATTGCTCTTATCAGTAATAGTCAAACGAGATAGTAGAAAAGCAGGTGTTAGCATGGTTACGTGAACTCAGATACATGCACAGTGAGATCTCATCTTGAACGGTCACTGGTGCATGTTTTCAAAATCAACATTTTAATGATAAGGATTCCACATGAATCAGTATAAATTTTGTTGAAATTTGAGAAAAAAATCATATATTCTAAATAAAAATGACGACGGAGCGAAGTAGTCCCAAACATACCCTATATATCCTGTTGGAGCATAGGTTTCACTTAAGATAGTTCAATTTCTGTGAAACGCCATAATTTTAGGACAATATTTATGTTTCTATATATGATAATTGTTCTAAGTCATTTAATTTAGGACAAGGTTTGACGTGATTCCGGTCAACTCCTGTTTCTGGAATACTGGACTCTGGACTGGCTATGCTGTTTTGGCTGTGGAACAGACTTTACAGACATGGTCAGGTTCTGGCTGCCCTTAATAATTTTTGTAGTTAATAATTAATAAGGAGAAAATAAAAAATATGCATAGTAAGAGTTTGTTTGGTTGACCTATAATCTAATTTTTTTAAAGTTGTGAGTAGTCAGCCGTGGAGAAACTTATTTGATATAAAATAGAAGAAAATTGAATAAACCAATATGTCACTAATGAATGGCCTGGCCTGATAGGTAATTATTGTCTAACTTTAGGATGTGAATCTATAAAATCTAATGTGGAGGTAACTTTTATTTTGTACATGAAAATTTTGGATTGGTGATGAGCTGTTTGGTTTGCCTTTAGCTTTCCAACAAAAAAATCGGTTGAAAAACTTTAATTATTCCTATACCAGTATATGGAAATATGTCCAAAACGAGAGTAATTGATGTGCATGAGTCCTGCTGTGTACGTGTGTACATCTTCTATGTAATAAAAAAATGTAGAAAGGTCAATTACCCTAGAAGATATTCAATTCCGACCAATACTATATATTACAGTGTAATCTTTTCTCAGTTACAGGAGCTTTTAATATAGAGCCAGCTGATTTGCAAGATATTTTTATATTGTTATACGTATACGGTTCATAAACTGAGATTTTTTAAAGAAAATTGTAGCATATTTTTATATTTCTACTGATTCAAAAATCAAGACAGAAAAATAAAAAAAGACGCAAATTAATTTAAATTAACTTTGTAGAGTTCAAAATTGGTTATCTCTCATTAGAAGCAAATTTCAATTTTCCAATCGAGGCTAGAAAACAAATCACAGACAAGACGAGACAAGCTACCTGTTTCTTCGATGACTTGCATTGCATGCTTAATTGGTTCTTCGCAAGGTGTACGTTCGTAATTAATATTCCAAATATTTGAAAGTTGAAATTTGCTTCCAGATTACAAACATTTCCAAATTGAGATTTGAAAGTTGCAAAAGCGTACAAGACTTTAGCGGACGCCGCACGCCAAAATTGGTTGAATTCTACGCTTAGCGACCACTGAACACTTACAAATTTGAATAAAAAGTTTTTTTAGCACGGCGCATTTTAATTCCTGGAACAATCTTTGACCCTCCACCAGTTGTAGGGAAAAATGAAGAAATATATATGATGTATAAGTGATCATTTATCACTTTTTAGATACTTTTCTTAATTATGATGTTATTGTTGAGACTGATATGTAGAACATTTATGTCAATGAATATGGGTCTAGATGGCAAAAATACAAAACAATTTCTTAAGAGTGATAAATTATCAAATCTCTCGATTCTTTAGAACATGGTTGAAAAAACATAGGATTAAAAAATAGAGGAATACCATAGGAAGATATATGAAAAGAATCTCAAAACATAGCAAAAATATATAAGATATGACGTTTGAAACACATGAATAAGTAAAACATAAGAGTCTTAACACAGGAATAAGTAAAATATAAGAGTCTTGCTAATAAAGAGTAAACTATAATTATATTCCTTGACTTATCACATAGAAGAAGAAAAGAGGTCTTAGTGGATACTTAAATTTGTACGTCAATTGCTTAAATTCGTTTGGAATTGGCAGTAACGGAAACACATCCTTTATTTTTCCTAGATTTGAATTCATATGTTTTTTTCTCTAAAAAGCAAAAGGGCATTAGACTTATGACAAAAATGTGCAAAAACGTGAAATGTCAGTGCTGTCTTATTTACACAAGTTACTAATTGTTACTCCTTCGTTCATAAATATTTATCATTATACATAGTTCATATTATAGCTTTAACAACTCTTTTTAAATAATTTTACAAATATGATCAAAACATGTGGTGCCATCAAAATATGTTGCACGCTATATAACCATACAACTTCATAACCACAAAATTTGGAAATGGATTGCATGTGCTCCTCATTGCTAATTATTTTTTGTCGGTGTACCAATAAATCTAAAATCGCTCGCTTTAATTAATCTCGAGCTTACTGTTTGCTCGGTGATTTACTCTACCTAATCTACTCTATTTGTGATAGAGCTCACGGGATTTTCATGGATGATCGATCCGACGTGTCACATCATGCTCACCTACCAGCCGACGTGGCACGTCCTCCGTGTCGCAACAGATATGACCCATTAATTGGCCCCGTGAGCCGATCACGTGTATAATTATATTTTTTAGATGTCGCAAATTAAGTTTCATTAAGATTAAGATTGCAATTCGATAATTATCGAGAGTTATCTGTGGATGTATTAGAGCACGGGCTTTTAATTGTCGACCGTTGGATGCTGATCCGACCGACAGGGACTTGTTTTCCTGTGTAGAAAAAAAATGAAAAATGAATTTAAAATAAAATCAATCCAGGCTCCAGCTAAGATTAGAAATCCATTCTAATTAATCAGTTGTTGCTTAGAGATGATTATATAGCAAGAAGGTTTAACTAATTTGCATCGAATAATCTGCGACTTAATTAGATTTGCATGATTAATTCTTGGTAATTCAACAAGAGAACTAAGCATTTAATTTCTTTTAGGATGGAAATGAAGAGGTGTTATTAGATAGACAACTCAATTATGAATTTTATTAAGACCCTAACCACAAGATTAGTACTAGTAGTGGACTCATGCTAACGCTACGATAAAAATCAAACTGAAGAAAATATGTACACTATATTACTTACAGATATTTAAATTAGAAAATCAAACTGAAGAAGCAACAACTTTGCTTCCATACAATACAATGCAGGCAATCAACAGGTGGGGCATAGAAAATATACCGAAATATGAGGCTGCATACCTCCAGAGTTTTTACCTCATCTTCAATCCAGTGCTCTTTTTCGATGCATAACATGAGGAAATTTCCTTGACAGTAAGCAATGATAATTCAATCAACAGTTTAAACATCGAAAGGATATGATAGACAACTCAATTATGAATTTTATTAAGACTCTAACCACAAGATTAGTATTATTACTAGTCAAGTGATTAGCTGCGCTATTAATAAAAATGGATTTTTTTCACTTAGTTTATGGGTATGTTGGAGTTTGCGTAGTTTCTACGTAGCATCAACTTTTAATGAACTGCTTTGAATTAAATCCGGTTTCTTCAGCTAGCAAATTAATGTGCATATATATGGGGCATTTGTCAGGAGTTTACGTATGTAGTTAATGATAATATAAAAATGTTGGTGTTTTTCAGTCTATAAATATTAGTTGATTTTTATATTTGCTAACTACTAGATTTTATAATCTCTAGCTTGATATATATACGTGAATACGTGATGTCCACCAATATCGACTGATTAATCTAATGTATATATAGTACTTTTTCTTTTGGGGTGATCGGACTTAAGCTCATATTGTTAGCAAAAGAAATATTAAAGTTCCATCTCAAAAGAAAAGGTGCAACTGGGCACTGGCGATGAAATGATATTGCACATGTGATAATTCTGTTTGCCAACTTTTTGGTACAAGCTAGAGTAGTTGCTAGCTGCCGGCATCATCATACTGATGAATTGTCACTCACTAGGCACATGTATATATATATACATAGAGTCAGAGAGACAACGCATAGCTAAGCTTTGAGTATATTGGTAGTACGTCTATGACTTACAAAATATTTCGTACAATTAGATTTAATATTTTACAGTAATATGCTACTGTTAAGATTTATTTACTATAAAATTTATATTAAATATAGTCATATGTTATAATATTATAGGACGGAGAGAGTAGCTAATTGCATATATAAATTGGTTTTGTTCAGATTCATTATACTATAAAATATTAAATTCAATCTTAAATTATAATATTAAGAGACTGAGGAAGTAGCTAATTAATTACATGTATGAATTGACTTTGTCTAATTTCCAACTCTATATACAGTTATTATGTACTCGTGCGGCGTGGGTTAAGTTTTGGTATTATCGTGCGTTTAGTTTAACAGCTTTCGATGTATATATAGCTTTCCTTCTTATTTTGCTGGCTGGTGGCATAGAAGTGTATATTTTAGACATGTCGATCGAATTGCTTTTTGTGGGGACAAATCAAAGTCCCATGCATGCTTTTTTGCGGTTAAAGTATTGAAGGATCGACTACACACGCAAGTATTTAGGAGAGCTTGTATTAGTTAGTTGTAACTGTTTGTATAATCTTTAGCTCTTTAAACAATTTAAATAGCTTAGGTTTTTCTGAAGAAATTATAGATGAACTAATATCTTAATAAACATTAGTTTCTCTATATCATCACCAGCTAAATACTCATTAGTTGTTTTATAATCTTAAGCTTCCTAAACGGCTATTATAGGATTGAATTGCAACATCATTAAGGCCCCATTTGGATCCCATAAATTAATAGTTAGTAACTAAAAATTAGTTTTAGCCCATTCAAACAGTATAACTAATTGATGAACTAACTATTAGCTTCTTGGCTAACTAATGTTTAGCCCATTAGTCCACAAAAGTAAACTAATTTGAGCTAACAGGGGTCTTTGGACTATTTTACCCCTACACTACTACAGCACGATTATTGTAGCAGAGGCAAAATTAACTTTAGCCATCTATTAGTCTATAACATCTAAACATGCATAGACTAATTTTTAGCTATTAGTTAGTTAACTATTAGTTTTAGTTCATTTCAACGGGGCATAAGCATACACATGTCATGTCGGTGAACACAATGTAGGATGGCATTATATTCCAAACATGTACAGTACTTCCATTAACCAAAAGTAGCCTTTTCTGCTCTCCATTTTCCATTCTTTCTCCTTACTTTGGTAATATTTATTATTCTATTGCATATGTTTATATAACATATTCCATATGTTTGCATAACATGTGGTTTCTAAGCTTAATATAGTAAACATCACTTAACTATTAGACAAAAGAGTATATTTTTCTTAATTTATCTCCATCTACTGGTTATACGTGCATGTGCGTGCATGGTCATCTACCTCCTGATCCAAACAATGAACTCAACTTGCATTTATGTAGTTATATATGCAAATATATTTATAGTGGGTGTTTCACAGATCGAGAGGTGGTGAACAGAGGAAAGGAAGCCATGAATCCTATCTTGGTAGATCCTGCGATCTTCAAAGCAGCTGGGAATTGTTTGTGACCAATTTGATGGCTCTCCTTTTGGAGAAGAATCCGAAGGAGCGGCATGTGGCCATCATTCCAATCGAGAGCCAGGAATGTTCTTTTCTAAAGCAAAAGTTAACCGTACCATACTAACTACACATTATAATCAGAGATGGGCAAGGAATTACATATAACGGGGCCAAATATCTGTATAAAATATAATAATTATAGAGATCACCATATATTAATATATAACATAAAAATTATTATAAGTATGTATGTATCAAGTCTATATAATTTAAAAAATCCGATGATCCGATAATTTTATGATATGTACAATTTAATGGTAATCAAAGGGATTAATATATTTTATTTTAATACTGCTCTGTGTGAATTACGTCGAAGTCATCAATAAGTTTATTAAACAAACTCTATTGTAATATTCTTCTCAATCTAAATTATTAAACAAACTCTTAGGAACTTATCTTCTATCCTGTCTCGAAACCAGGTCTTAACAAGTTACATTGTAAAAAATGCAGATACTATTGTTGCTGTTGAAACTAGTAGAGTTAGAACAGGCCGATTATCATTTGCTATAATTGTTGTAAAACAAAGTAATCTACTAAATAAAACAGTAAATGCTATATAACCTATAAACAAATATTATAATATAATTATAAGGCGAATTTTACGGTATACTAGAAATATTGGGGACCATTTATTTGTTTTGATCTAATGGCTAAGATTAAAAATGGTGGTCTATTACCTCCTAGGTCACATTTGATTTTTCTGCGTAGACTTTTAAATTTTCTGTGCTAACTTTCTAATTTTTTGCACATACTTTCTAATTTTCTGCGCTGACTTTTCATTTATCTGCCGATCATCAAGTATTTTTATTTTTAATCCTAACTAAAATCAATGGTCCAGATTAATCTTAAGTATTACCTCTTAAGAGGTAATGGGTGTACCGTTACAGATCTCTATTATGATTATATGATAATTAAATAGATGACTACTTTTGCTTATTAGTTATGTGGCTTATCATCTGATAAATCTCAACCATTCATCTACCATCATTATTTATCTGGTAAATCTTATCCCTTCATCTGTAATCATAGCTAAATTTTAGCCCTTCATCTACAATCATCTACCATATATAATCATCTCCCCTCGTGAAACCCTAACCACCTCTCCGCAAATCTCCCTACAGCTCTCGGCGGCGGCACATGTGCCACTCCATTGGCCCCACCGATGACGTCGGAAGAGAAAAAAAATAATTTATCACTCTCAAGATGTGCACTTTGATTATGATGCCACTTCTGAGGCTGACATGTAGGACCATCTGAGTCAATGAAAGTAAGTTTGAATAACAAAAATGCGAAGCTATTTTTTAAGAGTGACAAATTCTCAAATCTCTCGTCGGAAGACGCACGGATGAAGGTTGAGCGACGGCTGCGTGACATCAGCACCCGCTTCGGTTCGCTCCCTGGCATCGATGAGGAGCTGCTCCGGTTGATCGAGGTGAGCGCCCTTTTGATCGAAGATTCAGTGAGAGCCCGCTGAATCGATGCCAAACCAAACTGGATGCCTTCTGTTGCATCCATCTTAGGTAGGGAGGAGACGCAGGAAGATATCAGTATATATTTCTACTATTCTGGTTGTAATCTTTCTTTGACTAGAGCTGTATTTATAGTGCTGATCTAGCCATGCCCGCTGCCACTGATAGGAGAGCTCTGACATTGTAATGTTCAGGTTGTTCTTGGTTGTTTTGCCCTGAGCCATTGCCATATTGAATTTGAGAAAATAAATGCTGCTGCTCATCCCTGAGTTGTATAGAATTACATATTCGGCGTATACAATGCTGCTGTTTTTTATTCTGATCTTAAAACATACAAGCTAGCTTTAAAATTGGAGAGGATATTCCTGATGCAATTTTCCATGGCCATTTTATTGTACGTATTGTGTGTTCTGACAGACAAAAATGTTTACCATTGTAACGAGCTGTGTAGCATGCACATCAGTAAGCAGTTAGTAAGGTGCTTAAGCATAAAGACATTATTACATCTTGTATATTCAAAATTGTATTTAATCTCTATTTGATATTTTGTTAATTGTGTTTAATTTGTAATATATGAGATGTAATTGGATAGCATGACCGCTGAAAATTAATAATTAGACCAGATTTATACTAGACAACTTGTTATTTTGGATATAGCTCCATCTAAAGCCATAACCTTTGAGTGTAATACAATATGAATTTAGGTGGTTTCGCAGTTAAAGCAAAGGAAATGCCAGCATCTTGAATTGCTATGGTGAAGAATTAACCACGGTGCACACAATAAATAGGCGATATACGTACATATCTGATTCTTTCCTATGGTTAGCTTAGTTAGAATTTTTAGCTCTCAATTTAATCTCTCTAAAAAAGAAAGAAATATTGACCCTTATTGTAAATACGTCACAGAACTATACATATTTACCAATCTTTACTTTACTCGCTTTCTGTGCAGTAAACTCAAATTAGTCTTGTAATACGATTACATTTGTTGTTATTACTTATTACAAGAAAGAAAAAAAAGTAAAAAAAGCATCATGTTTCTTTCAGTTGAATGATTTAATTCGAATTCTTTTTGCTTTAGAATATTTTATATGATGTATCAGGAATATTTGTTGTATAGGACATACTTTTTGATTCGTCATCGATTTTTTTTATGTGAATCTTAATTTATTTTGTTATTCGCTTTAAGTTTAAGATATTTATTGTTTCTTATTTTTATCGTAGCGTTAGCACGAGTAAACTATTAGTAATTATTAATTATAATCTCTAGTTCCTACACGCCATATCCGAGTCCACGAAAAAAATCTGCGCAATAAACCAAACCACAGCCCGGTTTCGTGTCTCAAGCTTCTTCACGCAGTCGTACCACGGCGTCATAAAAGGACGGAGATCGAGAAGAATCCGTCCTCTCTTTTTTCCCCACGTCGGGAAGACCACGTGCATGTGCTGATGTGCATTGCGGGGCGCGCGTCCACTGTCGGCCATGTGCGCGCGCGCGCCACCCCCCAGCCCACCTGCCGCCGCCGCCGCCGCTGCTGCACACAAGAGACAGAGAACGATTCCTTCGCAAGAATACGCGAATGCGGGGGGGCCTTGTTTGTTCAAACGCTGGCTGAAAATTTAAATTTTAGAATCTAATTGTATAATAGTATTTAAAGTTTTCTCTAGCTTTTTTTAGTTCGAACAATAAAGCAGTTAGAAATGCAATATATTGTTACAGAAGAAAAGGAACGAAAAAAGAGAGAGAGAAAAATAAAGAAGTGAAAGAAAAGAAAAGGTAGGGAAAATTCGCGCTTTTCTGTAAAAATCCCACGATTTAAAATTTGAAATGTTTTGGAGAATTTCAAGAATTTTAGAAATTAAAAAATAACAGTGAATATTCGATGATTTTAGAAAGCAATGATTAAATGCTGGTAAGAATACAGCTTACGGTGACAGCATAATTTATATAATTTATTGTTAACCTGCTACATGCACGAGAAAAACTTTGCTAGCAGAGTGGAGTTACAATTTCATCAAACTTAACACTCAACAATACAATTTATATTAAAAAAATCAAAATATTCATAATTTTTAATTAAATGTTAAGAGAGATTAAGGAGACAAGCATGGAGCTTAAGCCCTAATTGCCTTAGGCTTGTCTTCGCCACTAATGCTAGTCTGTGTATATGTATATATATGTTAGTGAAATTAATTAAACCCGGACGTCTTATTCTGTCCAATTATGTGTTTGATTACTACTTGATAGAAATTAAGGTGTAGTGGTTGGAGTTCGTTAGATGCGCGCGCACGTGTGTGCGCAATTGTCAACTGCGACGAGGCTTCCACGCTAGGAGACAGCAGCAACTCGACCATCACCTAACTGTGGGGTTTCATATACAAATTTTTGGACCTTATATATGAATGCCCACACGCATGATCCACGAAGCTTAATTAATCAATCAAATCGCAATTTAAACATCTACAATAATTAATCGATCAATCAATTAATTTGCAAGCAAGCAGGGATCGTTCAAGGATTCTGTCCAATCTGAGATTGATCGATGGACAACTCTAGGAAGGCTGTGAGAGTATATTCGCCTTGTCCGTGCATGCATGGATCCGATCGATCAAGCAGAACGTACTGCTGTCACGTAGATTAATTAATCACGTTAATTACCTATATCATGTTGTATAATGCTGGTGCGTACCTACTTGGTCGGCAGCTTACAGCAGAAGATGGACACGTGCATTCAGAGCAAGAGCAGCAGCAAGAGATTGACAGGCATATGGATAATCCGGTATATGCTTCCAAAGTTTTTTAGTATTAAAAAGATAATTTATCAAAAGAATATATAACAATTGCTAAGGTCCTATTTGGATCCACGTGACTAATAGTTAGTAGCTAAAAAATAATTTTAGCCCATCTAAATAATACAGCTAATATATGAACTAATTGTTAGTTCTTTGACTGACTAATTGTTAGTTCTTCAGTCCACAAAATTAGACTAATTTGAGCTAATAGAGGCAACTCTTTTGCCCTTGCTTACTGTAGCACGATTACTGTAGTAGGGATAAAATTAACTTTAACCATATATTAGCCCAAAATATCTAATTAGCCAACTAACTATTAACAGTCAGCTAACTGTTAGTTTTCCTATCAAGCAAACCCTAAAATATTTTAAATCTCTTTATTAATTTCTCGAGATTTTTATGGCCTAATTTTCAAAATCTTCCTAAGGCCCATAATAACACAGCAGCTTAAGTAGGATTATAATTGGGCCCAATAAACAGGATGAAATGAGCCTGCAACCGGGGACCCATGTACAAAATCCATGGGCCCACATGTAAGTCCTTCCATCTTCCTCGGCACGGCTCCGGTTGCCGTTGCCGCCTCCACGGTTGCCTTGCTCCTCATCTCTCCCACTCTCCCATGGCGGTCGCCGCCGCCGCGTCCCTCTCCACCCTCTCCCTCTCCGCCGCCGCCACTCCCACGCCCCGCCTCTCGCCCGGCGGATCCAAACCCGGCCCGGTGTCCAGCGGTAGGCCTAAGCGGCGGCTTCTTCTCTCCTGCGCCGCCGACGCCGCCCCCGTCGCGGTCACCGCTGCGGGGAAATCCGGTTCGTGGAGGGACATATGAAGCCTCAACTCCTGGGTGGTGGGTGATTACCCGCCGTCTCGTGGACGCCGTCGGCGCGCTCGACCCGCGGCTCCCTGACGAGCAGCTCTATGAGGGTTGATAATTTTGCTCTTCCAAATATGCCAGAGTCACCTAATTCATTCAGATTTTCAGAGGGATCCGAAAGAAAGCATCTTCAACAATGCGGTGGTTTGCCATTTGTGTTGATGATACATTGAAGTGGAAAAAATTGATCATGTAGTTTTTGCATTCATGTACAGTTATTGATAGTTTTTTCTGTACTTTATTACAAACAATCCAGGAAAGGAAGATACACAAACATTGTCAATATGCTTCGCAAATACTTTGGGGATTTCTAATATCTACCTACTTGGATTCTGTGCAAGAGTCCCGTTATGATGACTCGTACATCCGGGGAATTGAGGTTTGCTTCTAAAATGAAAATTTTTAAGCAGTCTTCCTGGAAATAAAGTCCAACTGAACCCTGTGTATTCTGTGGAGGTCAAGTTCATAATCTGTCATGGGCACTTTGCAAGCGATGTTTCATTCTGTACCACATATTACTCTTTGTGTTCATATCGAAACCCCATACGGCCATACATCTTTTTATTTAATGCTTCTTGTTAGTTCTACAGAATAATACATGCTTAGAGTAAAATAAAAGAACCTTGACTTATGGCCTAATGGGAATTATGGAAAAGTATGATGTTTCTTGACAAGTTCTATGCCTTGTTGTCCATTATCTTTAACTCTGTTGAATTGCAGAGAGAAATACTTCTGAAAACACTTGATACTTTGTGGAAGGACCGTTTGGTGAACATGAACAAGCTTAGTTCTGTGGTAATTTCAGTATTTTCCTTTAAATCTGCTGCTTTCCTCTTCTCCTGTTGTCAACTCTCTGGTGTTGACTCAATTTTGCAAATTTTTGCTAGGTGAATGTTCGGAGCTTTGGGCATAGAAATCCTCTAGAAGAACACAAGATTGATGGTCGTGAGTTCTTCATTTCAATGTTGAGTGCCACACGTCGATTGACAGTGGTTTCACTACTCAAGTACTGGTCATCTCCAATGGAGTCTGAGGAACTCTTCAACACGGAGGATCAATAGCTAAAAACATCAAATGATATAAAGTTTGCTCAAGAGAGTGCATATCACTATGTCAGATACTTATGAAGTTGTGATGCGTGGCCCTTGGTCGCACTGGAATGTGCTTTTTGGGCCAAAATCACCTTCATGTTTTGTGATCAACATCAAAGCTTCAATCAACAGCTTGACTCGTATGGAAGTCCTTTCACATGGGTAACACTCCCCATGAGTCAGGTACGTTATGCCCTAATATTTTTTAGCAGAATTAGGATGCAATAGCACCACAGGGCATGAAAATACAAGCTGCATATTAACTCTGTAAAAATCAAAACTTGTTATGAAAAAGCTTTTGTGCTAGTGCTAGCTGCAAAGCCTGTAACTTGATCTAAGAGAACGGTATTGTACATAAACAATGCCGTAGTATGCTTGAATTTAATACTATATTAATTGTTATCCACATTGCGTTATCCTGATATCATTATTGTTATCTCCACAAGTCCACCTTGTACTTTTGCTGTGGGTGAAATATGTACTGACCATGTCTGAATTTTCAAGTATTGAGCACTAGGACATCTCATTTGCTTACATCTTTTCTATTGGAGTACATATGGAATCTCTTACTTTTGGACAATGTATTCTTGCCCTTGATGTGCTAGTGGCAGCATTTGACATTGTGTAGGACAGGTCTGCATTTCATCTTTGCAATATATCTGTTCAAAGCTGTGCTTGAGACTAATGCACAGCATATATGTTGGCATTTATTGGTACCTTGTGTTTGTACTATGAATACTTTGTTAGAGTATTATTAATATCATAAATGCTACTCTTTTCATATTAAAATGTAAAAAGTTTTAGTTTTGGTCGCTTATATTAAAAAGATGACTAAGAAGACATACTATCCTTCTCGAGGTGGATGGATGTGGGTTTAAAAATAGTTAGGTAAAATAATGAGTAATCAAGTCTGGAGTAGTATGTGTACTATAGAGGTACAAGTTAACTTTACAAGTATTAGGTTGTTGTATTTGGATTAAATTTTAAACTCTATGACTTTTTACATTTTGGGACGGATGGAGCACAATACTAGTCCCCTGGTTTCATTTTATACATTGATTTTATGTTTTGTTTAGATATTTTCACATGCCATTCCATTGCTACAACTTGATGTTCCAAAATGATTTCAAGACATAGGGATAAGAATGCAACATGATGATGACCCATGCAACATGCAGTACTGTCAGTGTGTGCATCTTTTTGGATCTTTTTGGTGTAGCTATCAGACAAGCCAGCAGACATCTACACATATCAAAAGTAGCACAGTATTTTTCTCGCCTTTCACGTTTTTATTTGGACCCACTGGGACAAAACAATATGAAAAACCGTCATTCCAAGCATTTGCTTTCACCACGCAAAGATCTCACCTTATCAACAGTGTGCCTGTCTCACATCTTTGAATAAAAGAAATCATACCATGCAATCATGCATGGTTCTGTATAAACGCATTGATTTTGCAATTTATGCCATGTTTTGGTAATTCAGCTTATAAAAATAAACTAGGTTGGAACAGTTTATTAGATTGTTAAAATCTGCATTCTTGATTATAATAAACTGACATGTTTATTCTAACTTACGAAAATAAGCTGGATGTTGAAACAAACAAGCTCATATTAGTCGTTTGATTTTTTTTTCGTTTGGTTTTTTTCTTATTATCTCATTTAGAAAAAAATCGAGTAAAATTTTTTTAGTCGAGTAAATAAACTCGAAAGCAAAACTGGCTAAAACTTTATTCCCAGCACCAACAGAAAAGAATGTGAACAACATGACAACAGTTATTACCTCACTGGAAGGGAGTCAACAGCATCCACAATAAATGTGTGTGGATGCATCTGGTGTTCAAAGGTGCAAACACTCAAGACGACTTCAAGTGAACTTGGACCAAGACCAGCTCTCCATCATGGCATCATGCATGTGTACACTATATATGATAATTTTTTACAGAATTTTCACTTCGAATTATCTGAAATTCGTCCGTTCCCAAGGAGACCGTACTAGAGTAACTGAGTAAGGACACATCGACCATGAAATATTGTTTTGTTCTTGAGGATATTGACCGGCGAATTTTATTGTAAAAACGTGGTGTTCATAGCCTGTTCAAACGGCTAAGTGTGGACCAGCGCGTGACATTTTTTAGATAATAAATTAAAATCCGGCCTCTACACTCAACAAACCAAACAAGAGTACTTAGCGTCGTGACATTATATTGATTACTGATCAGTGAGGGTAGAGTTACATCACTTTAGTGACCTAATGTTCATTAATCAGTAGGACCTGCATCTGTAAACCTGCAGCAATGACTAAGGCCAAGAACATGTGAATTTCTCAGAATTTTTTCACTGTTTGATGTTAACTTTTTAGGCTTAAATTGGGAGTGTTGGCGGACGGATCGAATGAAATCGACCTGCATAGTTGGCAGGCATCAGCAGCCGTCGAACGAAGACCATGACTACATCTACATCTGTGGTCAAAACCTGTGAAATTCAGCAACGCCATGTTGATTCAGCAGTTGACAGTAAACAAAAAAAAACTGAAGTGTGGTTGTTTGCAATTTATAAAAATTCGGTCACCAGATAGGAAATATTTCCCACCGGAATTTCCATATTTGTTTGAAACTAGTGAAAAACTGCTCAAATTTTGACTGAATAATTTGTTTGAAAATTCTGGAGTTTTTTTTTTGAAATATCTGAAATTTCGGTCCTCCCCCAAAAAAATTCGCAAAACAAAATATGTAACCCTGGTTGTTTGTCGATTAAGGTTAGTTTTTGTTCTATCATAATCATTTCGAGAGAAAATTTATGATCAATTTCATATTTAAGAAAGTTCTTATCAGTGACAAATTGATAATTTACATCTATGTGTCTTTGACATGTGGCCTCAAAGCCCATCTGTAAAAACAGAGAATGACAAATTATCAAGTGTAATTTTGTCAAATAATCAAATTTTCTATTAATGATGCATCAAATTGGAAGATCCGTGTCCTGTGGTCATTTTGTTACTACTCAACTATGTCCTGTCCGATTTATACCCTTTTAGCCTCCTTTGGAATTGAGTAATTTTGAAAGAAATTTGGAGGATTTGTACTAAATCCTGTAAAATTTCTGTGTTTCAAAGGAGTTAATTACTTAATTACAAGAATGCAGGCAAATGCTTTAACTTCAGCAACAAAAACAACCTCATTATTTTACAAAAAATAGATTGTTGCACATCTTCAGAATTAATTGTTCAGATATGTTCTCAGCTATCAATTTGTAAGTGAGATGAACTGCATTTTCATGTCATGTCTGAACTGTAAAAGATCACCTTGCAAATCTATTGATGTCTGCAGTTCTCACCTTTTTTTAGCGATCCATACAAAATAGTGAGGTTGTATTAATTAAGTCGGAGAAAAATTATAAGATTACAACCCTGAAAGATTGTAATCAGGAAAAACAAAAATTACATACACACGGATCAGTAGCAAACACCCACAACCCAAGGACAGCACTAACCAAAAGTAAGTCGTCGCTAGGCGAGATCGACCAACGCTAGCAAGAGACACCAACAAGACCTTCAAGACAATGCCACCAGGAAGGTCACGACACAAAAACGCCGCCATCATCTGCCTAAGAGCCTTAGGCTAGATTTTCACCCGAAAAGTCTCACGATAGGAAGAGAGGACGGTTATGTGACAAAGCCTCAAAGGAGGAACATGGCACCCAAAGACGTCATCGATGTCGGCCTAACCAAGTTGAGCAAGGCTTTCGCCTGAACCAATCCCCCCAACCCTGAAGATGTCCTCAAACTGCCCCAAACAACCAAAAACAGGACTTCGTAACTCTGCTGTCTGACCAAGCCAGCGCCCCATGCCAACGCAACTGTCAGCATGCCGACAAAACAGCAGACAAGTAAAGCTTCTTCTAGGACAAAACTCCGCCGAAACCGAGGAGCGCCCCATGATCGAGAGGGAAGGCGGCCATAGGAGAGGAGGAGCTCCAAGGAAAGCGAGGAGAAAAAGCTAGAAGAAAGCGATCCTTGCACTGCTAAGACGAAGACGGCCTAGCCAACCACGAGCATGACGAGGGCGACACGAAGGGAGAACACAACCAGACGTGCCCGCCACAGAAGGCCCCACACACACTACACCACGACGCCCGGAATAACTCAGAACTGAACCACCTACGACAACCTTAAAGCTGGCACTCAGCAGGCGCCAAAGAAGAAACCACCAAGACCGGTGACTCTTCGGCAGGAAGAAGACCACTAAGTAGGCAAACGATGCCAACGTCGGCCTCAACAGGTCGACACAGCGGAGGCAGAGACTGGGAAACCGCACGCCGGAGCAAACCATGTGCACCAACACGTCCCACACTGGGGCACGGCCACCGGAACAACACCTAAAGCACCGTTGCACAAGCAGGCAGGAACACTAGCCCCTTGAGCCCCGAGCCGCCACCCAGACAGAGAGGGGAGGAGAGCAACTACCACCGAGGAGGGAGGGGGGAAGGGCGGAGACTCCAAGGGA
>KE370973.1:50766-61718 GCA_000418225.1 Zizania latifolia
ACCGAAGGGGCAGGGCGGCAACGGTTGGAGGGGGCGAGGCGGAGCCGTCGAGTCGCGGCGAGTGGGAGCCACATGACGTGTTGGCGAGCGCAGCCTCGCGCAACCGTCGGATATCTCGAGTTGCCATGTGTCGCCCATCTGTAGTCGGGCTGCAGGAGTGGCGTCTTGTAGTCCGACTACATGCATTTTTTTAGTAAGGGTGTTTAGGTAGGTCGGGGTTATGTACGGGTGTCATTTTTCGCCCCGCAAGTATAGGTTTATCTAACTAATAAATAATATATCTCTTATTTTGGTGTAAATAAGAAGCTCGTCCTAATTAGAAATAATAGGATTTAAGGAATAACTTCACTACTTCACAAAACCCTAATCTATGACTAACCCCTTCTGTCACCCTTAGCCCTTAATATGTCTGGCTCATAGCTGGTGGTCCTGTTGACCCCACCCTTGCTTATATTGGTCACCTCTATCATGTTTGGCTGTGGCAACAACCATTGTTTTCGTTGTCCCCACACTATCAGAGCCTAGATCTATCACCCTCATCGACCATGTTAGTACCGTCGCTACCATAGACCAAAGACCCTAGTTACGTCGATGGCCACTCTCATTGTCGCCACCACATTGATAGAATTACTACCCTCAACGCCTTTAGTGGTGTCGGTCACACCTCAGTCATCTTATGATCTCTGACCGAAGGTTTTCTGTTAGGTTTTGGATACCTCAGTATATATGAACATGGTAATAAAGTTCTTCTACTGGTTTTATGTATATGTATATAGTTTAAAAGTGTTTCGTATGTTCAGTTTATAGCTTGTGACCAGGTTTTCACTATTCCTACAGTTTTTATGTGTTACCGTCCTGTCCTACTTTTGAAGGAGCGATGATATTGCAACCAATGTGAGTGTCCAAACCCCTTCGCCGGCGTCATGGCGTCGCATCACATTCGCGCGTGCAGGCGCGACGACGGCATGGATGGATGCTGCTGCACGCTTTGCAGGACTAGCTACACACACGCACGCACGCATGCTCTTTCATTAATTTTGCAGAGAATGGGAAGGACCGACGAATTATTAGCCATTAAGTTATATACTTACATATATAATATATTAGATTAAAGTATTCAAATTTTATGGCAAAATACAAAGTATTCTAGAGTAATACTAGTCCATCAATCATCTATCCTTATTTAATTTTATTCACATCATATTCTCACCACCTTCCTGTTTTTCGCATCTCTCATTAAAACTGCGTTATAGTATTTTTTTTCTTCGTTCTCGATCTTAAAAAAAAAATGCAAAAATCCCTTGTATTATGGGTTGGGACGGATGCTGGAAATATACCGGTCGACGACGACGACGTGCCGGCCGGCCGGCCGGTAGATGGATATGTTCGCATCATCATCTCGATGGATCGTCTTCTTCCTCAAGCCACTCGATCGATCGATCGAGTCGCAGCTAATTAACTAGGAACAATTAATTGTCCGTACGCGCATTAACATGTTTGATCGATATAACACAATTAATAATTGAGGGAATACCAGTGTGGATATTAGGAACAAAAGCTGCAACAACATATTTGACTGATCGTTTTTATTTTTCGTAGTAAAATAACTGATCATTTTCCTTTAGAGTTATTTCCTTTTCAAATTCAGAATCGGGTCAAAAAAAAAAACTATTACTTTAGGACGTATAATTGATATGGATAATCTAGATTGAATACATGCATAATATTTTATCAAATTGGAATGCATTTTGATATGTCCAAAAATCAACACCATTTGTTTGTGGACAAAAGAGCCATATTCCAATCTTGAACACTTTAATTTGAGTCAAACTTAGGTAGTAGATGAGGTTCTAACTTGTAAGCTATGTGGAGAATCGTACTAAAAAGGAATCAGTAGCTAGTGAGGCACATGTTAACACTAATAAGCGTGGTTTTTAGACTAACCGATTATAACAGGTTTTTTTTCTTAACCCCGGCAATGGTAACAGGTTCATTTATTGTTAAACTATACCGACAATAATATTAACCAAATCAATTAACACAATAATCAAATTGGTATCGGTTAGTTTTCTATCCATATCGTCATTAAATGGTCGGCGAACGGTTTGGTTAACTGATAAGGTGGTCTAACAATTGTACGATTAAAAGAACCCTCTAAAGCTCAATTGCTATCTTTTTATGGGCACTGTGATCAAGCCAGCATATATGCTACATTTTGACAGGTTGCCACACCGATATATATGCTCTTTTAGCTTTATATAGCTACAGGATATTTATGACTACAATTAATCTCTAATTAACTGGTGCACAAATTATTGGAGCTCACAATCACTTTCTCCAGTTTTTAAACTAACCATATGGATCACCCAACTCGATCACCATGAATTAATTCGACTTAGTGGCGAACCTAAGATTAAATTTTCAGCTGTGTTGCTGAAATAAAAAAAGATAAGTGAACTCAATATAATACAACCCAAAATTCATATATAGGCATATGAACGTGATTATTTATACATGAAACTAAGCAAAATTTTGTTGTATTTCATCATCTCCTCCATCGACCAAGCACTTCATCCATGAAGACCAATAACAAGATATGTTCAGCTGGGTCCACCTGCTCATTAATTCGACTTAGTTTTCAAACACGAAATTAATTCTCACTTTAGCTCAGTACTGAAATTTTAACTTCTGTGCAAGAATCCTTCACTTTGCAGGACTCACCAGAATTATGTGAGCACATTTACATCCTGGTAGGAAAATTCATATAGAATTTGGCTAAATTTGCCGTTTCGAATTAATCAGACGACAATGATGTATACCAATGACTACAGATTCTACAAGTAGTTTTAGCTATCGAAATATTCTCAAACAACAAGTAAGTCATTAATAGAAAAATTATCTCCGTCAATTTATAAGGGATATTTTTTTTAGAAGAAGAAAACATCTCAGCATAAAGCTAGGGCATGTGCATGCGTACACTCCAGCCTCCGTATGTATGTAATTTTCTAGATTAATTGTACACTTGGAATGCCTTCAAAAAGCACATATTCTTTTTGACTTCTAACTGTACAATGTACACTATGGATGCCATGGTTGCTGATAGCATTTTTCTTCGAATTTCGAGCCATGAACATCGAGATCCTCATGTTGCATTGTATGCTTTGCAACTGACCAAGAAACGTCCCGAGACAAGTTTGGAACTGCATCAATGCATCTTTTCCCTCTGACAGTTTAAGAGGTTCAACAGCACCAACAGAATAGGCGTGCATGCATGTTCACCCTGTTGAATGTTGGTAGATCAATCATGCATGCACAGAGCTGGGCAACAAGATGACCTAAAATGCTCCAAGCAAACCATGTGCTAGCTGGAGTGCATGTGCTGCAAGGGCGTTTCAGTTGTTTTAGTTAATTTTTTAAAAAATATGTGATGACCGTAGTAGCAACCGAGCTATTTTTAGAATCTAAACCTAAAATAAACGGTGCAGATTCTGAATCTAGGCTATGAGAATCAGTAGCTACATAATCAGGAAATAAACTAAAAATCTAGAATTCAAAAGCTAAAAAACATCAGTTTTTCCAGATTCTCATTAGGTAGATACTCCGACTAACTGACTACTTAAAACAGTCAGCTAGATACTTATACCAGGTAGCTGCTAAAAATCTCCGGCTGAAACAAACAAAAACCCTAAATAATATACGCTTAAAAAAGCACGCGAAAAACAAGTCTCACATTTATATTATTTTCTCGCGACATTTATGTACTCGGGTGAGATGGACAGGTGTAACGCTCGATCGTGTATAACCTTGTTCTGATACTGGAATTGAATCGAAACCATGCATACACTACCATCCAATTATCGATTTGTTTTGCAGTGTGTTCTGACAAACGTGACGTCCCAATTAAGCATGAAACCTATATATGAGACAATTTTAATTTGCCTTGTCTGTTTCAACCAGCTTATCATTCTACATCATCTCTAAATCATCTAAGAAAATGTGAGTATTACTACTGATCTAAATCATCTAATACACCAAAACATTATCTGAACAAAAAAAGTAGACACGCAAAAGGACAGATGTGATTAGGATCTGAGGCTGGTGATGCACAGGTGCACTGCCATTTGCCACTGGTGGCGGTGGCAGCGGCGGTTCATCTTGGAATGCTAGCGAACATGACTACATGAGTAGCGCACTCCACCACTTCCATTGATTTGATCCCACTGAACACGCGGGAGGTAGAAGACGATGCAGCAACCCTGCACGCCTCTCTCTCCGGTGTCTAGCTCTCTATATATATCTAGCTCTCGTCTTCTTCCACCTCTCACTCACACAAGCACAGCTGCATAGGCACAGGCGCACAGCACCATCACCTGCTAGTGACCTAGTGTTCGACGAGTTCGCGAGCTTCTTGGGGAGCTAGAGCTGAGAGAGAGAGAGAGAGAGATGGCGAAGGGGAGCTATGGCTACCAGGGAGGTGAGGCGGCGGGGAGGAAGGCGGCAGCGTTGGAGGTGTCGGCGGTGGAGGCGGGGATGATGAACGGAGGAGGGGAGGGGGATGAGTGGAGGGACGACGACGGGAGGGCGCCGAGGCGGACGGGGACGGTGTGGACGGCGAGCGCGCACATCATCACGGCGGTGATCGGGTCCGGCGTGCTGTCGCTGGCGTGGGCCATCGCGCAGCTCGGATGGGTGGCCGGCCCGGCCGTCATGCTGCTCTTCGCCTTCGTCATCTACTACACCTCCACGCTGCTCGCCGAGTGCTACCGCTCTGGCGACGCGACCACCGGCAAGCGCAACTACACCTACATGGACGCCGTCCGCTCTAACCTCGGCGGCACCAAGGTCCGCCTCTGCGGCGTCATCCAGTACGCCAACCTCTTCGGCGTCGCCATCGGCTACACCATCGCTGCCTCCATCAGCATGCTGTAATTTCTCACCACAGACAAATTCTTGATTTGATTCAATCCAAACTCCATTACCATTGCTTAATGATTTGCTAATTGATCGATTCAATCGAGCAGAGCGATCAAGAGGGCGGACTGCTTCCACGAGAAGGGGCACAAGAACGCGTGCAGGAGCTCGAGCAACCCGTACATGATCCTGTTCGGTGTCGTGGAGATCATCTTCTCACAGATAAAGGACTTCGACCAGATATGGTGGCTGTCCATCGTCGCCGCCATCATGTCCTTCACCTACTCCACCATCGGCCTCTCGCTCGGCGTTGCGCAGACCGTCGCCAACGGCGGGATCCAGGGTAGCCTCACCGGCATCAGCGTCGGCGTCGATGTCACCTCCATGCAGAAGGTCTGGCGCAGCCTCCAGGCCTTCGGAGACATCGCCTTCGCCTACTCCTACTCCATCATCCTCATCGAGATCCAGGCAAGCAACCGCCGCTCCGCCATGACTGCATCCTCTGTTTTCTCTACTATGTTTCTTGATTTGCTCTGTTTATGTGTCCTAAGTCCTAACATGTGCGCGTCTCTGCCGACGGTATCAGGACACGATCAAGGCGCCGCCACCGTCCGAGGCGAAGGTGATGAAGAAGGCGACGATGGTGAGCGTGGCAACGACGACGGTGTTCTACATGCTGTGCGGCTGCATGGGGTACGCGGCGTTCGGGGACAAGTCGCCGGACAACCTCCTCACCGGCTTCGGCTTCTACGAGCCCTTCTGGCTGCTGGACATCGCCAACGCCGCCATTGTCATCCACCTCATTGGCGCCTACCAAGTTTTCTGCCAGCCGATCTTCGCCTTCGTTGAGAAGTGGGCGGCGGCGACGTGGCCAGAAAGCGGCTTCATCTCCGGTGAGCTCCGGGTGGGCCCCTTCGCTCTCAGCGTGTTCCGTCTCACATGGCGCACGGCCTTCGTCTGCCTCACCACCGTCGTCTCCATGCTGCTCCCCTTCTTCGGCAACGTCGTGGGGCTCCTCGGCGCCGTTTCCTTCTGGCCGCTCACCGTCTACTTCCCCGTCGAGATGTACATCGTGCAGCGCGGCGTGCGCCGGGGGAGCGCGAGGTGGCTCTGCCTCAAGATCCTCAGCGCCGCCTGCCTCGTCGTCTCCGTCGCCGCCGCCGCTGGCTCCATCGCCGACGTGATCGACGCGCTCAAGGTGTACCGACCGTTCAGCAGCTAGAGCTCGATCAGTGGCCGTCCGATCGAGCGATCGATGCATGTAGACGTAGCATGCACATATGTACGTACAGGCCAGAAGGGCAACACTCTCGCTGCCCGGTGGGCCCTACGTGTAAGACAGGCAAAGAAAAATATTTACTGAGCTTATTGTGTGGCATTTTGTCATGTAGCACCTTGTAGATTCTTGTATTGTTACTTGAGCTAATGATCAATGAAGCACCCCTTTGACAAAGACAAATATGTTCTCTAGTGATTTTACCCTCTTTGAGGAGGTACTATAATTTTAGTACATATCGGTATCTCAGGTGCTAAGAGGTACCAAAATTAATACTAAAAATGATGGTACCTCTTAGTACATTCTCAAGGGTTGTAAAATTTTCTATGCTCTTTTTATGATTTGTTCTAATTAGGTCATTATTATTTATGAACTAGCTGAATTTATTTCCAAGTAACTGTGCTAAGCTAATTGTTCATAGTTAGTAACTTAATATCTTCAAATATCTTTATAACATTTTTATGATATCATAATGAGATCGAAGAGCTAGATCCGTGCTCAAGCTCTAATTGCCCCAAGCCCTGTCTCCACCTATGATTGTACTCTGTTATTTACTTGAAATTCATATGGACATTAAATTCCTATTTTTTTTCTTTCTGTTCTAAATTTTGATTATCCTTCTATTATATTTCACATGGATGTTTGTCATATTCAAAATCCGAATTTATATTCCTTTTGAATTATATTAAGCACATATCACATATGACTATTGTTTTAATAATTAGACAGCTAAAATCTGGATCCCCACCACAATATTCTCTTTTAATATATCAAAGTGGCTATACCTAATCCTTGAGAATTAATAGATGTGAATGGTCTTTATTTTTTTAGCTTATTTTAATAATTAGTACATATAAGATCAATGTTCCACTTTCATGTGACAATCGACCATTTTTCAATTATATTTGTCAAGAGTGGTCTTTAGTCCTACACCATTAATCAAGTGATAGGTTGATAATGTGATTGTCTTTATTTCACTAGAAAAGTACACGGCTGGCTGGAAAGCAAAACAATTAACATAAATCATCCGAAACGTGCAAATATTGGTGACATTTGAGGCTATCGATTATTGAACTTAGATTTCATCCCCATGAACACCACACTACTCTATCTTGCATTATATTTGTACATTTGATGTTGTGAGTTAAGTTCTTTAAATTTGACCAAGTTTAAAGGAAAAGCAAATTAACATCTATAATATTAATTAAGTACACTATTAAGACATATTTCATGATAGATTTAATAAAAAATGATTTAATAGTTATTGATATATTGTTTTATAAAATTGATTAAAGTTAGATAATTTTGATTTATAAAAATGTTAAACGACAGATAATATAAATGGAGGGAGTATCTTCTAGTTGTATAACATGTGCCTTACTAGAACACATTTGGGGTTATGGTGGGTTTATATGTATGTGACTCCACCCAATAAGATTTCTATTAAACCATGGTGTAATGGAAAAAAGTATCCACTGGAAACATGAACTGCTTAAACCCCTTGATAGGCATCCACATGGCATGTTTTGATCCTGCATTGACAGTGTCATGGATCAAGCAAGATATGTATCATAGATTTCCCAGCCTTAAAAATTATAGACAAGTCTACAGATTAGGGTTAGTCTTAACATTTTTGGTGGAATAGGACGAAACTAAAAACAGTAGTCTATTAAATATAAAGAAATATACTAATTTACGTCTAGTCAGATATAATTGAAGGCATCGATAGTCGTTAATTTGCTGGCCAATCACAACAAACCTACGAAGAAGATAAGAATCCCACCAAACCTATAAACGGTTATATACGTAATAATGCATGACCCAACATATAAAATTTGACTTATTATACTTCGTGATCACATTCAGAATAAGATCCTCGTATTTTGGGTCCAAGATTGCCGCCCCACTCGCCCCTTCTCCTAGCCGGCTGTGCTAGAGATCTACAAGCATCACATCATCACACCATGGACTTTTCTCCATTAATTCAGAGCTAGAGGAATATCTTCATGATCTGTGAAGTGGTGGATCCACTGTTTGTGGATTATGATAACTGATAGAGCCCCATTCATGCAAAAAAGAAAGCCCTCCTTTGCTGTTCTTCCAAAAAGGAGATTTGAAGGACAGGCAAAACAAGATCAGGATGAGATTGCATGTGCATGCATCCCAGGGCAGGATGTTCATGGCAGTGTTTACCTGGGCCACAGCTGTTGCTTTCTTTTATTTGGCAGGTGAAGGCTGTTTTCAGCCAGGGATCTTTGCAGTGCCAAAAAGAATGGCTCACAAAAGATTGGAATCTTGGCACTCCTGCTGGTTGGATCCTCTTTCTCCTGCCATCTTGCTGTCATGGAGATGTGTGTGATGTGGTGCTTTACTTTGCTCAGGTTTATGATTGGAGGTTGATGTGTTGGGCTCTAGATTTTTTTGCAACCAATTGGTAATATGTACTACCTCCGTTTCAATTCAAAATATAAGTCATGCTAACATTTTTCAGATTTATCTATAGATCAATGATATATGTTTAGATTTATTGATCTATAGATAAATTTAAAAAATATTAAAATGACTTACATTCTAAAACGAAGGTAGTAGCATGCATTTCTAAGGGTTCTAAATGCAATGGTTTTTAGGGCTTATGTTAGCCATTGACTTTTTGGTAGTAGTCTGGAAAACTAACAATTCATGCATACATGATACATCTACATCAAGCCCTCAGGATACTTTTAAACGCAACAACAATTTCTTGTGAATTAGTTCAATTCCCTTAAAATTATCATAAAAATCCTATATTTCAAAGTATTGTCCCATTCTTTTTGCTATTGTGTTTTCCCAATATGGATACTAATAAATGCATACATCTAACTAGATAATATTAAATGTTTGGTTGATTGTATAAGATGATGTTGGTTACCAGTAAGCTGAGATATTTGAATTTGTTAGGACAATTTTCCTTTCTCGGATGAGAACCAGGATCTGTTTACAAAAAAGGAGATAAATCCTCACATCTCATTAAAATTTTTAGGAATTTTAAAAATACTAGACTGTGGTGGTATCCATCTGTCACTCAGTGACACACCAATAACATATTTCTAAACCATAAAAATTGAAATGACATATTTACAACTGCCCTAAAAAGAAATATTTAATGATTTACCACCCTAAAATAACTTTAATTATTTGTCACTTTTATTCATAGCCATAGACTTAGATAACCCCATATGTCATATACACAAGTGATAAATAATTAAATATCATAATTTTTTTGTGAAACAATCCTCAAATCTCCCTAAAAAATGACCGAAACTAATGTAGTAACTGTAAATACAAATTAATTAAACCATATAAGTTATTTTTACCACAAGACTGTCCGCACAATTCAACCATGTTTATTTCCTCGCTTAAAAAATGGGTTGGAAAATTTTGCAAACTGGAAGCACATATTCTGTACTACATTTTGCTCTTAAACTTGTACAGTTTAGTCTATATATCAATGTCCACCAAAAAAACAAATCAACAAAGACTGCGATAAGAATATATACGGGAATATATTATCTACATTGCAGATAAGTTCTTCACGCAAATCACATTCATATCGCCTGATCAGCAGTGGACTGTCTGCATGCACTGTGTGCTTGCTTCTGGTACATATTATAAGGCGAATGTTTTTTTATAAGTAAAATTTCTTAAATATTATATGACTAGTTGTATAGAAAAATATATAAACAACTGTAATATCAAATTATTTTTATTAAATTCACTGCAAAATATGTATTAATAGGATATTTATTATATAATGTAGATGTTAATATAATTTTTCTTTAAAACTTGTTTAAAGTTAAAGAAATTTGATGCTATTTGACTCTGTTCTAAAAAATTCGAGGTATTTATTTGAACTTTTTGTTGACATGTACAAAGTAAGAGAAAACCTAAAGAAAATTTACTTATAATACGGAATGGATGGAGCGCTAATTTGATTTATAATACGAAACAGAGAGAACAGTACTGTTTAGCGCATACATGGATTTAATTTTGCTATTGGAAGGATCTGGGCATCTGAAAGATGCATTATTGCTACATGGATATATTCCATTCTACTGTACAGTTGATGTATTTCAGACCTATCCAGCAGATGTTAAGCAACGTGGCTCATAAATACACTGATAAAATGTTTCACAAGTTATAAACGCCACCATTCCATGATAGCGATACATTGAGTGGCCATATATGGTCCAAAATTGCTGGAAAGATGCCATTTTTTAATAGACGACATTTTATCTTTTGCATGTCACGTTTGACTATTCGTGCAATTAAATTGGATTGTGACCAATGCATGTCCAATCTAGATTTCTTTGTTGGGCTCAATCTCCTGACAGGCAATTTATGGATTAGGGCATTTCCAATGCTCTAAGAGATTTTGTAAAATATAACGGAAAAGGAATAATTTTAAATTACTATATTAAATTAGTAATATATACATTAAGAATATATATGATTAGCTTGTAAGTGACGTAACGTAGTTTAGCATTGGACCAATTTTTGTAAACAAATTTCAAAATTGGTACACGGAAATGAAAAATTGCAAAACTAGCCTTCTGTTGGCACTTCAAGTGCCGATCTAGCCATCTAGGCTGGTTAGCCCTAGACCGGCACTTGATTTGTCAATCTAGATCAACTGGCATAGATCGGATGGCCAAACCCCCTGTGTCGGCGCATGGTTGGCCGATCTAGGCCGGCTGGCCCTAGATCGGTAGACTATGTGCCGATCTAG